>JACCIC010000032.1:350000-517500 GCA_018907035.1 Sycobia sp. Sy_11 | reverse complement strand
ATATATTATATATATTTATATATTTCAATTTGTTAGAATTTATTCAGCTAAGTTTGATTGTGTATTTCTAGTTTATAAATTTGAAACAGTAACGATTATTATGTAAAAAATATTGTATAAAAAAAATTAGTGCTTATTAACTGTAAATTCCATCATTTATGAATTTATATCTCGATAGTAGTAGCCTTTAACGATTTAAATCTAGAGAGCATGGAAAAATAATAAATTTTTACTATATTTTTTTTTCAAGCGAATGTGTAATAAACGAATGAATAAATATAAGAGTGAACGCAAATACGTGATTACGCGATAAATGTAAATTCTACTTCGGTTCTAAACCACAACGTCTACTGCTCGATTAATTGTGATTTTACTTGGTTTCGCGGCTTTATTTCATATTTTCATACTTGCAGTAAAAAAGAATTTTAAAGAGTATAAAACGGTATATAGGATAAATTGTCCAAATGAGAAAATTAAAAAATTTATACTGAAGACATCAATTGATTTTTATTACAATCAATTTTATGTTCTTGAGACCATATATTTTAATAAAAACAAACAAATAAAGAAGAATAAATTTTTATCTTACTTTCATAATGCGTTATTAATAGCACATTATTGTTTAATGTCTATGAATACTGATTGTGACGATAATGAAAATTCGGAAAAAGCGGTAATAATTACGTATATATCCGATGTTCGTGCGTGTCCGTTCCACCACTTTGGCATCGAACATTTCATGTCGCGTAAAAATAAACTTTAAAAATTGATAATAATATAAATAATGCCTAATTCGTTGAAATTTTTTGATCTAACGATAACTACAATATTAACGGACTGAAGTTGATTCCATCGAAGTGTAATAACACGTATACTTTTGGCTTTTATCAAAAATCGCATGCCAAATCGCGCGAAGAGGAGATTCATATTATATATATAATAATTAAAGTACACACGAGGAGAAGCGAAATACGCAATCTCGCGCAAAATTGAGGATTTTTAAATGGCTTTATTTTTAAGAGCGAGGAAAGAGGCGACGTTTCCAAACACGTGCGCATGTATCCAAAATGTGCTTATTGATAAAGTTAATCGCTACTGGCGCCTGTAAGAGTCATTCATTCAGTAGCATGGAGCGTCTAATAATAATTACGCATATATTTGACTAAAAATTTTCAAGATTTATATATATATATATATATATATATATATATATATATATATATTTAGTACTGAAAAATATTTGTTTTTGTACCGAAACAAACGAGTTATTGCGTTAAAAATTTTCCAAAACAATTTTTTGACTGAATATCTAGTATCTCTCGTATGCAAAGTCTTTATTTGGCTCGGGGAAGGATAATTTAAGATTTAAACAGTATATTTCAGTCGTCAATTTCCATTAAATATATATTTATAAACTCAATGCAACAGCAGTTTATTATATTCTATCATTGGTGATAATTAACGAATATTCTTTTTTTTCAATCAAAATACGGATACGATTCATAATCTCCATTACAATAACTCTTATCGGCTAAATCAATTAGTAGAAGTATAGTTAGAAGCTCGGCGCAGTAAAGTCAAAGATAAAGAATGTGTCCAAGAATCTAAAGAAAAAGGTTTCTCCGGTTCAGAAGGGACGACGACTGGTTTTTTTTTTCGTATTCATGTACGTACGTGTTTTCCATCTTAGACTCTGCATGCTGATTGATAAGGACATGTTTAATTTTTTTTAAGCGTTTTTCATTTCACTCGTCTAATCATTCTGATTTCTGAGATCCGTACCAATTCTTGAGAATTCGTTCATTCGAATGCAATACAATAAAAGTTTCTAACGACGTTTCTGTTTGGTTTCTTGTTCTTTAATATATTTCTGGCAGAAATCATGTATATAGCTATGTCGAAAGTTTTGCTGTAAAAAACTATTAAACAGCGTATCAGACAGCAGATTCCTTCGTTTTATCGCGTATAAAAAAGTCGCGATAAACAATTTACGCGTAAAAGGAGTTTCATACCATGATGGTTAAAATGATACAAACATACAATGATGGTTAAAACCCTATGTTATTAAAACACCTTATATAAAGTATACTATGAGCTCGCACATAAATTATATGATTTAAGAAGAGTGTGAGGAATGGCAGATGGTTGCGATAAGTTTCCTAGGGGCAGGAGGAGTTTAATTTATAATTAAGCGCTTTGGAAACGTTGATACTCAAAAATTTGAATGGTAAAAGAATCTTGAAATTGCTAGAGAATTTTTCCAACGCCGATAGAGCCTTTTCATTCTGCTTGTAATCCCAAACCCAAAATCACATTAAAAAGAAGGACAATCTTCTAAACTTTCTTATCGTCCTAGCTATTCGTTGGAGGCCATAGTATGAGTAAAGGATTTATCAGTGCCCTATAAATATAATATATACCGACACTAATAACACTCTCGGTATGTAATAAAATTACAAGTAAAGAAAAAAGTCCGAATTCTTTCGATTCATCGTAAATTTATGCGGGTTATATCTATAATATTCTTTATTTGAGAAAAACTATGTAGACTGTTAGACAGTGTACTAAAAAATTTCTACATAATATAATGAAATTTAAGTCCCTAATGTATGATACTCGAGCGCTCGCATCGAGCCGAAAAATAATTCCAGATCCTATATGTAATTGCAACCCGGATCGCTGTAATTAGATCTCGAATACAAACATTTCTAAGGATGTAAAAAAACAAAAAGAAAAAATGCTAAAATCAGTGCGGTGTTGGGGCGTGAGCATAAGCATCCTGCGAATATCTGTCATGTGTCGGATCGACGACGACGAGCGCAGATTCCAGTATCGATTTCATCGTTCGATTCTTGGATCCATCAGTGAGCGCCCCCCCCCCGTGCCCGCCCAGCAAAAATCGGTATAGCTCTTTCGAACCGACGAGTCTGCGTACGGGCGTTTAAGTCCCCCTCCTCCCTTCCTCCTCGACGAAGTTCCGATTTTCCGCAGATTCTACAGATTAATAAATTTATGTACCTATACGCATCTATATCAAGACGTAATCCGTTACAGAACCTATAGGTATATGAGTGTATCGCATATATGTATATTTCGGAATGACAATAAGGTGTCTTCTTATTTCGCTCTCTCTCCCTCTTTCTTTGTCTATCCGTTACACTCGCGCGGCGTCGCGCATATACATACACATATATACACACCTTATCGTCGCAGATTACTCACGCACCGATCTCTCTCTCTCTCTCTCTCTCTCTCTCTCTCTCTCCCTCTCTCGCTCTCTATCTCTCTCTTCTTTTTTCCCGCAGCCTCACAGCATGGGTGGGGGAGGGGTGGGGTAATATGCGCGACGCGCGTTGATAACTCGATACCCACCGCCGGAGGCCCTCAGTCGTAAGATGATAGAGGGCCAGGTAGATCGGCCTACGGTACAGCTGCAGTCGCCCGCGCTCGCCGCCTCCACGCCCGTGATCGCGTCGTCGTCGTCGGCCTGCTGCGTCAAGTTCGACGAGTACGTTGCACCCTTTGACCCCATCCCCTAGCCAATCCTCGCTCCGAGTTCCCCAGAGGGCAGTACCCTAACCCACCCCACCTACCCCCTACGACGCGTATGGAGCTCGAGGACGAGAGGATCGCGGAGAGAGGGGGGGGGGAGTGACCGAAAGTGCGTGGGTGCATGTGCGATGTGTGTGTGCGCTGTGCGCGCTACTCGGATTACCTTCGAGCCCTCGATCGTGGTTTACGCATCCTCCGATTGTTATATTTCGTCGATAAAAAAATTTTGTCGCATGTAATTGAAAATGACAAATTTTAATGCCAAATATAGAAGTACAAAATCTCTGATTCGAAAGAAACTCAGCGCAAAGGAGATAAGATATTTATATAACATATATAGTGCAAAAAAGTGCTCCCGTCGAGGCTGCAAAAATTTTTATTTACTTTTCGCCCATCTAGAGCAGACGTTCGCCAGTTTTTACCGTCTATTTCGAAGACAATGCAGGAGTTATGCATAAAATAAGTCAATCGCACCATTCCAAATAGGCTCTAAATATAGCAGTAGCACTCTCTACGCCCCCAACGTAGACTAGCCGCAATTCCTATCGCAACGAAAGTTAACGCAATTCGCAAACTCGGTAACAAGTACATTAGGGTGGCAAGTATCGCCAGATTTAATTCCTACAGTTTTTAGCGCAAAGTTACGAATTTCATGCTTGTCACTTATGGGCGAAAAATTCGTCGGCGCTCCCAGGGAAAATTAGCAGATCTCAAGCAGTCACAACGGAAATTAGCGGATTCCAAATATCGCGTCCAAAATTAATATGTGTCATTTGTTCGAGCAGAAGATGAAAAGAATTCGTAATTTTGTGTCGAAAACTAGCACGTTTTATTTATTTACGTAGAAGACTGATACAATTCGTAATTGCGCGTCGAAAACTGTATAGAAGTTGAGCTGTCATACTTTTCGCCGCTGATCGTAAATTGTGTTACGCGTCGTGAAGAAATGAATCGTGCTAAATTTCGTGGGGGGCGTAAATATATATATGTAGTATTTGTCAAAATTTTGATAAAAATTAATTGCATTAGAACGATAATAATTGGATATAGTAAAAGAAATTTCGTTTATAGACGTTTATACGGTTCCCGTGTTATTGTGATAATTTCATATTTCACACGCATATACGCAGACTCTCGAGTGCGTTCTTCGGATTTTTTTTTTACTTTTTGAAACTGTTTGGCCGTATGTGCAAGTGCTATTACAAAAACCTTGGCAATAAAAAAGTTTCCTGAGCACATGATAACGTCTTGTATTGTTTCAACGATTAATAACTATATATATATATATATATATATATATATATATATATATATATATATATATATATATACTACTCACTCTCAAGTTTATACAAATACACAAGCTTTCTACGTTCTTCTGGTGGTTTTAAATAGTATAATTAGGGAAATATCTCTATAGCTATTCAATTATTACTATTATTATTATTATTTCTTTTTTAATGCATAAAAATCATATAAATAAGGCTGTAGAATCTTACAGAATAGTATTACGTTAAATGTCTTTTTTCTTGCAACCGTGTATATATATATATATATATATATATATATATATATATATATATATATATGTACAGCAACAATGAGTTTTCAGAAGCATTGATAGCAATATTTACACTTGTATCTACGCTAAGAGATTAGACCGAGATTGTATATCAATTTGAAATCGTGTAATGTCTTGGATGTGTACATACTTGAACAAGAACACGTGGATTTAAATTGTTTTATTTTAACGTTGATCAAGAAATAATTATAAAAAAATTATATACATTAACTATCGATGGATCGTCTTATTAATTAATCGACTTAACTTGTTATCGACTAAGATAAAACATTTAATTAAAAATCTTTTGTTTTTTTTTTGCTGAAACAATTTTTTATAATAGTACAATGGAATATTCATATGGGCCTCCCTCTTTTGCACGAGTTGCCAGTCTAAGGCCAACTAGCAATCACAGCTGAAGGGTAGGTCCATATGCATGATTCTAACCCACGAAAATCGAAATTGTTCGAAACTGTTTCGAAAGCAGTTCAGGTTCCGTCCATACGGACATTGCTTCTAGGCTATACGCCATCCTAATTATTCATCGGGCTCTACCCACGGACAGATTGCCGAAAAACACAGATGCCGGATTTCGTTCAAAATTCGTACACATGTGTTTTTTAGGGGCGCTTAGTACAAATATTGTAATAGTTTTTGGTGAAGATTCTGTTTTTTTTTATCTCGAACTTATCTAGAAAAATAGGGATAAAAATTTCAGGTATTGAAAAAAAAATTTAAAATACATCCTTTTTGTTCTATATATATTTCTCTCCATAAGCAGTTTTTTGAGAATAAAACGCATAAGTACGTTTCAAGTGAGTTCGAACACATCACCGCGAGGGTCTCGCAGCTCCGGGACACCCCCGAGACGGAATTGTTCAATTTTCCTTCCGAAAAATACCGCTTGTACTTAAAAACTCGAAAAATACATACAACAAAAAAATGTATTTTGACGAGACCTACAACTTTTGTTTGAAATGTTTCTGATTGCCCGAGATACATTCCAAAATCCGTATGATTTTTTATTATCTTTTTTTATGAATTTAGTACGTGAAAATTCAATTCTCCGTCGAAATTCACTACTACACTACATTCGTGATCGACGTTCAAGAAAAAACACGTACAAATTTTCAGCAAAATCGGGGGTGGGTGTTTTGCAGAAGTTTGTCCCTATCCGCCTTCATAAGGTTTTCTTTATATAAAACATTAATAATAATTGAAAAGAGTCTTTTCATATTCATATATGTAAAAGTAAATCGCGAAAAAAATTATTTAACATTTTTTTTCAATAATTGCAGCCAATTAATATTGTCAAATCATTACAATTTACATTTCAAAATGTTAGTTATTCTTTTAATCATTAATAGTTAGCTTATCTTGAAATGCAATCTAGCTTTGAATTAATATCTCATTATTGAGTCATTTTCAAAATTACATTGACATTTATTAGTTTATTACAAGATGACAACACTATTTTATATTGTAGAAGTAGAAGTGTACATTATATTACATCGATTTTCATCGCAACAGTGTAATCCTTTTAAATTGAGATCTTAATTTGTTGTGGTAACGTTGTAGATTTTTATTAAGACATTAGTTTTAAAACAAATTCGTGACCGATAAATAAATATTTTTTTCAAAACTAGTATATGACGTATGCCGAGTTACTAGACGGAGTATGCACTATTATTATATACGTAAACTTCAAAATTACTTATGCAATCAACTGCGTGACGTCGATCCAAATAATGATAATGCTAAGAATTAATTACAATATAAGTAAAAGAAAAATTTAAGTTAATATTTATGCTTTCTTGATAATAAAATATATTGATAAATAAATTAAATATAATTGTAGTTATCTATATTTAATACGGATTTCGGACAACAATGATTTGCATTTCCTATTATACTACATGTATGCAATGGTAATTTTTTAACTTTGATCGAAAATTTTTATTTCGAGAAGAATTCGAGAAGAATTCAAGATCGACAAAATTACCTCATTTTTTTTACATATGAGCTCCAATCATAACTATTATAGGCGGATTAATTGGTGACTTTAATACTCTTTAACTTATTTAATTCCATGAAAAATCATTAGAATCCAGAAAATGTTCGGATGATAACTACGTTTTTATCGAATTTCTTTACCTAAAGGAATGTAGGGTTGTGTTATTGATTAATTAGTTTAATATACGGAATTTTGCTATTTTGAAACATATATATGTGAGAAATGTAAAATTATTCATTTTTTCCGTTTGTAAAATCAAATTTAGGGGGCAATGCGTGCTAAATATCAACTGTTCTAATTGGCCTGGAATTTACTTTGATATATATTACTCCTTAATCACCGCAAATTAGCAGAGTTGCTAGTGGCTAAGTAAAAGTTTACAGTAGTATAGAAAATAATGATTGACTTGCCAAATTACTTTTAAATGGTTTATGCACAGGTTGATAAAAAAAATTGCCTATGTCGTAGATTGCGATCAATTTTGTTCCGTTGAAACTAAATATGACATTAGAACTTGTCCTGATCATCGGGATGCTATGAAAATACAATGTCAGCTAAAAGAGTGGAAAATTTGAGGTTAAGATATATAACTGTGCGTTTTGAGTCAAAGTAACTATCTTATTTTATCGCAATAGAAGTTCATTCAAACTTATATTCATATATATATATATATATATATATATATATATATATATATATATATATATATATACGTGAATTTACTTATACTATTTTAGAATATTAATGCAAAATAGAGATTCCTATAGATATAAGTATCAAGAAGACTTTGAAATGATTTTTAACGTCACAGTTCAGCTGAAAATACTGTCCAATGATGACACCTAAGGCAAAATCCTAGAGTTGCTAAATCAAATATTTTTTCTTTAATTCCGAATATCGCCTTGTATATTTCAATAAATGTCATGCTTTCACAAAATCCCAACGACTGTTAGGACATAAACTGATAACGCGATCAAAATACAAAGAGCAACCCAATTTTTTTGGTTTTTAGGTTTTTCAGTTTCTAATAATCTATAGTACATTATCTAAGAGGCATGTTTAAATATTTTTGAAAACTGAAAATTTCTTTTGTTATTTACACCAGATTTCGAGACAATATTTATGAGTATTCTCGAATGATGAAAATAATATATATTTAGATAAATTTACAAAAATTAAAAATTTGCAAAATAAAAAATTTTCTCGTTATATCGCAATGAAATTTTGAAACATTTTAAAAAATTAACTGAATAAATTTACTGAATAAACATTTCAAGCCTTAATATAACTGTCGATTTTGAAAATTGAGAAGTGCAGAGGGTGGCTGATTTGCCAGATAATGTCTGATACATGTAGAATTGAGATAAAATCCGGATTCGAAAGAGAAAAAAAAACTATGCGCGAGCACCCGAGAGCCATCCTTCTCTAACGTCTAACCGACTCCCCTTCTCTTTCTCATCCACAGTGAGCAATGTAAGGAGCCCTTGCTGCAGGGCACAAGGCAGCAGGAGCAGCAGCAGCCGCCGCCGCAGCAGCAGCAGCAGCATCACCATCGTCACCACTACCACCACCACCACTTTCAGCCCCACCAGCACCACTACCAGCAGCGATCCTCGACGATGTCGCAGCTCTCGCACATCGCGCGCCTGACCCCGACGGGCGGCAGGTCGCGCACCTGCTCCGAGTCGAACGTCGGCGCCCACGCCTCCCTGGCCCTGGCCAACGTCGGCCTCCTCGGCTGCCCGAGCTGCTCCGGCAGCGCCGCGGCCCTGCACTCGCCCGGGGCCGCCTCCGTCCTCGTTGCCGGGCCCGGCGGCGGCGGCGGCGGCGGCGGGCCCAACGACGACTCGGCCAGCCTGCTGGAGGAGGGCGGCGCGACGCGGCTGCCCGACCTCGTGGCCGAGAGCAAGATCTACGACGAGACGCAGGAGCCCCTCGAGTCGTACCTCGCCATCACGATACAGGTCTCGATACCGTTCCTGATAGCCGGCCTCGGCATGGTCGGCGCCGGCCTCGTTCTCGATCTCGTCCAGGTGAGGATGACACGGGGTCCTGCATACGTAAGGTTATAGGGAGAAACAAAAAAAAAAAACAAACAAACAAATATATAAGTAAAACGGTATTTATTTATATGGATTGTGTATACGTTCCCGCTTTTGGCGATCTCGGATGATAATGTTGGATTTTAAAAATTTGATGGATTTTATGTTTTGCATTATGCTTTATACGAGGTATAAGGAACTACGTCAATGATATATATACCTATAAAGTTGCAGTAGCGCTCAACCAGACATACTTACGTATTATCATATAACTCGCGATGTCGGCCACGATATAGCTATTGCTAAGCATTGAATGCATCAGCAATTCGCTTTGAAACTTTGAAACGTCTTAATGAAAATCGTAGAACAAGGTTTATGAAGTTAAAAACGTATCTGATAATTTCCCAATTACTGCTAATGTAATAGAAAAAAAAAAACAAACATCGATAATGTGCTTCGAGTGTCATAAAACACTAACTATATCTTTTACTTTTTACGCGATAAAACTGTTCTATGATGTATTTTTTAAATAAACAAATATTTAGCTCATATCTTTCTTCTTGCTTTCTTTTCTTTTTTTATTTAATTCAATTATCCATAAAGAATTGGAAACAGATTTATACGATTCTTATATGTATAAATATACTTATATATAGTAGATCTATGAAAGAAAAAATTGTCCTTTTACAATATCTATATACGTGTATATAGATATATACTGTATATACTGTTAAAAAAAATGGTACAACTAACCAATTATCAACAACCGATTTTTGAAAAATTCTAGACATGCATTATATATATATACATGTCATTTTAAGAACGGTATTTAGTATACAGCTCTTACAAGTTCCCGGGAATAAATCATATAATTTTTTTTGCCTTTTCAAAACGTGGATTAATATTAAATTATTATAAATTAAATTCTTGCGTTATATATTAAAATCCAAACAATGCACACACACACACGCACACACATAAAAAATACGCCTTACATATCTATCGAAGTACAACATTGAAATAATATATGTTTATTTACATAAAAAGTATAAACATTACATAAATTTGCGTACATAATATAAATAATTATTTCGCTTCCCCGTCGCAGTATTGGGTCGTATTCGAAAAAGTCAACGAACTGATGATCCTCGTGCCGGCCCTCCTCGGCTTGAAGGGCAATCTCGAAATGACGCTGGCGTCCAGGCTGTCGACCCAAGCAAATCTCGGCCACATGGACACGCCGAGGCAGCAGTGGTACATGATCGTCGGCAATCTCGTTTTGATCCAAGTAAGTATGTGTATATATATATATATATATATATATATATATATATATATATATATATTGTAATTCCCATAACTAAATTGAATAATAATCTTCGCATGCACGCCTACGATTCTCCTCGTAATTCTCCCGCTTTTGCCGAGTTGTAAAGCATCCGCGCTTTACACCGCTCGACAGAACATTGCCGCAGTAAAACCCGCTCAAGAGTAGGCAAAGTCGCAGAGTTGCAGGGGATCCATTTCGACCGGCGACTAAAGCTTGAAATTATTGAGCGCAATGTTTCTACGAATATATATATATATATATATATATATATATATATATATCCGGTGAATATTTATTTATATATAGAAATAAAAAAGGCACTTTGTATTATTATAAGTGTGAAAAATTCTAATTAATTTAAAAGACTCGTAGAATAATGGACCAGGTTTAGAATGTGTGTCGATACGATGGCTAATGATAAGAATCCATTCGGATATTTTACGCAGACACTATATGTATAAAAAATTAGTAAGATTATTATGAATTCTCGAATTTAATTTAATGGTAATTAAAATTTTTATCCTGCATCGTACTCAGTAAACTTAGTCGTGCATATAACCAGTTATGCTTTAAGACAAATCAAAAAACTGTCCGATTAACTTGCATGATCCCTATGTTATAAATATTTATCATCAGTAAGGAAAAAACTTGCATACCGAATCCTAATCTAATTTGTTTAAATGATTATAATCAAAATCTACATATACATGAATTACAAATCTCTGAAACATTTAGACCAATACGTGCAAGAGGTCAAATTATTATATATCGATATGTGCAGTTATATAATACACGATATAATTGCATTACGTTATGGAAGTTGTCTATACCTTCATGCTGCACATGATTGTCTGCGCACGCGTAACGTAACAAATGAACGGCCTACTCCTCTCGTAAATCAAATTTCAAATAGAGACTTATTTTTCTACGCAGTTAGCTGGTATATTTGCTTATCTGTTATCTGTAAACTTCCTACCAAGGTTTTTAAAATCGACGCGAAATTCGTGCGCTTTTGAAAATTATTTAATACACGGGGATGTGTCTCTTTCAAAATTTAGTAAACAAAAATATATATATATATATATATATTTAAACATATATCAATATAAATATAATTCTTTGCTCTGAAATACGCATGGATTACGGATTTATTTACTCCACATAGCGGTCTCATTGAAATATAAGGACTCATAAATTTGAAAGGTATATATGCGGCTATAAAAATGTTATCGACAATTTTTAATATCAACGATACTTTCAATTTATCTGTTTGAAACTATATTATGTTTCTTGTATAACGTCTGACGAAAAGAGTAGCCGACGTATCTTGCAAAGAGACATACACAAACACCTACACATGCTATATCGTTGTAATAATAAAATGTTTCATAGACGTCAAAATGTTTACTTTGGAAGCCGACCAAAACATCCCTCCCCATTATTCTTTAAACATTTCCAAAGTTTCTTATGGAATTTCGCATTTCGTGCATATACGCTAATCCAGCAGAAGAGTGCGGTTTGAAAAACCGTTAAATACACGGGAGCATCTCGCGGTCATGTATAGTGTATATATATATATGGGGGGGGGGAATAAGTCGGGGCGAGAAATTAGCCATTTCGCGATAATGAAACGAACAAATCGTCCTTCCCGCGCCCATCTTACCCCCCCCCCTCCCGTCGCCGTGTGAAAGTTACGATGACGCGATCGTGTCTGGTTTTTTTTCACGTGCCTAAACCTCTCCTCGCAAAAGTATTCTTAGGTAACTGCGAATATAATTAGTGAATGGCAATAAAATTACGTATACATTTTATGCATCTAACTAATGTATAACTTTCGTACTATGATATGTATACAGTTGTAGTTACAGCAGTTCTTACTTAGAGAAGAGTTTGAGACGTAGATATATGTGTTTAATATAATTCGAACAAATTATTACATATTTCGAAGTGAAATATGAGGAAAAGTTTATTTTAAAAAGAGCCTAACATAATGTGCTTAGTATCCTATATGTCATATATATGAGAATCAAGAAAAAAAATCAATTCTTAACTTTTTCTTCCCCTATAAGCATTAGTTATTTCATCGCATCTTTTGCTCCAAATCTCGCTTAACGCTTTAATTTATTAAATTAACTTACTTTGTCCACGACGATTGTTCCCGTTTCATGTCAGTAGTATACAAGTCGCAGTTATTTTTTATCATAATAATTGCTTTGAATGCATGCGCATTTGATTCTGTTATTAATTGAACTACATTTTTTAAAAGACAAAAAGCATCGAGTCTATTTTCTTAATAATATGCATTGAAATTTCAATTCCATTTATGTACAGAATTATATATATAAACAAAAAATGTTGATATTCTACAATAAAAACTTTTTTCAAATTCAGACTAGAATGCAAATAATAAAATTTAATTGGATATAGATATATAGAAGGTCCTTTGCCTCAAACTATAGTAAACTGAGTGATATCAGATAAATCTTTATGAATATAGAAAGATAATCCAAGTCAGAATAACAAAAAATTTCATTTTAATCTTGTCGATTTTACAATTTATTAGCCATATATACATTATATGTAAATGAATGAAATTTTTTTTAATAAAAAAAAGTTACAGAAGAAAACTTAACGGCTACATATTTATCATATATGAATACATGAATACTATACAGCATACAGCAGTAAAATCAGAAAAAATTCCTGATCCTTCTCATCTCATGAAGCTCATATATATATATATATATATATATATATATATATATATATATATATATATATATATATTCTAATATACAAGTACAAGATACAATATTTGCTCGAAACTCACTCGCATACAATATGCGTAATTGCTAATGTTTAAACATTGAATTACGCATATATGTATATATATATATATATATATATATATATATATATAAACGTTAGCTGTTTAATCGAGCGGCGAGAGGTTTCGTATTAAAATTATGCTGCGTCCGCGCCGCGTCGTCGCCGCGTATATATCTCAGCGAGCGCGGGTCGCTCGTAAATCAGTCCATATACGTCGCATCGCCGCGGAATCGAAAGCGTTCCGGATCCCTCTCTGAGAAAAATATTATTTTCAAAATATTTTAGATCAGGGACGGGGAGGGGGTGGTTGATATAAATAAGGATGCGATCGCCCTTGCCCGATTTCAAAATATGATCAGCCGAGACATCTCGTGGCTCGAAATGTTTTGTTGTTTTCTTCTTCATTTGGAAATGATTCAATTTTGCACGATATGGTTGTTAATAGTTTCAAGGAGCTGATTTAGTTTTATCGATTAACTGCAGTTCGATTTTTATTTATTTTTTTTATTTATTTCAGAAGAAACCTTGTTAAACTTATATCGATTTTGTAAACATATTCTAATATATTTTTTAAAACGAGATATATATATATATATATATATATATATATATATATATATATAACTATACATGCTAAAATATAATTTCAAATGTTGCTAATTTTGCACCGCACAACCATCTGAAAGTACTTTTATTATTCTGTTCGATTTTTACATAAAATGGAAGATAAAGAGATCGTTGAAGCTTAAGCTTTTTTCGGATCGTCCTGAAATTACTGAGTTTGTTTCGGGAGGAGATCAAGAATTTCAGATTTTAAAGCAAATGTTTAAGCTCTCGAGCTAACAGTCTGGCCACATAAATTTATTCGACAATATGATTCACAAAGATTAAATTTTTCTTTTGGTTTCTTCTTTAGCACATTGAAAAGCTACAAAGCTATTTTGTAAAGAATAAGGATTTAAGACATTGCTTAAATCTGGGCTTATACAAAAATATGTAAGGATACCAATTAGAGGATTTAAGAACTAAATGTATGCTTAATTTAAATTTAAGAGCTAAATCTATACGAAAATGTAGCTTAGTAAATATACTTTTAAATAATAAAATAAAAATATTTGTTATTTATATAGATATAAATATTCGTTACTGGTGGATTAAAATATAAGAATAAAGTTTTAGCATGATTTTAAATAAATACTTTCGAATTCATTCTAAATTTAATTTATTTCGGAATATCAGTTAGAAATAAGAATGTAATATATAAGCCACTGCATTAAATACAAGACTTCAAATCCTAATGGATATCCTCCTCTTTGACTTTGATAATAAAACGAATGAAAAATTGTACATGCAAATACGTGTTAAAGTCCGAAGTCAAACTAACCTCTCAAAGAGAAATGAAGGTCATTCGGTCAGACCGTGATAAGATCAATAAAAGGGTTTTACAGAGGGTCAGCTATTTGATATGTTAAAAAATTATAGGAAAGATTGCCTAGGGAGTTTACTAGACCGCTAATTACCGATCTCATTTTCAATAAATTATCTTTTACAGAGTCAATCACATAGCAAAGGAACTTGTTATGTTTTTGCATTAAATTTTAGCGTTATACAGGAACAACGACATGGACGTATTAAATATTTTCCCCTTTGGAGTGCTGGATTTGTGAGTTCCCTTGACTCTGACGCTATAGGCAATAGAACGTGCAAGATTTTCATAATAAATATTCAAACTGTTTTACATCTACTGTTTGACAATAATTCGACCGATTGTAGAAAGCTGTAACAGTATTTTGAATAATTCGAATTGGAATTGTAGCACATTCAACAATAGAGGTCTCTATTGAATTTCTCGTTGAAAATTACTACAGGTTGCAGCTTTAATCTCTTAAAAAATAATGTACCTAGCATGTTATCTGGATGTATCAGGGTTCGATATATTTTTGAGATGCTAAATTCAAATCAATCCATCGGCATTTTATTTTCACATTAGAACATTTCTCTCTAAGTAAATTTGAAATAGTACATAAGGTTTCTGTCTTTGAAGTTTATAGATTTAGGAATTGCAATGATTTAAAAATAATATTGTTGAGAGGTGATATCGAAGTGGTCTAGTACAATTTACATTGATTTATTTTTATTTTTTCCTCATACTAACCTATGAATCGCACCTTCGCCAGTTGATTCCGATTCTTACAACAAAAAATAAATTCCTTACCTAGTACAACAGGCTTTATTTACGAAACAAGAGATTATGAAACGTACTATTTTTTTATTAATAGAAGCTGGTGTCGGCTTAATATACTCATAAACCTCAAAGAAGTCATTAAAAACATGAAGTTAATTTGTTGGATTTATAAAAAAATTATAAATATCTATTACAACATGCTTAAAAATTTAAAGACTCTGCTTGTTTTCTTTATTTTAAGTAAGTAATTATTTCAAATAGCAAAATAATTCAAAAGAGTCCATTCAGGCCAAAGATTAATGAAAATATTCTTTTGCTGATGATATACCAGGGTTAAAAAGAATATAATTATATTTATTTTACTTGTATTAAACATAATAAATATAGACTTATACATATATAATAAGCAATCCTTTCAAAATGATTTTTAATCATCATATATATTTTTTTTCTCGATCGATCCATATCCAATCTACATATCTGTCCCGCAGTGCCAGGCGATCGTCGTCGGCTTCCTCGGCTCGGTGGTCGCCATCGTGATGGGCGCGTTCCGTAACGGTACCGTATCCCTCGACCACGTTTACCTGCTGTGCGCGAGTAGCCTGGTAACGGCATCCCTTGCCTCCTTTGTCCTCGGCCTGATCACCGCCGGGGTAATCGTCTTCTCGCGCCACTGCCACATCAATCCGGACAACGTGGCGACGCCGATCGCGGCGAGTCTCGGTGACATCACCTCGCTCGCACTGCTTTCCTGGATCTCGACGGTTCTGTACGAGTCGATCGACAAGCAGGACTGGCTGGCGCCCCTCGTGATCGCCTGCTACGTCCTCATCACGCCGCTGTGGGTCTGGATTGCTAAGAAGAACCAGTACACCAACGACGTACTCTACTCGGGCTGGACCCCAGTTATCGTCGCCATGCTCATCAGCAGGTGGGAGCAATAACGCGCCGGTGTATGAATAGGTCATAGATATATTGGATCTGCAACTTAAAAAACTCGTATTTGTCACAAACTTCATACCTATCCTCTGAGTCATTTTCTGAATCATGATGGCCGTCAATGTTAAAGTAAATTAAAAAATCTATTAAATTTGATCTATCAAAGTTAATACAAGTTTCAACAAAAAAATTTTTCTTGCATTAAAAATGTCTATTTACTTGCCAAAAGAACGTCATATAAGAGAAAGTTTACTTTATTTGTTGAGTTTAAAGAAAAATGTTTCTGAGCTTATCGTTTGCTCTCAGAAACACTTCCCCCTTAATATGCTTCAGATGTTAGAATGTATGGAAAATGGTTTTCAAAAATGATGATTTCGATATTAAAAACAAAAAACGTCCAGGCCAGTTAAAAAAATTTGAGGACAAAGCATTGGAGGCATTATTTTACGAACTTCAATGTCAAACATAAAAAGAACTTGCTGCATAGTTGGGATTAACTAACTAATTCATTTTCAAGCCATTTTCAAGCATCCAAAATCACTCAGATTTATCGAAAAGTAGAAAATTGTCGCACAAACCGACACCGAAAAAACATCGAAAATCGTCTTGTGACTTCAAAATTTTTTCTTCAACGAAAAATTAATAAATGGATCTTTGACGAAATTCGGAAGCGCAAAAAATCATGGCTCATCACAGCCAAAACGAGAAATCCATGCAAACAAGATAATGCTCTATATTTGGAGGGATAAAAAAGAATTTGTCTACTATGAACTGCTAGAAAAGGGTCAAACAGTCGATAGATCATTTTATCAAACACAATTGCTGCGTTTGAAGCGAGCATTGCGAGAAAAACAATCAGAATTGGAGATCAGATGTTGGTTTTACATCATGACAATACACGGTCACACATTCATTATTGTATCAAAAATGATTTGGAAAACATCTAATGGGAAATTCTGTCCCACGTGTCTAACAGCGAAGCTGCTTATAGACCGTTTCCTTTCGAACTACCACTTTTTTTAAGTCGATGCAGAAAGTATGAAAAATGGCTTGTTTTAATCCTGGTCTCAAAAAATGAGAAATTTTTTTGAGGTGAAGTTCAGAAATTGCTTGAATTATGGGTAAAGATAATATTTAGTGATAGACAATCTTTTAAACAACGTATTTATTCGTTTTATTCTTTAAAGTAAGCCTTCATTTTCGTCGAAAATGTGAACATTTTAAGTTGCAGATCCAATGTCTATAGAGAAAGAGAGTAAAAATATTATAAATCATATACATATATTGATTTAGGTTAAGAAATAATATTTGGATCACAGTTTCAGAAAATATATATTTATTAAGACATCTGAAGATAATATAATTATTCTAAATTTTTGAGAATCTCTTCCATATCGCAATCTTATATTTCGATATGAAAGATCAACCATACTTTAACTTGATATTTATTGAATTATTAACGATTTTTATGTAGCTGTGGAGGTTTAATTCTTGAATTCATGGTCTCCCGCTTTGAGAATCTCACGGTCTTCCAACCTGTAATCAATGGCGTCGGCGGAAATCTCGTCGCTGTCCAAGCAAGCAGAATTTCCACCGCTCTTCACAAGCAGGCCGACTTAGGCACCCTTCTAATTCCGCCGGGACACACTCATCCGGTCATCTTCATAACTCCCATTGCCAGTTTCTTTGGTAAAGGTAAGGAAATATATACACAAATATATTTACATTAACTGGTACCAAAATTCTAAATTAGAAATACGTTATTTTTCCTCCCTGAATAATTTACCGATATGGAGGCTGTTTACAATTCTCATGGATATAGACACAACAATAGTATATAAATAATATAAATAGATATATAACATTATATATATATATATATATATATATATATATATATATATAGTAGCATATTTATCTTATTTATAATGTCCAATTATATTATAAAAGTTGAGTACTTAGTCTATTAAAAGAATTATGGTGAATACGCCTGATAACAATTTTGAATTGAAACAAAAAATGAAATGAAGATGGAAATTAATTAAAATAGAGGATCAAATCGTATTAAAAGAAATTAAAATGTTTTTCATCGAACATCAGTTTCAATACAAATAAATATTATAAACAAATCACATAATTAATATAAACTACAATATATTTCAATCTATTTAAAATTAATAACACTAGCTTACAAATGTACAGTAACTCTATATAGAACTGGTTGGTGCACTGATGTAAAAAATATGAACGAGAACCAAAACTTGTGCTTATTTAACATTAATATGCTATACCTTGATGAGTATTTTTGACTGTATATTTGCATTTAACTAACTTGAAAATCAATAATCTTATATGTTTGTCGTAGCATGAAGATTATTATACTTTAGGTGGTCTGATCAAATCGATATTTCTCAATCTATTTCTGTAGGCTTCTTTTACCTCAAGCTTAAAATCACTTATATATATATATATATATATATATATATATATATATATATATATATATATATATATATATATTACATCTCAAATAAATCTATTCTATAACAATCTTCTTCCTTAAAAATGTATAACACACTATAATCGCCAAGAAGAAATTTACAAAAATAAGTACTCTATATATAAGACTAGAAAATATATTATAAATCATACTCCTGGTATGATATATATAATTGCAATGCATTCATCCCTTTTAATATACATATATAGGCATGCACGCGCGCACCACACGGGTTCTCATGGGAATGGTGATACCCGGCCACGTCGTCTTCATCTACCTGATAAACTATATGAAGGAGGGCCAGACGTCGATGAGCACACTTTTCGTGTTTGTCTATCTTTGCGCGGCTATGCTCCAGGTGGCGGCCCTCCTCTACATCGCCTACATCATGATCCACTGGATGTGGAAGCGTAAAATCGATCCGGACAACTCGGCGATACCGTATCTGACGGCGATGGGCGACCTGCTCGGCATCAGCCTCCTCGCCATAGCGTTCCAGTTCCTCTATCTCGTCGGCGATCAGGAGTACGGCGAGACAATCAAGCCTTAAGGAGTTACATATTGTTATGTAGTCAATATATATATATATATATATATATATATATATATATATATATATATATATAACGTCGTCTCCTTCTCTTTAGGTATATACAAGAATTTAATGGAATTGCGTATATATGTATTAAGTGTAAATATAACCAGATAAAACCGAGCGAGCCATCGCGTCAGAATGATTTTCATTGACAGGATGGAATAAGATATTCTGTGGAAAAACATGTTTTCCTGAATATATATATATATATATATATATATATATATATATATATATATATATATATATATATATAATACGTTTTAACTTGATCGCGTGTAAGATCTCGTATAGAATTTTTTTTTATTTTTTTTTTCATTTCGAGATAAATCACGACATTCGATTCAGGTTCAATGATGAAATATATAAATTATATTGCATAATTCACTGGAAGAGAATCCAGCATTCGATTATACATATTAAATTTCTTACCGTTCAATAATATAAGATTATTGGCAAGTCGCACGCACGTGTATAATTAAAAGTATTTTATCTATAACGTATATATGCTATGAAAAAAGAAAAACGTATATAAAATATTCGTGGCTAACATTGGACTTATTTAATAAGATACAATATCTCATTCAGTTCCATATATGCACTTCGTAACAATAATGAATCTTTGGGTAAATGCCATTATTTACGTTAGGACTGCGGGTGCTAATTTTATAATTGTGCAATTGGGATTTTGCATGTGATTTTGATGATTCATATTTCAATGTTTGGCTGTAACCATATAAAAGATGAGGATATATACGCCTGTTCTTTAATTATACTAAAATATATATATTTTATATAATCTAATATATACAAAACTAAAAATACCAGACTTTTTCAAGCCTGTAATTAAAATGAAGGTAATATATTTTATGCAAAATCCTAATTATCATACTCTTTTGTTTTTGAACAATGAATATTTTGTACATCGTGTCTGTATTATATTCTATACAACTATATACATATTATATATAGATGCACTTAAGAACACTGTTGAATCCAATGTTTACTATTATGTAAAACTTCTATAGATTCCGTGCAAAAAAAAACTGACTTTGAGAATATCTTTTATAAAAAAAAGCCTCTATAATTTTACTTTGATTTCATACGACAATGCGATTTTTAAGCAATTGATGGTGTTATGGTTTTCCCATAACTACCGTATGATTCTTAACAGCCACTACAGCCACTAAGCATTTACGGTATATGGCTTTGACTCGGGCTTTAATCATTGCCTAGCTTAACTAAACTCAATATTATCATTAAAAAAATTCATAGATACGTTTATCGTTAAACCACTGAATAATTGTGTGCATTTATTATTATGGTGCAACTATTCTACATGTTGTGGGGATCTCGAATTATTTATAACAATATAATTAATTTGAAACTTAACTTCGATAACTTCGATATAATTATATACCAATTTGACGTTTAAGCTCAAATTCTTTTTTATAAATTATTTGAATATATATGAGAACGTATTTATATTTCATAAACTTAATTAATCCAATAAGTTTTCAACAGTGTTCCAATATCTAAGTGTAGAAGAGAATATATAATTATAAAAATTTTGTAAAACAATATTTATATAGTCAATTATATTTAAATTATTATTTTAATAATATATAAATTATATTATGTATCATTGTTTATTTAAAATACAGCTTTGCCACCATACGTCGAAATTTTGCTTGACTGTTCATTGATAATAACAGAAAATTAATTTAATTTATAATCTATTTAAATAAAAAATGTTCTAATATACATTACATGCAGTAAATAAGTGGAATAAAAAATAGACAAGTTTCTTGAATATTCTAAATAAAATCCGTTATAATATTCTGAAAATGTTAATATAGAAATGTTCAAGTGCTTATAGTCATGGATTTTCAAAAGATGCTTAAAATTGATATTGATATAAACTATTTACAATGTAAATTCTTAATTAATAAATTATTCTTTTGATGATTCATAATGCATGCGGGATAATTAAAATAAAATGTAAAAATAATTAGTTTTAATCGTCGGATATAGAAATAATTTATGCTGCTTCTTTAGCAATTTAATACTATATAATATACTGTTGTATATCTATATAGGAGCAGATAGCATAAAGCTTGTTTATTATGATTTAATGAAACTGATTTGTGTATACAAATCTAAACCTGAAAAGATATTGTACTTGAACATCAAAAAACAGTAGAATTTTTAATTCATTAAATTAACTTTTTTTCAAGATAAAATGATTTCATAGTATAATTTGAAAAATAGGACAAAATCTTAATTATATCGTGTTTTCAAAAAGAGTATTCTTATAATACATTTTAAATTTGATTAATTCTGAGAAAAGAAAACTAATGGATCTAATCTGAGAAAATCATTTTTTCGCTTTCTTATATCAAACTATGTTAAGAATTACAATCAACAGTTTTTTTCCTAACGCAAAAAAATATATTGATTATATAATTTTTACATACATTATAAATATAAAAATTAATCTTTAAACTTCATAAAGTCGCCGTAAAATAAAAACGTTCCCTTTCTACAAGTAAAAAGTATTATTTAAAAGATTTATAATAAAAAAATTTTTTTTTAAATATTCGGATATGTATTTTATTAGATGTTAATGGATACTGAAGATTGATTATATACATTGATTATAATATAATTTTATGAAATTGAAAATAATTTAGATCTGAAAATACTTGTGGTCATAACTTTATTTCAGTAAATATTCAATGGATATAAGCAAAACATACAAGTACGACTATTTCGACAATTATTTTTTTGTTTTTTTGTTAAATCAGTTATTGGTTTCATTTATTGAAAAAAAAACGTAAACATTGCTTTATAATAGGCAATTGTAATCTAGTAATATGAACTTGAATAAGTTCTCGCTGTTTCTTTAAAGATGGCAGTAGCAGTACTCCATGCATGGAATTTCAAATGGTAACGCACATAGGAAGTATACCTGGAAGTACTATATCTATATCAAACCATATGTTTCAGTGTATAGTTCACTTTAATGTAAACAAAGCAAGTTTTTATTAGTTCTGAAAATATTTCCTTTTGTGCCAAGTAAAATGTATTTGCGAGAAATTTTATTGCACTACTACATTCAAAATAAATCTGCAGCTGAAGCACATAGAATTCTTATTGAGGCTTATGGTGTCCGTGCTCTGTCGGATACAACATGTAGAGAGACGCTGGTTTCGATGCTTCAAAAATAATGATTTTGAACTTGAAGATAAAGAACGTTCTAGGGTACCGAAAAAATTTGAAGACAAAAAATTGAAGAAATTGCTCGCTCAGGATCGACCTCAGATGCTAGCAGAACTTGCAAAAACATTACAAGTAGAAAAGTCAACCGTTTCAAAATGTTTAAAAGTGTTAGGAATGATCCACAAGCAAGGACGTTGGGTGCCATATGAATGCAAATCGAAACAACGGCGAAAAAAAATCATGAAATAAAAAAATTGTTTGTTGAAATACGTAGAAACTAAAACTGCTCATAAGATATCTGTGAAAATTATCATTCTTCGAAAAACGAAAATATAAAGAACGTTTTTCACATAATGCAGAATGAAAATATTATTGCTACGCAATATGAATATTTTTATAAAGAATATATATAAATATAAAAATATAAGAACGAAGAAAAATTAATTTTTATATCAAAGATAAAAAAATATACTCCAAAAGATCCATAATTATAGTTTTCATATCTGTCAGTCTGCACAGAAATATTATTGTGACAATAAAAGCTTATGATATATATAAAAATAACTTTTAATATTATTTATTTAAATCAATAAAAATTGGTTTCTATTAATAACACGTAAAACAAATATAAATAGTGTCTAAAATTTACTTAAGTATAGAATAACTTAATTGTTTAGCCAAAATTCAATACAATTGTTTAGGTGTTTCATTATTAGATTGGAAAATGTATAGTATTAATAAAATGTATAGATAAAGAATTAAAGTATGTATTTATATCTCATAATCAAAGATACTTACATGAATATGTACATATTATAAATAGTAGAAGAATAACTAATAATAAAAAAAGAGTAAAAGAAAAAGGATAATATTTACTCATATAGATAAAGAAATATTACAAGTAACATACCTGTATTTTCTGAAGTAAATCTAAATAAAATATAAAAATTCAATAAAATATTATTGCACCAGTTGAACAAGATTTCAAATATTATGTAAATTATTAAAGAAATTTATTTAATTTAATGTATTTGTTCAAATAGATTCAACTTAATAGGAAATTATTAAGTCATATCTTTAGTAAGTATAGCCTGCTAATTTTATTCAAAAAAATAAAATATGTAAAGTAATCTGAAAAGTATTTAAAAACTTTTTTATTAAAAATGAAACAAAATTTGTATGTTTCACCTCATTTAAAGCAGAATAAAGTCACTTACTCTTCCTTTTGTCAGTAAAATAAGATGGTAATTGATCTAATCTTGTATAGTAATATCTAATAATAAGTATAGCCAAAGGCCATCAGATATCGGATATGCATGACAGATTGGATTCAGATTGAGCAAGATAACTTTGATTAATTTTTTTACAATAAATTATTATTATTAGTAATATGATCTGTTTTAAGAGTATGAAAAATATATGGATGAAGTCTAAATTCATTAACAGCTACTAACAAATATATATTCCTCTTGAAAGCATACCACGATTATTTTTTTTTTATTTAAAGTGAAGCATACATACTTTCATTTTCATTTTCTAGTTTTTTAATTTCACTTTTCAAAATTTTAAAATTCTTTTCAAATCGATTTTATTTATGTATATAATTTGTATATGTAAATTAATTAGAATATATTTCTGTTAATACAATTAACAGACTGTATAGCAATAATTTTTATTAATATCTTAACATATTTAGTTTATTATATCTAGCTTATATGTAAATTAATAAATAAATAAATATATTTATTTATTTGAATATATATGGATCATTAGTAATTTTACTATTTAAAGAAGATTATTGTTTAGTATTTAAATTATTCTTATTAACACCTAATTAATAGTTAGTTAATAACATTATTAAGGTTATTAACAGCAAGACAATCCTCTATGTTTAATATTGAATGTATCCTATTTTTATTAATCAACAATACAGTTTAAAATTATTCAATTTCGTGCTTTCAATAGAGATTGAGAAATTATAAATTACACACTTAATGTTGAAACAATTTTTACAGTAAAAAAACATCTAATTGTATATTAACTAATTTTTTTATTTACCAATAACTTTTTACATAAAATATATAAATTATTATTATAAAAATTTACAAAATGTACAATAGTTTCTTTTTACTAGAATATAACAAATTACATTATATCCTCAATCAAGCAATACAGAAAATCTTAGTTAATATATTATTTGTGGATGCTGCAGAAATAATACCTATAATGTATGAAAAGAGAATTCGAAAGTGAAGAAAAATTCAATATAAATGTGTAATAATATTTTTGCATTGATCAATTACTTTGACTAAATAAATTTTTTAATTCAACAATTGGTTTAAAAATTTATTTCAGATGCTGTTTCAAATACCGAAAGCTATTGTAACAAGATTTGAGAAATATAGAATATTTATAGAAAATCATCCAAAAAATGAAGAAGAAAATTAAATTCAGATACTACGTTTTTTTCATTTCCCTTATATTTATGTGTGTGTATATATATATATATATATGTATATATAACTACTAACAGATAATTCTTTTATATATTTGTATATGAATTTTTATGCTTTGTTATCACAACATATAAAACATTAATTTCTTTTTTCTTGTACTTAATTTTTATATTTCAACATTCTATAATTACAAAACGTACAATTTCAGAATAAATAATGTTATGTCTAATGACTTCAAAATATATATGTATTTGTACTTTTATGTCATCTATAATAATAAGTAAAATAGGATGTCAACTAAATCTATAAAACATGAAATGCTATATATTTTCGTAGATATATATAAACTGAAATAATCACAAACAGAATCTTATATCTTTTTAAAGCGTTAATAAAGCTTTAAAAAGTAACACAATCTTCGATTTCTATTGTTTAGAAATAAACTTCTATGATCTAAATTCCTTTCCTGAAATTGATAATTAATAATGTTATAAATCAGTTTGATTTAAATAAATAATTGAAACTTATTACAGAAAAAATATTCTTTTATTTTACAGAACTATAAAGCGATCTAGGAAAAAATCTTATATGTTGTCGATTTAAAACATAATAATGATATTTCTCATAATCAAGAAACAATGTTTTCGTAAAATTGTATGAAAATAAAAAATTTTCATCACATAGAACTTTAATGATTGTTATCAATGCAAAGTTGTTCAATTATACAAATAATTTTTTGCATTTTACAAATTGCTTAATGTATAAGGCCTACAATCATTTTTGTAACTGTACATTTTCAGTAGATTGAATAAACTTAGTTTTTTATACATTACAGCTTATAACAATGTCTTAATAAATAAAATATAAGGCATATTTAATTCTTATTTAAATACCTTAAAAAGAAATATGAATTGTAGAATTAATGATTTCAATTTTTTCAAATTTAAAATATATAAATAAGTAAAGTAATACAAAAAGTTGCTCAAAAACTCATATATCAATCTTGTTATAAATGTGATCAGTTTATAAAAACAAAATAATTATTTGAGTATTCTAGACAAATTTTAAATTAAAATACAACTGTTCTTGTATATTACAATATTTACAATTTTTTATAATACATTTGGCAGTTCGTCAGTATAAAATATTCTTTTCAACTTTCATAATTTCAGAAAAAGTAAATTTTACTGGAGTTTTGCCTCTTCTTTTACTTTCCAAAGAACAAGCTGCATACAAGCAGCAGCATCTTCTTTGCTGTCGTGCCCACCAACTAAAATAGAAAATTATATTTCATTAGAATATGTGTATATACAGTTTCAGTAAAATACATAAATAAAGAATTAATCTTTAACTTATTTAATTAAAAAATAAAAATTATTATACACATGCACACACTCAGCATTAAATTCGAAAAAATTCCTGAATTGTGTATAACACTTACGCTCATTCTGTATAATCAATTGAAGATACTCTGAACATAAATTTTTTAATGCTCTTTTAAACGGAGGGCCGTTTTTATGTGGAAATATAACACTGGTGTCAACAACTGTATCATGTATAAGTTTTAATGCTTTAAAATCACTTTCTAAACTGTGACCAATCAATATAGTTTTTGAAGAAAACATGGAAAGAAGAGTTGCCTGCACATCCAATAGCGTAGTTGTCACATTTTTCATATCATTCTCAGTTATTCCAGAAAATCTAAAATGCAATACCTTTATTGAAGTTATATTTTATAAATTTTTAAATATATACATTAATCGATTTGTTAGTTTAGTATTTTTAAAATTCTTTAAAAAGTTTTAGCATATGATTATTGTAAGTTAAACTAAACAAGAGAGTAACATTAATTATAATGTTTATTATAATTTATATATTTTATTTCTTTAAATATTTTAATTACCTCGTATTATAATCAATAATTTCATGTGAAGGTTTAACCAAAGTTTCATATACAACACTACATTCTTCATTTATTACAGTAACACGCGTTAATTCTAGTCCTTGTGTGGTGTAACACATTTCACAATCAAGAGCAAATGTACCTTGTTCTTCAATAGAAACATTTCCTAAATAATGACAATTTCACAATTATCAACAAAATTTTCAACGCAATTATTACACATTTTACTCTATTTACATTAAATTACCTTTGTCAAAAGTAGAAACGTATCCTCTTAAATTTTCCATATCAATAAAATCCCATACATGAGTTGCTGCATCACAACAACCATCAGATGAACCATCTTGTTTGCAACACATATATTTACTTTCTCCTCTGAAAGTAAATTTTCTTGCATAATGATATATACAGTTCTCCTTTCTCATTGGAAAACCTTCCTTATCTACCATATAAGGTTTATTGCATCGGCAGCAAAAACGTTGATTAGGCACTTTTGAAAGGTTTGACTGACCTCTTGTATTGGTTACATATAATTTAGCTCGTCCCTATAAATATTTAATTTTATAGATAATCTAAAATCTGTTAATCTTGTAGTTACAAATTCTAATTTAATGTACCATTTCATTTAGAAGCAGAGTAATATTTATTGTTTATTAATATTTGTTTTATCTACATTTAAGATAAATATTTAAAAAAATTAAAAAATATGTGATATGAAACAATAAGAAATAATAATGCAACTACAATTCAAATAGAATAATTTTATATTAAGAATAATTAAAGTAATAATTTAAATAAAATTATTTTACATTACCTTTGGACCATCAGGGTGGGATCTTGGAAAACCATTATCTTTCAGTTCTTGTTCAGTCATAATCCACTTAGATAGCATATTATATAATGATACACCCTTAAAAGTTGTTGTTAATTTCCTTGGTTTTATAACACTCCACGAACCTTTGGTTTTTCCAGCAAGTACCGATTCATGTGAAATCAATCCACTTAAAGATGATGTAGATTCTTTTGACTTTTGATCCACTTCTTTGCGAAGTCTATGGATAGTTAGCATACAAGAATTCTTATATACATTTAAAGCTTTGCACTTTTCATGGCATGTAAATTCTTCACGAATAGCCCTCTGTGCTGCATCATCAGCATTAGTATAAATTTGAACACAAATATCTTGCATTGCATTAAGATAAAATTGACGCACATTCAAAGAAAATTTTTGTGTATTAGAATTTTGTAAAGGTTCTGGGCGAATCAATTGTGGTACCTAAAAATAAACATAAAACATCAAAGAATATATAAAAACAAAATTATATAATCTCTTCTTACCATTTGAGGTATATGAGCAACGCGATTTCCTCCTTTTTTATTTTGAGCTACTGTCTTTGATTCTACTTTTGCAGCTAGTTCTAAAACTTTTTTTTTTTGTAATTCAAGTGACATTGCATATGGTACTTGTGCAATTCTTATTCGACCTACAAAAATGATCAAAATAGTAGTGCCTAATTTTGGTATTATCAAAATGAAAGTAAAAGAATAAAAACTAACCATTGCCATTTACATGACGATCATTGTTCAAAACACTAGAACTATCCATTGATTTTTTTTGTGAAACATTTGAAAGACCTTTGCTGACTGCTGCTTTTTCTGCAGCTTTTTCAGCGGCTATTTCTTTCATCATTCTCCATCTTTCATACATTCGCTGTTGAGGATTAGGTAAACGTTTTGGAGGTTGAGTAGGTCCAATTTGTTTTGCTGTATTTGAAACTGCAGAAGGATGAGCAACTCTTTTCTTAGAAATATCTTCAGATTCTTCAGTTTCAGATTTTGAAGGGACTTTATTTATAATATCTTTTGGATTATCAGTTACTTCATATTCCTACAAGTAAATGTAATAACAACCATTTTGCAATTGAATATTATTATATTAAATTTTAAAGTTATATATATTTAAAAACTAACTTAAAAAAAATTTTAAATTACCTGAAAAATTTTTCGACATTCTTCTTCAACATCATGATCTGAATCAGACATATCAAGTAAGTGTTCATCATAAAATGGTGAAAATTCTTCATACTCAGGGCTGTTAGATTTATCTTCTTCATCTGAGTTTTCCTCATTTTGATCATTATCTGTTTCAATAAATTTATGATCTGATTTATTATACTTGTGACTAGAGTGTGATCCATGCTTGTCTGAATTCTTATGCTTATTAGTAACTAACTCTTTATTTGATTTAGTTTTTGAGCTCGAAGAACTTGATTTACTTTTATGTTTATCTTTATCATCAGATTTATGCCTGCTTTTATCTTTACTATCTTTCTTATTATCTTTTGAATCTCGGGAAATAGACCTTTTACATTTGTCTGATTTCGAATCCTTTTTTATTTGATCAGACCTACTCGTTTTACTTTCATCATCTTTAATTTTATCTTTTTCTTTACTGCTCTTTATACTAGATGTTGAAGAAGACCTTTCTTTCTCACTATTTTTTGAACTATGCTTGTGTCTATCTTTTTCCTTATTTTTGTCCTTAGCTTTTTCTCTTTCTTTTTTTTCTTCTTTAATCTTACTTTTAGTTGACTGAATATGTGAATCTTCTTCCTTAATTTTACTATGCTTTGAATCTTCGTCCTTACTTTTACTATGCCTTGAATCTTCTTCCTTACTTTTACTATGCCTTAAATTTTCTTCCTTGTTTTTACTATGCTTTGAATCTTCTTCCTTATTTTTAGTATGCTTTGACTCTTCTTCTTTAGTTTTATTATGCCTTGATTCTTCATCCTTACTTTTGCCATGCCTTGACTCTTCATCCTTACTTTTGCCATGCCTTGAATCTTCTTTATTTTTATTGGATTTTATATCAACTTCTTTACCCTTACCGTGTTTTACATTTTCTTCTTTATTTTTACTGTGTTTTGAATCACTATCTTTCTTTGAATTGTATTTCGAATCTTCTTTAACTTTATGCCTTGAATTTTCTTTATCCTTATATTTACTTTGCTTTGAATCACTTTTATTGGATTTTTCGAACTTAGTTTTATTTTTTGTTGGGTCTTCTTTATTTTGATTTGATGGTTCTTCATGTTTACTTAATTTTTCACTAGTTGATTGACTGCAAAGTTTATCTTCACTTTCCTTACCTACTTTAACATTTTTGATACTTTTTTTATTTTCACTTCCATCCTCCGATGTTTTGCTATCTATATTTTCTAGTTTTTCATCTTCTTTGGTAGTGTCTATAATAGGTGCAATATTATCATCATCATCAGAAAACTTTGGCTCCATTTCCATTATGTCTTGAGATTCTTCATCAACTATAACGCTAGGATTAGATTCAGTACCACCAAGAATTTCTTGAAATACATCAATTGATTCATCTTCCAAATGTTTAGTTTTCAAAGGAATCTTAGGTTTTCTAGGAACATATTCTTCCCTTCGTTTTTTAGGTTTTGGACAGTAGACTTCCTTTTTTCTTCTTTTTTCAGGAATGTAAGAATCATTACTACTGCTATTGACATCGTAAAAATTTGAAGATACTTCAGATTTTATTGTTGGAATATAATCATGAATGGAATTTTTCTCCAATGAAATTGTTTGATTGATTAAAGTTGGTGTATAACTAACTTTTGTTTCTTTTGTACTGTTAATATTACGTATAACATCCATCCAAGGTCTTTCAACTTCTGGAGATTTTCTTTTAACAGCCTTACTTTCTCTAGTCGGTTCATATGCAGTTATAGGTATATGTCTTTTCTTTAATTCTGCAATGGGTGTTGGATTATAAACACATGCTGATGATGTTGCTGTTGGTATAACAGGTGGATTTAAATGTTTTCCAACAGCAGAATCTTGAGACAAAATTTCTTGACTAACAGTAGGTGTAGCAGAAAGAGCAAGTTTTGGTTTTAACCCTTCTACAACTTTATTTACAATATTTTCTGTATCTGTAACATTCTGATCAGCTAAGACCTTTTTAACAGCTTCAGAAACAAGTTGCTGAATAACATCTGAATTTGAAGTCGTCACGGTGGATGTAGCAGTATTTTGAGTCTTTTGAACAACTTGGTTTGATTCTGATGAAACCACATTATATGTACTAGCTCCATCTTTGTAACAAAAAATTAATTTATTAATTTTTTAATTAATGAAATATTTCAAATTCATGATTATCTAAAATGAAAATAATTCTAAAGATGTGGACTACCATTATAGAGTTAGGTATCTTATCATAAAAGCCTATAAAACTTTTGCAATCAACAGGTTATTTTCACAATTAAAGTTTATAGATAATTTATATTATGCAAGTAATCAAAGTTTACAGATTAGAACAAATAGTTTATATAAAATTTTCTTTAACAATGTAAAGGTAGTAAATTACTATTTTATTCAATTCCAAAGCATTCTTATTTGCTTCACAGAAAATACGTGATCAAAACTTTATTTAGAATAAAACATATAATTACCTCGACGTGAATGCCTAAAATGACAATAGGGCCTTTCACAGTATCCGTTGTCGTAAAACGGGCAATTAATAGCTTTAAAGTAACCGGTCGAAGGAAGCATAACTAAATCATCGCATTCCTTGAAGAAAGCAGCTCATCTCCGAAAAGAGATATGAAGTAAATTTACTACTCAACTGTGCGAGTATTCAGAGTCTGTATAGACACATGTTTAAGAAAATATCTTCTTAGATAGTTGAAGATATTGTAAAATTTAGAAATTGGTAATTTAGAAAATATATTTATTAATTTAAATAATAGATTTAATTTCCGATTGAACAACTCGCGCCTTAAACAATCGTTGGAGGTTAGCCAGCCAAGGCGACGGTTTTTCGATTTTACATTTACACACGGATTTTACATTTACTGTCATCTCATAGATTATACAGTTCTCATTAGATGTTGAGCGCTGAAAAATCCAAAACCAAATAACTTGACAAATATAGGACAAGCGCAAAGCAGCTAGGCACCGTGAACGTTGACTAGAGTGTCGCCTACATGGACAAATTTGTAAGTTTCGTTTTGAATAACATTACATTACAAGCAAAGAATATGGATATTCTTTCATAGAAGCTGATAGAAGCTATGTCCAAAAGGCTCTCAACAACTTCTTGAAGCCAGATATAGTTAGTTCTCCCCACCATAAGGTAGACGGCACCAGGGTCTAACTTGCGCGAGATTCAAATTCTATGAGTATACAGAATGCTCTTTCAGCGCTTTTCACAGTCATCACCGCGCACAAAATCGAGAAAAATATTTCTTAGTATAACAAAATATTGACTATATATATATATATATATGCTCTCTGCTAATGATTTTTTATTAATTAATAATCAATTTTTTAATTTAATTTAATTTTATTTTCTTATTTTTCATTTTCTTGTACAAATATTACCGGATACGACTGATTCGCAGAACTAAAAAAACAGTTTTTGTACATATAACCTTAACGATCATATGATTTAATTCTATATTGATATGTCAAATTATATGTTATGGTTTTAAATTCATTTTATATTTGAAACTAAAAGAGTACATTTACAGCACAAGGCTGATAGGTGATCCATTATGGAATGACATGAAGTTAGCGGCCGAACGAAGCTAGGCTGATAATGTAATGTCCATAGACTTATATATTAGACCGCGCGCTCAGGAAACAGAGTTGAAGCTTAAACCAGAGTGAGAAAGCACTACAGGGAGTCGTGTTATCTCTCTCTTACAAGCGAGGAAATGAGGAGAAAAGGAAAGCAGGGAAACAGTATCAGTAGAAATATACGCAGCAGAAATATGTTTCTCCTATAGTCTATACCATTGTTATTGTTAGGTTGTCTCCATACTCTTTCTCCGGAGTAAGAGAGAAAGCACGACTTCAGGCCTATTTCTGTCCTTCAACATGGGCTTCAGAGCGTCCGTTTAAGCATGCGGTCTAATATATAAATCTATGGTAATGTCATCCGATGAAGCACGTATAGGTCGAGTGCCATATACTATTTTATGGTACGAGTCACGTAAATTCGCCACTCGAGGTGTGCTCAAATAATGTGGCTTTTTGGTTTTCTCAAAAAATATCTATTTATTAATTAATACTTATGTCGTTCCCTTCAAAATAACCCCCCTCAGATATAAAACACAGGTGCCAACGCTTTTTCCAATCATCAAATCGTTTCTAATGATCATTTTTTGTATAACGTTGAGTTCTTTCAGCGATGCAGTTTTTATCTATTCAATCGTTGAAAATCGATGTCCTTTCATGCCTCTTTTCAGTTTTGGAAAAAGAAAAAAAATGAGTGAGTGCCAAATCTGATGAATATAGAGGCTGAGGCATGACTGTGGTGTAGGTTTTGGCCAAAAAATCCTTTACAAGCAACAATAAATGGACACGTGCATTATCGTGATGCAAAGGCCACGAATTGTTTTTCTAAAGTTTCGGACGTTTTTTGCGTATTGCCTCTTGCAAACGGTACATAACTTAAAGGTAGTACTCCTTATTGACTGTACAACCTTGTGATAAAAATTCCTGATGAACTACGCCACGGTAATCAAAGAAGACAGTGAGTAAAACCTTGATATTTGATCGAACTTGGCATGCTTTCTTCGATCTTGGTTTTTCTGGGCTACCCATGATTCATCACTATTTACAATCCTTTTGAAAAGATCAGCATTATTATTGCCTTCAATCAATATCTCCTAAGCTATGGTCAAAATTAAGTAATTTTGAAACGAATTTCGCTGAAACACGTCATGCCAATATCTTCAGCAACTTCTCTGATAGTGATTCGACGATTTATTAACGCAATATCTGTCTTCGGCATCCTCTCCGCCTTCTTGTAATAGATTGTACCAATTACATACTTTTTTTTATTCAAAGTAGACTCACCGTGTTCAACTGTTAACATTTCAGGAGTTTTAGAGCACTGAATTCCATGTCTGACCAAAAAGTTAATGCAAACTCTTCGCTCAATTCTTTTGGTAAAAGAAAATTGCCAAGCACTTATAACTTTGTATGCCTATCACAAAAAAACAAATAATGCTATAGAGCTAAAGCCGTGAATATAGGCTCGGAACATCTGTATCAACACAAAATAAAAAAATCGATAATCGAACGGACGTAGCCCTCGATATTTTCAAAGTCACCTTATTATTTGAACACACCTCGTATGTAAGATATACATAGACTTATATATTGACTGCGCGCTCTGGGAACAGATTTGAATCCTACATCCATACTTATATATTAGACTGCGAGCTTAAATGGATGCTCTGAAGTCCACATTGAAGGACAGAAATAGACCTAGAGTTGTGCTTTCTCTCTTGCTCCGGAGAAAGAGCAGGGAAGCAGTCCAACAATAACAATGGTATAGAGTATAGAAGAAACGTATATTCCTGCGGTGTATATTTCTACTGCTAATATTCTCTGAATTTTTTTTCTTCCTCACTTCCTCGCTTAGAATACAAGTTTATGTACTCTCATACTCTGGCTTAGGCTTTTAGTTTAGCTCTGTTTCCAGAACGCACGGTCTAATATATAAGTCTATGCCTAAACCAGAGCGAGAGAACAATATAGAGTTGTGCTTTCTTCCTCTTACAAGCTAGGAAGTGGGGGAGAAAAGGAAAGTAGGGGAACACTAGCAGTAAAAATATATGCGACAAAAATATAGGTTTCTCCTATATTCTATACCATTTCTATTGTTGGGCTGCTTTCCTATATTTCCCCCGAAGCAAGAGAGAAAGCACGACTCTAGGCAACTTTAGGGCTAACTGTGTCCTTCAATAAGAACTTGTGGAGAGTATTACTGTATTCTAGCCGTTTTCAGTTTTATATATTCTTATGTTTCTCCACAGAAGTGATGGTGAGGAATGAAAGTTGTGTGCTTATACTCTCATTTTTATAAGGGAAATCTCCATCTCTTGAAATGACCACTCTTTCACAATTGGTTATTAGAAGAAAAATAAATTTAGATTCAATTGAGTGGAATAAAGATCGAATTTTGATTAATTACAAGTCAATTCTTTTCCCTCCATTCTCAGAGAAAGTCATTTGGGTGTCGAGAATAGCATTCATATGTTTGAAGAGGAGCGTAACGGTAGATACTTAGATGGTTCTAAAACGATACACGCCGACTCCCTCTCGCTTATGATTGGACGTTCAAGGAAAAAATGTTGATTGGCTCTAGTCAGATAATACATACCTTCTTTTCTATTATACTATTTAAAGCTTTCTATAGCAGTCTCCATTCACTCCTTGTTAAAAATAGAATTATAATTTCAAATTCGTCGATTAATAAAGCGAAAGAAAAAGGAAAAAAATGATACCTATGCTTAAATTTAAAAGAATTAAGTACATTACATTTAATACAGTTTAAATTTTTATTTAGTAATGTAAATAAATTTGCGTTATAAGAAGAAGTAAATAAATAAACATCGTGTAAGGTGTAGTTTGTAGAACATACCAGTATATAAATGAAAACAGAATTTATATGATACTGTTTTCAAGAAAATGTAGTCATTAGTACAAAATAAAATATTATATATGTAAATACTAATTTAAGAATAAGTTATTATATGATATTTTGAAATTGTTATTAAATTAATTCGAAAAATGTGAATTAAATTGCAAATTGTAAATAATGACGAGCGTGTTTCTGTAAATTCAGGCAAAGTAATTGTTTCCGCAAAAAATTTGAGCGCTATTTCTAATAACACGTATAATAATACATTAGGAATTTCTAGAAACATGTAATGTAAATTTAATAATACAAATAACCTAAAGAAAGAGACAATTTAAATTTTATTCTTATTTAAAAGTAATTGCAATTAATTATTAAGAAAACGTAATTTCATAAAAAAATGTGTAAAAAAGATGAACTCGCGGGCGACTCGCTCAGCGTGATTCGCTTGGCGATCATGGCTGTTTTGCGCCTAGCTCGAGACTACTTCGTGTACCACGAGGCTGTTTGACCTTCTGCGAGACTTGGTCTCGGGATATATGGGTTTTAGTTGTATAATGTATAAATGTATGTATAAATGCATTTTGAATCTTGCATTTTGAATCTTGTTCAAAATGCATTTACTTGGCGAAGAAAATGCTCGGCTTTAGCATTCTCCCTTTCTTTCAGGTTTACGGAAACGCTCGAGGGAAAACTGCGGAGCACTGATGAAGGACGGATCAAAGACATTAGTCTATAATTTTCACTACTCTTACATGAAACAGTGAATGGTTGGAAAGTATAAACTATTGTATACTGACATGGATTGCTTGATTGTAGTAGAGGACATTGATATGTATCAAATAATGAAAGAAGATATTCATAGATTTGATACCTCAGATTATGATGAAAATAATTAGTATGGCATTCCACGTCAAAATAAAAAAGTTCCTGGCCTAATGAAAGATGAATGTAATAGAAAGATTATGATATAATTTATTGATTTACGGAGTAAAATGTACAGTATTTTAGTTGATGGCGGAGAAATAGTAAAAAAGCTAAAGGAATAAAATCAAGCGTTGTAAAAACATTTGAAGATTTTCGAAGATGTCTTGAAAAACTCGTGATTATACAGTGAGAGCAGTATAACATTCGCTCAAAATCACATTTAGTGCCTTCAGAAAAACAGAAAAAAAATTGCCCTACGTTCATTTGATGATAAGAGGTACTTTTTGTCAAATATAGACACATTACCTTGAGGCAATAAATCACTAAAAAATCTTAGAAGAGCAAATGTCGCAGCTGCAAGTCAGATAGCGAGAGAAATAATGGAAAGTACAAGTCAGCGAATAGAGGAAGAGAAGGTTATCGAGATGGAACACGATGAGACCAATGGAGGAGAGCCTAAAGCATGTGTGGCTACTAAGGAAAAAAACAGGGAGAATAAACTCGCCAATAAGATTCGAGTAATTGTGGATATACACGCAGAACAAGAGCGTAAGTAGAAAGTAACCAATGAAAATCAAGCTACACGAGAGAGGATGGCGCTTTATAGCTGTCAAGGTGAACAAATAAGCCTTGAGTATAAGACATCAGATGAACTAATGCACAAATGGAATCCTGAAGAAATCTTGGAAATTTTAGAGAGGTAAGCTCAGTTAAGGCCGAGAGAAGGGATGTACTCCATGAGGCAATGAAAAGCGCAGAAATTGTGGTGGGGAATCAGCTAGATAAATTGTCAGAGGACGATGAGGAACTCATTCAAGCAGTCGAAGAGTTTGGAAACAGTCATCCTTCAGCAAAGAAAACAAGACTAATCTATTAAGGTAATATTCGTAGTTCATTTTCTCTTAAAAAAATTAATTATTAACTCTTAACAAAATTTCTGAGAGCGAGTTCTTCCAGAGGAACAAATGTACAGAATTGGAGAAAAATCATCAATACATGGAATTGCTTAAACAAGTCTCCACAAGAGATGACTCCAAAGTCTTGCGAAGCTGGTCAATAACTTTCAAATATTTTTTCACAAAAAATATCGTCAAGCCATATTAAAAAATTAAGAATTTTTCATAAATATGGCTAACAAAGTAAATAAGCTTTGTTTATTTATAGTGTATTAGAGTGGCAGCTGTTTTAAGTTTAATACTTCTACTTCTTAAGTAATAATAAAACACATAGTTTCATTTGTTTTCATTATGTAATTGTTTATCAAAAAAAAATTGATACCTGTATAACTTAATTACATAAATAAATATTATAATCATAATGCAATATCTTTCTTAATTACTTTGAAACTAGTCACCTTACACCTATCCATATATTTTACTTATATTATATATTGTTTTCAATAAATTTCTTTTCTATTTATCCAACTATGAGGTCAAATAATTAAGTAAGGCGACAAAAATAAAAAATCAAGTATATTTAAAATCTAAGGTATATCGCTGCGACCCCCTTCATTCTAGTCCCCTCCCGCATCTATACACTTATTTCAACGAGTTTTCTAGTTTCGTAAAAATTCTGAAACACTGGGATCTCTCTGAGTACCCTTGTCACAGATTCTTGGATGTCTTCAGTGGAGTCAAAATGTCGACCTTTGACGAATTGTTTCAAGTGGGGGAATACGAAAAAGTCGTATGGTGACATATCCTGTGAATAGGGCGGTTGTGGTAACGTTGCGATGCCTTTAGACGTCAAAACTGAGAGACACTAAACGCACTGTGACAGGGAGCATTGTCGTGATACAGAACCCAAGTCTTCACGATCTCTGGATGCACTCTGAGCACCCTTTTTCGTAATTTTTCGAGCACTTTGCGGTAGAATACTTGATTTACGGTTTGTTCAAGTGGTACAAACTCTTTGTGAACCACCCTTTTGCTGTCGAAAAAGTAAATTAACATAGTTTTCACTTTGGACTTGCTCATTCTCGCCTTCTTTGTAATGCCACCAGTAATAACTCGGTAGAGAAGAGTAGGATCACTTTCAACCTGCTCGAAACAATCTTGAGCGATGTTCACTCGGCGCGCTTTTTTGCTCATCTGAGAGGTTCTTCGGTACCATTTTCGCGTACAACTTTTTCATGGCGAAATGTTCGGTTAAAATCTTTCTTACTGTTTCCCGGTTAATATACATCTCGTCAGCCAACATTCGAATGGTTAGTCGCCTGTTTTGACGAACAAGGATACAGACGCGCTTAGCATTTGCGTCGGTTCGCACTTGAATTGACCTTCGTTCCACGCCTGGTCTTTGACGCTCTCACGGCCTTTTTTAAAAATGGCATTCCACCGAAGCACCTGACTACGACTCAGAGCATCACTGCCATACACTTTAAGCACTTATTCATAAATTTCTGTCGCGGTTTCGCACAAAATTTTATCGCACACCGGTGCTCTAAATTTCTCTGTTCCATTTTCATGACATGTACTACTCGCGCGTTGTTACAAAATGCTAAACAGCAGGCGAAGAAATTATCGTACAAGGATCGTCAAGGTCTCATTTTAGAGAGTAGGGATCTAATATTACGGTAGCGGAGTTGCAGGTTCACAGTGTTACCACAGGCCGAGAAATAAAATCAGTTGTATCACTTAATTGTCTGACCTCGTACTTACGTGTATAATATACTATTCCTCCCAGCATTCCCCAGATGGAGGGATAGCACACTTTTTTAGAGGGGATGTGCTAGAATGCCTATGTGCTGGAATGCCTATAGCCTATCTACTGACCACAGATTAAATTATGATAAATACTTATTTGTTCTACATTCTTCATTTGAAAAATCCACAATTAATAGAGATGGCATCTATTAAATCAAATATTATTAAAAATTTCGAAGCACAAGTTATGTGTGTGCGAATCATAATGTACATCCGAATTTCGCAGTAAGAGAAAAATGAATATTGCAAGTGATTGATTCAATCAATTATCAAAATTCAAAAACCTAAAAAATTAAACATAAACCTTATCAATTTACATTTTTCATTGTTTTTCATAATTTTAAATACAAATTATGTTATTTGTAAAGTACATTCAAAATGTCTGATATTTCTAATAATAATATTTATATTATTCTACTAATCGCTTTGCGTATGCATATAAATCTTTACTACTAAAATATAGTTATAAATTAATAAATAATTATTTAAAAATGGAATTTCTTTCAAATCAATATAGTAAAATGATAATTTGATAAAATTTCCGGAATATTGGCACACGAGAATCAACAGATATTAGGTATTATTATGGATAAATAGCTTTCTGCATTTTCACAGCCATTTGTGATAGTTAATTATAAAGTTGATTTTTCACAGAACGATTAGAAGACATTTTATAAAGCAGAAATGCGGGTAAAATATGAAGGAATAGTAGGACAAAATCAAGAAAATCATTAAGTGTTTACCTGATTTGAACTGATAGTTTTTCTACTCCTTTCGGCTCAACTTTTCATCGAAAACTATATAAATTGAAACTGATTTTCAAATGAGATGTCGTAAATGAGAAGTTACCAGTAACGGAAGAGATAAAAATGGAAAAAGAAAGATGAATTTTAATGTAAATAATAGAGTAAATACAACCATCATTATTGAACTTATATTAATAATAGTCCGGGAACCAGCGATATTTTTTTGTTATAGATGTATCTTCGGCTGAAAATTAGTTTAAATGACTTGTCTCAATATTCTCTAAAGCGTAGCGATCGTTCGCTGCGTAAATTAATCTGGATGTGGATACGCCAGGTACCCAAACTTTGTGAAAATGTTAAAAAAAATTATAAAAACAAAGTTTTATGGAATAATTTTGAGTTTAGAAAAAATTTGTTTAAACGAAAGTTGCAAATCCTATTAAAATAAATGTCTTATGTTCTATCCATTTTTGCTGTAAAGCTGTAAAATTTATTCGTAAAAACCTTTTCCTAATTATTATAAATTTTTCATTACAAATAAATCAAAAATACTACAATACATTAAAGATGAAGGAAATTTGTTATATGGAAGTATGATAGTGACATATCTATACACATATAGTTTGTTTCTTTAAATATTACAATTTTAGAAATTATTACAGTAATATACACGACTCTTTAATTTATAATAATTAGATATTGGTATACTGTTATAAAGCATGCGATAAAATTACTTGAAAGTACTTGCAAAAGTACAGAAATTATGTACGTACGTAAATTCTTTTTGCATCTTGATTTACAATGCATATAAGTACATTTACAATAATTTGTAGCACAGCAACATTTTGGAATTGAAGTTGAATGTTTCAAACTACAGTTAAAGCATGCGCTTTCGAGAGCACTTTATTAACAGTTTCTGTTATGTGGAAAATACTTTTCATTGTTTCAGGTGACATACTTTCCGGATTATTGAAGTCCTGAAAATTATTGTAAATGAATTTACGTGTACTGCAGAACAAGATGAAAAAAGAATTTTGCGAGGATAAATGACAACTGATGGGTAAATCTGCAATTGCAGTAGGCGTTTTCGAGTGCAATTTATTCATGTGTCGGTCAGGAGGAACATACTTTTCATTGCTTCAGCAGAAATACATTCCAGATTGCTGCTGTCCTAAAAAATTATTGTAAATAAACTTACATGTATTGTAGAACAAGATGAAAAAAGAATTTTGCAAGGATAAATGACAACTGATGTGTAAAGCTCCAGTTAAAGCACGCCATTTCGGGGGACCTGGAACACGATGAATCTCTCGCGTGATGCACTGTCATCGAATCACCTAATACATTTTCCAGAATTTTATTGCCATTTGAATAATGTTTGAAATATTTATCTGTTATATCATTCTCTGACAGAGTGTGATATGAGTGTAACAATTTTTTTGCATGCTTGAAACCACTTTTAAATACTGTACCTTTCAAGACACTCTAACACAATAGGAAAATGTATTTCTAATAAATTAAAGAGTCTGTATATATTATTTTTCTAATTTAAATATGTTTGTGATCATCAAATTAGAAAAATGAAAATTATAGACAAAGTTTTCCGAATTTTATAGTGAAAAGAATTAAAAACGTTTTATATAATAACATATAAATAATGATATATTAAACAATAGTGAGTTTGTCAAAAATTTTTTAACAAAATTTGGAAATCTACCTCAAATAACTTTTACATTCGATATACTTTTGCTTTAAAATTCTAATTTTATGAACAAAATTAAAAATTTAAAGGTACTTGTACCATGTATCATCTTAACGGCGAGGTAGATATCTAATGTATCAATTATGAATTTAACCAATTTTTTTCTGAATAATAATTACTATACAACCCATAATTTTATGAGAGTATTTTACGAGGAAGCAATCGTAGATCGGGAAATCGGAAATTGTTCTATTTTTAATGACGAAAATTATTTCGACATTTCTAAGGAAATGATTATAGGATATGGGAACAGCAATATATGTTTAGTATGCAGTATTTATTGTTATATTTAAATATTCTTAAATCATCTATACATTTTTTGTGTATTTTTGAAAAGAGTAGCATATTATAAGATTGCAATGAATACTGCATATAAAGCATTTATGGCTTTTCCCATACCCTAGTCTTGCAGAGTATCTGAACATATAAATTAATATAGCGTAAGGAACACTTAATAAGTACACTTGGATATGTTCACAATTTTTATTTAGTTTGAAAAACTGACAGCTGTTTCAACTATAACGTCATCTTCAAAGATACAAATGTAAATATGAAATATACTGCGACGAGCAAGAATACTCGCGCAAAAATTTGTATCAAATCTACAAACCGACACAAGCTCCGCGGCTAGCATAGACCACGGGCTTGTAGGAGCAGCGCTGCGCGGTAAGGAGGGAGCGCCGAAGCTTGATGGTTCGGCGCAGCGCGGTGAGGTGTGAGAGGAACGCTCCCGGAGTGGGAGACGGCTCGTCTTAAACTTAAATAAGCAGCATTCTGGCTGTCGTTTTCAGTGTGCCGCCGCCCGCCAGCTTTGAATGCGGCTTTCTAAGGAGAGTCTGCCGTCGGCGCGATAATGGGCGACAAGCCTCAGCCGCGCGATTTTGTAATAATAATTTGTTACAATACATAAATGTAAGGTGCGAGCAAGGACAAAAGGAAACGAAAGAAAATATAAATTCTATTTAGATTTTAAGCCTAATGACTTATTTTCTTTTTTTTCTATTTTATTATAGATGAAAGCAACGACAGCCGGAGAAATAAGTAGTAGCGTGGCGTAACCCGTGTAGAAGGTTATTTATATATTTGTTTGATTGTTGTAAATAGTAATTTTAGTTTATTTCTACTTGTGTTTTGTAAAATTTATTTAATATTTTTCTATTCTAAATGTAAAAACAAAATACTTTCCGATAATAAGAGTAATTTAAAAGAACCTTATCCAAATATATTTAATAAAGATTTAATATACAATCTTGCTCTGGCGTGCTGAGGGAGAGTAAGAAGTATATTTTAAAATAAATAAATAAATAAAAAAGTCAAATATATTGTCTTGCTCTGGCGTTTTGAGCGAGAGCTAGAAAAATATTTTATTCTAGTCTTATTTATTGAAAGGGCCGGCTAGATAGCAACTTGGTGGCGTGCTGAGCGACCAAGGAGCCTAGGCGTGCTGAACCGAAGCCATGGCTTTCTGGTGTAAAACCTACCCAATAAATTGCCGCTAAACGAGCAAAACTGGTGGCGTGTTGAGCGACCAGTAGCCGAGACGTGTTCGTGTATTGGATGCGGAAATAGAGCAGGTGTGTCGGAGAGTCCGCGAAAAGAACCTGGTAGATGTTGATCGACCAGGGGCCTAAGTGTGTTGAGCCGGAGCCACGAACTAACGGATAATCGGATGCACACTGTTACAATATAAAGTTATATGGTAAGTAAGTATAATAATAGAAGGAGGAGTAGATAGGAGTAGGGATAATGAGGGAAAAGACCTGAGCCTAATTACAGATTTATAGCAACTTGCAACAATGGTGAAATCAGAAAATCTTTTATCTCATTCGTTACATTTTCGCCTTTAAATAATACTTTTTTTATTTCAATGACTTCTAATTTGTCTAACCTTTTACCTTTTTAAATATTATGTAATAATTGAAAATCATTTGAATCAATGTTATATTTATTAATTGATTTATTAATAATGTTCGGCTAATCCTGTTAAGGTTTCGTTAGACTCTATAGATTGGATTTGTTCATTGATTCTTTTTTCAACTGGACGGCCAGTTTGTCCTATGTAGATTGCATCGCAATCATTGCAAGAAATTGTGTATACTCCACTTTTTTTAGAATTGTCGATTTTTCCTTTATTATTGACTAGCAAAGTTTTTAAAGTGGTTTTATTTGTGCTAATTGTTTTAATATCTAATTTCCTCAAATAATTACAAATGACATTACTTATAAATGGTACATAATTGATAAAGGAATAACGGTCATTAGTTAGTATTGATGATGCATAAAAATGTTTTTGTAGGAGTTTACTACGTTTTTTAGCAATTAAGGAATCTATAATAGAATCATTAAATCCATTCTTTTGTGCTAATGTTTTCAGAATGTTAACTTCCTTTAAGAAACGTGTCTCATTTAAGGGGACTGTTAGTAATCTATGAATATAAGAATTGAATGCACTAATTTTTATATTAAACGATTGATTAGAATTGATAGGAATTAAGGTGTCTGTAGTTGTGTTTTTTCGAAAGATGTCTAATTCAAATATTTTATTATTTCTGATTATTGTTAAATCCAAAAAATTTAAATTATTAGTGATAGAAAAGGAATTAGTTGTCTTTCAGAACCTGACCAAACACAAAGTACATCATCAACATAACGAGACCATAGGAAAATATTTTTAGTTAAAGATGGATTTCGATGCTAGGATGAACGCTCAAAAAATATCATTTAATCATCATCAAACCCATCTCAAAAAATTAAATTATCTCCAAGACATCAACAGGATACGCCCTCAAGACTATCATCCACATAGAAGAAATTCTCTTAAACCAAGTAATTTAGCGAATAAAATTAATCTGAATACGCTTTCTCATAGAAAAAATACTATTGATAAAATCTGTAATGATAAAAAAAAATTTTTCGATGGAATCATTAATTATTCTAACGTTAAATTTTCTCCAGAAGAAATGAATTTATTAAATAAAGGTTTAAAGTATTCTCCATACTGTAATAATAAAAAAGATTTATGTAACTTGATAGTGAACATCGATTTAGCTATAAACTCATTAAAATCTAGTAACATTATTAAATCAAATAATTGTCATAATACTAATATTAATAATATTCATAAAAATAACAATAATAATAATAGTAACAACAATGAATTGAGCAACTACCTTGCTTATAAAAAACATACATGCAATATTGCAGAAACTATTGTCGCTAAAAAAACAAGCTTTCTTAACGGAAATAATTATAAAGAATTAAAATTAATTAATTCTATTAAATGTAAATTAAAATCTGAAAATTTAATAATTTGTAAATCAGATAAAGATAATTCCATTACTATTTTACACAACCAGGATTATTTGGACAAAACACTAGCTTTAATAAATAATAATAATTTTTCATGTTTAAAAAAAGATCCAACGAATATATTCCAATCTCATATAAAAAAATTATTAAAATCTTGTACATTATTCAATAACACAGAAGAATATTTTTTAATCTCAATGAATCCCCTAGCACCTGTTTTATACTCTTTGCCAAAAATACATAAAAAAGATATTCCTATGCGCCCTGTAGTTTTATATATTAATGCACCTTCTTATTTATTATGAAAAAAATTTAATACTATTTTACCTGCAATGTTAGAATGTCATCCTAAATTTGCTATAAAAAATTCTTTAGAATTAATTAATAACATTAAAGATATAGAATTACCTTTAAATACAAAACTAGTCTCTTTTGACGTAGTAAATTTATTTCCTTCGATCCTAACTGATTATTGATTAAATGTAATTAGGAACAAATTAAACCAAAATATTAAGCTAATTGTTAATACTAAAAATAAATTTTAAGAATGATTGAGATATGTATTAAGCAAAGTTATTTTATGTTTAACAATAAGTATTATTTACAATTAAAAGGTTTACCTATGGGTTCACTCCTTTCACCTCTTCTGAGTGAAATTTTTATGGATAATTTTGAATATAATTTGTTCCTAAATAAATCTTTAGAATAAATTATATCTTCTACAATAAATTATATCAGAAAATTAAAAAATATATATATAATAAAAATAAAATTAAATTAATAATAAAATAAAAAGAAAATATAACAGTAGAAATAAGTACAATTTTTAATTTTAATTCTAATTTATCTGCAATAGTCCAGTAGCAAATAAACGTCTATCTTCTTTTGTTTTAATAATGCATATAAGTGTGTAAGCTTGAATCCACGAATTACTAATATCCTTTTAAACTGTTCGAAATAAATTATAAATAATATCTCACATAAATTTGGATAGTAAAAACTAAGCTCAGATTCATTTCCTTTGTGTTGTGTTTTGTAAAATGTATTTTTTTTAAATATTAGAATATTTAAATAAATAAATAAAAAGAATTAACTGCATTTTTATTTTAATAATATAATTTTTATAACTTTTTACCTAAATATAATTTTGTATTCTACTTTTCATTAATAAATTAAATTAAATACAATTGCTGTTCAAGTGAAAATAATTAAATTATGATATAATGATATGATATGATATGATATGATATGATATGATATATATATATATATATATATATATACATAACTCAATTTTATATATTTTATCAATTTTCATTAATTATTAGAATTCGATCACAGTTAAAAAACATAGTAATATTTTATTACATTAACATAGTAATAATATTTTTTCTATATACATTGATTTATATTATTTTCCATATACTATCAATTTCAATTATTTTTTCATTTTCACTGCATGAAGAGCATAATTTATTTGTGTTGAAGATACCCATGACCATTGTGTTGTAAGCGGATTCATAAGTAATCCATGTATTAGTCTGGTTTTGCAATCATCTAAAATAAATGATTTAATTTAATACCTAATACTAAATAATAATTCTTAGAAAGAACATAATGCTAAATAACATAACAAATCAATAGAATACAAGAAATTCATTAAAAATTAACTTACATTTATCAAGCAGTCGCTTGGTTTCTTCTGGAGTTATAAATTTATTCCAGTCATGAGTTCCTGTTGGTAAAAGTTGTAAAACATATTCAGCAAAAACAATACCACCCAGCCATGAAATAAAATTTTTGTTCAATGTTGTGATAAAAATAGAACCATTAGTCTTTAAAACTGCTGAACAACTCTATAAAATAAATAAATAAATATATATATGTATATATATATATATATATATATATATATATATATATATATATATATAATAAGAATATTTTTATTAAAAAATATATATTATAGCAAATAATTTTCTATACTTGTAAGAATAATTCCTGATCAATCACATGTTCAAGAATTTCAGATGCAACAACAGCATCATATGTTTCCTTGTTTTCATTTGAAAATTCTTCTATTGATGATCGAATATATGTCAAATTTGTGGAAAGACTTTTATCCAATGCTGCGTGTTCATTTGCTATAGATATAAGTTCCTTTGAGGCATCTAATCCTGTAACATCTGCTCCTATTCTTGCAAGTGGTTCTGATAAAACACCTCCACCACATCCAACATCTAATAGCTTGATACCTTCTAAAGGTTTGCTAGGATTTGTTTCTTTAAATCCAGTATTTATAAGACCATCCCTAATAAATTGCACTCTTAAAGGATTTAATGTATGAAGTGCTCTCATTTCACCATTCGGATTCCACCAATTATAACCATATTTTGATAAATGCATAAGTTCTTGAAGATCAATTGTCGTTTTTGACTTATTGTGACCATACTCATTTAGAGATGCTGAATTACTATACATATTTAATAATGTCATCTTAGATCAGTTACTATTACCAATATAAAATTTTATAAAAATATTGAAAATAAAAATAATTGCACATTTAATACAAAGTTTATATATAATTTTAATTTTCCAAATAAGTTTAAGGTTATAATTACCTAAACGATAAAATTGATTGTTTTCCAAATTTTGTAAAGTAACTCTTTTTTAAAACATTCATTTTATTAAACAATTTTTGTATTACAATTTATTTTTTATACCGGCGTTTCTAAATTTGACATCACATACGGCATAGCTTGCCGAATTTTATAGAGAAATTAACAAAGTATTCAAATGCTGCATGATGTTTTCAAATGGAAGTTTTTTAATAAATATAGATAATTTTTAAATGTCAAGTTTGTAAAATTTTGGTATTTACATAAACAATCCCTGATTTATGCATACTACGTATATACTTTCTGCTAGTTACCATATACTAGCACTATTAAAAACATCGGACAACAAATAGGGGTGCGACTGTAGAGGCAGAAAGAAGAGCTGGGTGCTCATCTTTGTCGCGAGATAGAGTCTAAATTTTTTGTTGCGTAATTCGCTTGCAACGTAAAATTGTAAGTGATATGTATCACCAGGTATCACTGGCACGCACACACGCACGCACGTTGATACTGATACAATACGATCTGCCTGCGGATTTTCAACGTTTTTATTAGTATTTTTATGAAGTATTTATTCTACTTTTATGTGACTATACCTGCAATCTTGTAAAACAACTACAAAACTTTACAAAATTATTATAATTTCTGCAAATACAATTTTACAAAAATTATAATAAATCTAAAGTTCTTTGGCTATAATGACTTTACTAGTATACTCATAAATATTCAAATATTGTCTTGTAATTTATAACTCAATTAAAGACGAAATAGAAATCTCTTAAAATTAAAAGCAGTAAAACAAGCTGTCGTATTTCAAATTAATTGTATCAGATTATATTTTCAAAAAAATAGATAAGCTTACTAGTGTAATTTAATTTAATATTTAATCTCGTTGAAAATAGTCATTAATAAATAATTAATTGACAATTAGATCAAATATGTAAAAAAAAATTAATAACATTAATACTATAGCAGACAAGTATATTGTATTGAATTTGAAGGTAATTGAAAACTGAAAGCCATCATCATATAGCAGAAAGTTGAAACCACGTTGAAATTCTTGAAGTTCGAAAAGCAACCGCAAGGAGACTCTTTCAACCGTCTGGCTCGTGGTAAGTGGGACATAAATGTTATGAATGTTAAAAAGTAATCTGTTTAATCCTTTAATTGTAGATAATTTATAAATGTAATATTCATAAAGAATCAATATTTAATTGTTACCAAATATGTTTATTAGAATAGTTTTCTTTAAATTTTGAAATATTCGATGTATTATCAGTTTAAGTTTTAACATGTCCCAATTTGAACGTTTAATATTTTTAATTTTATACATTTCTTATTTTAAATAATTTATCGAATTTTTTATTATTTACTTTTAAATTAGTTATTTAATTATTATAAGAACAATTGCATATATTCATTTTGATTTATATTAAACATAACCTAAAATAATTAATATAAGCAGTTATAAAAGAAAAACTATTTTAAACCTGGACAAATATATATTTTTTTATTTTAGATGGTGAATACTAAGGCAAAAACTGCTGCCCCTAAGGCAGCAACTGCTGCTTCTAAACCTGAAACCCCCAAAAAGGGTGAAAAGAAGAGAATCAGTAGGCCAAGAAACTATGATTTAGGAAATGGAATTTACAGGTTTAGTCGCAGTCGTATGTATCACAAAAAAGCTATTTACAAATTTGTTGGCAAAAAAACACCTAAAAAGGTATAGTTTTGTAAAAGCATCATTTAAATTAATTTTTTTTTACCTATTTTTTAAAAAAAAATATTTGTAGGAAGTTCCCAAGGCACCTGTAAGTATTGTAAAAAAAATTAGTGGTGAGAAAAATGGAGGTACTAGAACAGTCCTTCTTAAAAAAAGGAGAGCAAACTATCCAACTGCTGATCCTATTCAACCTCGTCCAGCTAAAACGTGCTTTAAAGATCATGCACGATACTTGAGACCAACACTGACAGCTGGTACAGTACTTATTGTTCTGGCAGGACCACACAAGGGCAAACGTGTTGTTCTTTTAAAACAATTGAAGAGTGGATTACTGCTTGTCACAGGTAAGTCAACTATAAAGTAAAAACTTTTAAAGAAAAATAACTATTAATAGTTAAAATTATACATAAAATATTCAAACTAATTTCAAAATATTCTGATTTTTATAAAACATTTATATAATTTTAAAAAGTATTTATTTAATTTAATGAATAATTATATGTAATTTTATATATATATATATATATATATATATATATATATATATATATATACAACATAATCCTAATAGGTATCGAAAATGTAGTAAAATCCCATTTTAAAATTTTGTAACATATCTTAACTTAGGTTGATAAATAATAGAATCCTAAATGTTAATAAATATACAAAATATTAATTATATTAGAAACTTATTCTTTTTAGAATTTCAGGTTAAGATGATTTGTACAAAATTTTAACTTGAAACTTAATTACATTTCATATCATTTATGATGGATTATTATGGACTGTTAAATTTAAATTTTAAGTTTAACAGTTAGTTAATTAGTAAATGATCAAAATTATTTTAAATATACAAGGTCAAGATTTCATAATATATAACAATAATTGAATGGAAAATTGAAACTTGGACAATGAATTAGGCAAAAAATTATTAAGTTCTTTTACATTAAGAAATAGATTGTTTTTATAAAAATTATATGAAAAAAGGAAATCAATAAAGTTTAATCAGTTAATTTGAGTTTATAGCTATATAATGTTTATATAGGACTTTACAACTGTATTAATTATAATATTGCAGCTCTTTAATCTTTACTTAAAAGTAAATTTATTTAGAGTACATAATTAATTCAATAAACATTTTTGAACAGGACCTTTCCTTATTAATGGTTGTCCATTAAGACGAATAAATCAAATTTATGTGATTGCTACAACTACAAAAGTTGATCTGACTGGTGTAACAATACCAAAACACATAAATGATGATTACTTCAAAAGAAAACACAATAAGCGTGCCAAGAAGGAAGAAGGTGATATTTTTGCAAAAAAGAAGGAACCTTACAAACCAACTGATCAGAAAAAGTCAGACCAGAAGGTTATTGATAAACTTGTCATTGATGCTATCAGAAAGAACAAGGATAAAAAGATGCTCTTTGCCTACCTTGCATCTATGTTTGGACTACGTAGTAGTCAGTACCCACACCGGATGAAGTTTTAAATATGCTGGTTTTTTTATAATTTTATCCATAAGATCATGGGATTAATAAAAATATTTTAAAACCATATTCAACTGTTTATTTTTATTTAGATCAAGTAAGTCAAACTTTATTAGTTACTTTGATGATTTAATTCGTGTTGAACCTTTAGTAGTTACTGAATTTTTTGATTTATTGTTTTGAGCAACCTGATTTAGAAATTCAGCTTCTAACTTTATATATGATCCACCTACATAAAATAACTGATATAAAATAAATTTACAAATTTTTTTACAAGTTAATTATACCGATTGGTTGTGTATTACTGTTCCAAACATGTTTTCCTAATGAGTAACTTTTTGGTCGTAAATTATATTCCAATAGAGTCCTTTTAGTTAATAATGATATCATTTGTGTAGCTGCTTTTTCTTCAAAATCTCTTTGATTATCTTGATTATATCTTACAGATAAATTTGTGCTCCACGATCCTATCCCTTCACATCTTTAAAGTAAATAAATTTCATTGTTCTTATAAATTATAAATTGAACATAAAATATAATACCTTCTGAATATGCAAAATTTCCGTTTTTTTTTCTTTTTGACCAAAACTGCAGGCTCCCAATCATGGGAATTATCACTATCAAAAGACTCTTCATCAAAACTGCTATTACCATCATGACTTCCATCATCCTCCTCATCACTGACTGATTCTGAAGATACTGCTGAATATGCATCCGTTACCTGTGATATTTCTTTACGAATTTTTTTCTGAGATTTCTGTGTAGAAACTTGACAGGGCTTACGAAAACCTGATCCTCCCCAAATTTTTGCTGGAAAAAATAATAGATATAATGTAATTAAGTGATAATAAAATTTTTATTGTTTTTACCAAGAAGTCCCAGCTTTGGTCTTGAAGGTATAATTTCAATTCCTTCCCACCAGAATGTTTCTTTACAAGCCAATTTGCCAGGTGGGAGAGAAGAATCACGAGCTACAAGCCGTGTGATTTTCTCTGGAAAATATATTTGCGGAGCTTCAATAGATATAATTTCTCTGTATGTAAGAAAAATGTTAATAACGTGTTCATCTTTTTCTGAAATTATTTCTGGAACATGTTCCTGTAAAAATTTGTTAATTTATTAAATTCTATATATAATTAAAGTTGCTAAAATCTTACTCGAAATCTGCAACCATCTCTATTTGTTATTGCTTGAAATCTGTAGGCTCTTTGACTGCAACAAGGATATCTACCTAAAGGAAAAGGTGTCACTCTCTGTTGTTCATTTATAAAAAATTGTGGATTTTCAGGATGATAAGAGCACCAATCCATTTGATTAATTGGAAAATATATTCCACATTGTCGACAAAATAAAAAGTGACAGTCTCCCCAAAGTCTCCAATACACTCTACGCCATAAACGTAATTCTGTCCGTAGATTAACAATATAATCATTTAAATTCCATGATACATCCCTAAAAAAGATAAGTTATTTAAATTTAAATTAGTCTATTTTTAACTTTCAAAATTTAATTTTTTTTTTATTTTTGTTAATAAACATATTTTAAAAATATCATTTATACCTAGTATGCTTACTGTAGAGATTTCCTTTACAATCAATTTTCATATTAACTGGTACACAAGGAACTAAATTTGAAATTGACCGTACCACATTTTTTTCACATTTGGAACATTTAAAAAGTGTAGCTAATGACCCAAAATGACCTTTTTTACTATCTGGTTTAGCATTTGCTAAAGATAGGATAAGTTTACAAAATAATCGACTCTGAATTTTGTCTTTTTTATCCTTGATGGTTTCAACGTCTGCATTTGAAAAAAGATCTGCTAATCTTGTTAAAAGTGCATCGTTTAAGCATGTTAAAATTGTTGTTGTTTTTAATATTTCTGACATATTGCTATAACAGAAAGTTAAGCAGCTTTCTAGTAGCGGATCCATTTGAAGAAAGGATGCAGAAACCATAATTGGGATCACATTATTAGCTTCAAGAATTGGCCACTCTGACCTTTTTATAATATCCTTCTTCACCCACCTCATTAGCCAATCAAAAATAACAATGTCACAGTGAACTGAAATATCCATTTCTTCAAGTTTCTGACCTGCTGTCACATCGGCAAAATAACACATTTTCTGTACTAACAATTTTTGAGGGCAACGAAAATCCCTTTTAATATTTTTCGCTTCATCACATACATGAATTTCTACTTCAATTCTGTAACATTTTTATATAACATTTGTGTATAACTTTATGAATTAAATTTGTATAATTTATAGACACTTACTCTGCAGATTTCTTTTGTTTATTTTTTTCCTTATCTTTCTCTTTATTACCTGTAATAGCACTAACAACACGATTTTCAAAATTATTAGTAACTGATAATGTTTTCCTAGGTTCCATAACTAAAGGTTTTTTTATAATTGGTTGGGAAAGAACAGGCTTAGGAAGCATATATGGAAGAATAGAATCCAATAATCCTTCATGAAGAACATCACTTAAACATCTTTTCATAACTTTTGATAACATTGTCTCTTTATTTTCTATCGATGTTATTGCTGATAAGCTTTTTGATTTATTTATGCGTAATTCATGCGATGAATTCTTTACAACTTCATTAATATCAATGGATTCTTTAATTAAAAGGGGTTTTTGTGATTCTTCTGTACTTTTTAAAGTTGGTTTCATATCCCCAGTTGACAGTAAAGTATTTGATTCCTAATAATAATATAAATTTTCAAATGGGCATAAATAAAAAATATTAAGAATTAAATGGATACAAGAAAACATACTTTTTGAAAAATAGTGTCTAATGTATTAATCTCTGTTGCAATGTCTTCCAATTTTGAGACTTCTATCTTTCCTATATTCAAAGAAACTTTTGCAAGTGCAGTCCAATCAATTTCACTATTTGCTGATAATGTAGAGGCTAATTCTTCAAATGTCTCATTTACTTGGTAAGCTGTTCGCATAAAATCAAAGAACATTTTCACCGATACTTCTGGATAGTTTTCTTCAACTTCTTGGTATTGAATATTATCCGGAAACGTTTTCTTACTTGCTGAAAGTTTATAATATTAATTGTACAAAAATTTTAAGTCGAAAATAATATGAATATCAATAAATATATTAAATCTATACCTTCCACATGTGGGGAAACATCGCAATGTTTAGGAATATCATTACAAAGTTTTGGTAAATTTAATTGCTTAAATAAATTTTGATACATTTTTACAATTTTTATTTAAAAATTTTTCAAATTTTTGATTGATTTCAAGGTTTTCAATTTAATAATATACTTTAATAGTGTAAATTATGTTATCATGTGTTTTTGTTAACAAGAGATTTTTTAATTTTTTTATTAATCATAGCAGGTTAAAAATCATCAATAGCCAAAAAGTGACATAACAATAACAATAGTTTATTGTCTTACAAATACATAATATTATATATATATATATATATATATATATATATATATATATATATATTTATATTTATATTTATATTCTTATATAAAGCACACAAATATCTGTAATCTTGCTGTTACTAAGGAAGCCATTGATCAAACAAAATCTTTTTTGATATTTTACTAAACAAACGTCAATTAACTAGTAATAGTTCACTGTAAGAATTAAAAAAAATTATTACTTTCGAATTTTATAATATACCATTATTATTGTTTTTGTTACTGGCGGATATACGAGTATATCCGCCAGTCGATCGCGGGCTCGATTTTTTTTTTTTGCACTTTGAGATAGGTATTCGAAATTTTAAAATAAAATAAGATTTACATTCTATGTGAAATTTATTATAAAAATTCTTATAATGTTTTTTAAGTATTAAACATTACCTATATCTTTTTTTAATTAGTTTTAATTTTAAATTCTATTTATTATGCTATTAAATTTTTTTAAATTTTAATTTAAGAGTAGATTATTAACAGACTTATAATCTTCAATTGATTAGTTTTATTTATTTTTAGAAAATGGGGGGCTCCGCCCCTAACCCCTAGCGGGAGCTTCGCCCCCTGCACCCCACTTCCCGATCCTACATCTCTTCTTAACATATTTTATCAATTTCCAAATAAGAGGAAATAATTTAATTTAATGTTATTAAATTCAAGTAAATTTCAGGAATAACCTTAAGAGAAAACTGATAATATTATATTGTTTTGAAATCTAACGAATTACATTTTATGTTAGGGCAACTTATTTCGGAGCGAGTATCATCTGGACCTTTAGATATTATACTTGCTCGCTCTATGTAAGCATAACTGACGCATGGGGGAGGGGGCATTTGACATTGTTTAATTCTGTGAATTTGCCGTTCATTTTTTTGTGCATTTCTTGAGAAAAAAGCGCCCTCGTATGGGAAAATAGTATGTGACACAAGGGAGCAAAATCGGCGTTTTCCGACGAGGGCATTTTGCTGCCCGAGCGAAGCGAGTACTATTAGTACAATGTACTATTATTACTGTTTAAATAAATCAGTCAAATAGAATAATAATTCGTTTAATATTCAATAAATTTTTTTTATAAAATTCAAAAATTGACTGCTTTATAATATTTAAAAGTAATATTATTAAATATTTATAACTTTATAAAAATAAACAATTTTTTTAGCATAATTATATAGTATTAAACTGTACATATACTAGGAATATATATAGTTATTAATTATCATTTCTTTACGATATTTGTTATTGAACTCGAAATAAAATTTTAAATATTTCATATTAATTTATATGTTAATGAGACCTTATCAATAATTGTATTCAATATTAATTCCAGAAAATTTTTAATTGAATTAAAATATTAGAATATAAGTGATTAGCTTATCAAGTTGAATAAACGTTGAAATATTATACATTTAAATGTAATGATAAAATACGTTTTTCGCATTTACAGCTTTTAAAATATCGAAGAAAATATTTAGCATTTTGCAAATACTCAATACAAAATACAATTATAGTAACATTTTTCTATGTACAGAGCTTAGTATTTATTTACTAAAGAGACTGTAAAGTTTGGAGCAATAATGTTAAAAATAAATTCAATAGGATTAGCGTAATATTAAAAACATTACATGTGTTTGTATTTATTGTCTACAAAATGAACAAAATTTGGTATTTAATTTTTTGAGTTCGATTCCCTGTTATATCAACTGAATATCAAACAGTATCAACTGAATTGTTTCACAGCGAAAAGCTAGCTCGGTTTGGATTGCCTTACGTGTATAATGTCTTAAAAAGGAGATTTCATTTATTATTATGTTCATGTACAATCAGAAAAACGCCTTTCCATCTTGTTGATACAATTATACACTCTATAATTCTCATACACAAGATGCTTTGAACAATTTCTAAAATAGCATAAAAAATTCCGACATTTCCAAATACATATGTCCCGTGTTCAAAATATGATGCTTCCTTATTTACAAATAAAACCTCTCTCTAATTGAGTTAGTTAGCAGATATTTTCTAATAAAAATTCGTACATTAAACATTGTATTCTGAGAAAGAATAACATTCCAAACAAAAACGATCTAAATTTACAACTGGCCAAAGTAAATTGATAATAATTAGAAGGAACTCTATATCATTTGCGGATATAGGTTCATTAGAACTTTTTGTTTTAAATATTCTTTCTTCGAATTCAGCATTAAAAGTAGGATTTATCTTTACGTAAAATTAATCTGATCATATGATATAGATGGTACAAAAAAGCCATATCTTAAGACTGAAAAAACATCAGGTCATCATTAAACCATCGCAGAGCTGATTTTGGAAATAATCAAATTTACCACAACCTGGATCATATTCTTGACTACTTACCGTAGCTTATTTTTGTAAATTTTTTGTGTATAACAAACTGTAATAAGTACAGTTGACATTCGAGGGTTTATATTGCGGATGAGTATTGATTGATTATTAATTGATCAGTCGTTGTAGAAGAATACACGACTATTTAGCGACACGCTAAACAAAACTAAAATCACGTTAAATAAACATTATTTTATGGACTACTCTAGTACAAAAAAAAACCAAAATAGAGTGTCTTTGATTCATTACAATAATTATGGACGAAGATACAGAAGATACACCGTCGATAAATACATCACTAAGAAAGACGTTGGCCAATTAAAAATATAATTTAAATGCATTCACCAAATAAAAAAAGGCACGGTAGTCTTCGCTTTGTCCTTATCTTTTCGTCATTTATTAGCAACGAATTAGGCAATTAGAAGTAGCTAGGTCAAAAAAAAGAATATCAAGGGCGATATGCTGATTCACTTTGTTTTAATACAAATTAGTCGTCGAGACACAGGTGCTTGCATAACTAACTAAAGCGTTTACAATTGAGCTAGTTTTCATTATCGGTAGCTAAAAAACTATATATTTGAGAAATAGGTTCATCGAACCTTTTTTGCTTGACATATTATTCTTTCTTCGAATCTTGCGTTATAAATGGAGATTTTTATTTTGAAAAAATGATCTAATTTCACAGTATATCCAATCTCGTAACAAATTGTAAGCAAGAAAGTATCGTATCCTATGAAATAAGTAGCGTTAGGCTCTTAAACTTTCAGATCCCATTTTGGAAATAATTAGAGTTACCTTGCTTATTATGGACCAAATCCGTCACCTGTACATCGGAACTTTTCATTATGAGATATAATACTACATAATTATGTACTTCTGGTAGCATGTTATTATAATGTCACTTATATGAGATATGGTAAGATGCGTAAATCAGATTGTCGGCAATTCGAGAAACATTAGCGCTCGACCATGTACTTTGTGTAGTAGGTCAATGGAATGGCATTATTTTTTTATAAGATATTCTTTGGTTTCAAAGAATAAGTCTATTTCTTATAAAACTTTATAGTTAAAATCTGAATTCAAATCTAAAAATAAATTTTTGACCACTCTAAGTACAAAATTACAACTTTAACACTTTTTTCGGCTTTCGTGATAAAATATATAGTTTAATACTAGTGTGTTAGTCGATTTTTACTTCATTTGACATACCCCATTTGCTTCGTAATAAAATGTATAGTTTAATACAAGTGTGTTAGTCGATTTTTACTTCGTTTGAAATATCCCATTTGCTTGGCTCGAGTGTAAACGTTCTCATAAGATAAATAATCAACTTCCACAGTTGTATTAAAATATACTGCTTTGATCTTTTCTGGCAAGTTCAAAAAAATATATGTGCTTAATTTTCAAATCTTAAACTGAAAAAGTGAACTATACCGGACAATGAACTCTCTCTCAAAATAGTTATTTTTCAACATCGAGCCCAAACAGATCGATTTATCTACAACTATATGAACTCATATTTGTTTCATATTTCATTTTCATAGCTTTATATCATAATTCAAAACTCAAATGTTCAAACTCAAACGTCAAACTATATTTACATGCGTAAAATTTCTGTTGTCGATCAAATAAAAGTTCATAATATCTTGTTTTATCATAAAACAGACGTTTTATAATATTTCGAAGGTCAAAGTGCTGCAAAGAACAATACTATAAAATTTAAATCACGAATATTATTATTAATTATGGAAATCTAGACTTCCAATACTAATGAATTTCTCATATGCCATAAACGTGAATTGTAATAAGACAACAATTATAATATTTAAATAATAAATCTCTTATTAACAAACAATTATTTTGCGTGAATATTAAAACGATAAAATGGTACAACCATTTTAATTTTCTCTATCTATCTCTGCTAAAATGTCAAACTACAGGTTAAAACTTCGATATCACGCACATATCAGTCATGTAGTTCATGATTGTGTATATAAAATTCCTATGTAATATAAACAGCAAGTTACCACATTTAATGTCAATCATTTTTGATAACTCATGAATCAATATGTTAAACTAAATTAAAAAATAGATAAGTTGCTGAGCATTGACATCAAAGAGCAATATTCTCATTTTATAAGAAAACTTCATTACAAACTATACAACTACTACAATATAAACACAAAAAATCATTTGAAATAGTTTATTCCTTTATAAACATAGTATTAAAATCATCAAAAAACTAAAAATATTAAAACATGTTACTAAAGTATACCAATTTGGTATTATTTTGTATAGTTACTACTTTTTATATTAATAATATTGGTAAGCGGCTACTATGATCTAAACATTCTAAAATTTGAAGTTTTACGTATACTGTGGCGTTTCCTGCATTGCACGAGACAATTGAAATAACTGAAAAATTATGTGAAACATATAATTAATTATTAATTCGACGATTTATAATAATATATTTTATAAATAAATCAAACGTTTGTAAGATATATATTCTTTTCTATTTTTTTAAAATATCGAATTGTTTACTTATTTTAGTTAGCGGTTTAAATGTTGAAGGTGTTGGCTCTGACGATAAACCAAAAAAAAGTAAAGCTCTAGAGGATAAGTTGAAAAAGTTACACTTAGATTCACACAATCTCCTCTCTTCATTTCTAAAGTGGCTTAAAACAGACGGACAAAAAGATAAAGCACAAGGCTCTTCATCAAATAGTACTAGTGAGGTACAAAAATAAATTACCGATTTTCAATATCAATCAGTTTTATATATATATATATATATATATATATATATATATATATATATATATATATATATATATATATAAGACAATATGTAAATTCAATTAATCAGACTTTTTATTTGAATTAATTTTAATATTATGATATTACTGTTACGACTTAAACTAAAGTTTTATTCTTAAATTTTAGTTCTACAGCGAAAACCAGAAATAATCTAATACAGAGTTTTAAAATATCCTTGCCTGCTGCAATATATTCTGCATGTCATAAGCAAATTGTTTCTTTATTATACATATATATCTTTATTATAACATATGATAGCATATGTTATATATTGTTTTTGTTTTACAGAAGTAAATCGTATATCTCACTAAAATAAATGCTTTCGTTCTAAATCCTCGTTTATGTTGCCTCAGCGGTCGCCATATCAAGAGTGTGTTAATCTAACCCATAGTAAGTCAATTCACAGTAACTGAACAAAAATTTCGCCTTTCCAGACATTAGTATGTTTTCCATTTTGAATTTAACGATTCTACCTCCAACAATTAATCTAAATTAAACTAATAAAAATTTTATCGACTTTTTAAACCAATATTATAATTATGATGAGAGACAGATACAGCTCGAAACATTGGACATTGTAAATGAGGACATTATATACGAGGACACAACTTTAAAAATTCGCGTTTCTGATGAAAATCAGAACTTTATTTCATTAACAAAATTTAAGCGTATTCCTGGGAGGAGATTTACATCGACTGAAATAAGTGCCAGTCAGAAAAGGCAAGGTCTTGATTGTAAAGCGGGTTTTTGACCATTTTTCAGCAGTTCACAGTAGACTATACCATTCTGATTCTACCAATCAGAGTATTACATTCTTTACATGGATTTCTCGTTTTGGCTGCAATAGTCCGCATTTAACTTGAGCTTGCCAAGCTTGACGCACGATTTTAATTCTGGCAACATATTCACTATTCATCTTCAGTAACAATTCAAACAATTATGAAATCAAAAAATGATTTTTGATATTCCTTGACGTCAGTTCATAAAACACCCATCCAATTTCCTAATTTTTGCACGAATCCCAGTGATAATAGACGATTAGAAATAGCTTGGCGTGTTTTTCCTAAAGATACTGCAATTTCTTCTTGGATATGACACGGATATTCATAGATAAAGTGTGCAGACTCAAACTTTTTTACCGGGACGATCTTTGCATTTAATATAAAAACAGGCCACTTTTGAAACAAGCAAACCAGTTTTAACATATTCTAACATCTGGAGCATATTCAGGGTATGCTTCTGAGAGCAAATGACGAGCGTCAGAAGCATTATTCCTTAATTTAAACCAAAAAGTAAAACTTTATATTATACTGTTTTGTTGACATATAATTAAATATTTTCAATACAAGAAAAAAAGGTTGTATACGAATTTATGTTCCCATGAACAGATCAAATTTAAGAGATTTTTAACGTTCTTTAACATATAACATATTACAATATATAAATTGTCAAAAAAATGAGCGTAGATAATGGATCTAAACTTCATAACGAATGTGAAGTGTTGAAATTGCAGATCCAATAAATTAAGAAAGAGAGGTTACAATATTTGGGTAATGAGCTGGTCGTCATATTAAGCACCATAACTGTAATTATATCCAAAAAGAGTTCTGCAAAGTTTTAGAATTCAATGCTTTAGATTCTAGCAGGATCGTACTTTTTTACTGACAATATTTACTCAATTCTTATTAAATATATATTAATTGAATATACTGTAAAATTTGAAGAATTTTTCCTTTTTTCCGAAAATTCTTACTTTTAACGATGGCTTTGAAGAAAGAATAACATTTTAAACAAAAACGTATTATTTCTAAATTATTGTCTATTGAAATTCAATCGATTTAGCAGGCATTAGGGGATTTCATTATACAAATTTTGCAACCCGCGGAGCACAAAATACAATCTTACCATACTCCGTATAAAACACGTATTTTACTTCCATGTTCACTCCCTTCCAGCAAGCAGTAAAGTAATCGATGCGTGGCTAACGCATGCAAGAGAAAAAAAGTGTGAATCACACATTGGTCATAGCTGATTTTGGTGATCTTAACATGAATGGAAGTACACAGCTCACTTTTCCTCATTCAAACGTACAAATCGGACCTTCGTCGCTTGATACTGTTTCTCATGAGGAAAAATATAATCCTTAGCTAGTATGAAAAGGTTTCTTTAAGAACTTCGTTACACCCCTCGATCTCGCCTCGGGCCGTAAACCTTTCGTTTTGTCAATAAAGCCTTTTCAAACCCGATAAGAAATGTACTATTATCGCCTGTTAAAAAAAAATTAAAATATTCGAACTATACACGCGTGATGTAGAAAAAACGTATAGACACCAACTATCTATATGGTAAACCTGCCCTCGACAACTAACGCCAATTTCCGTTACTTGTATCATAATATACTATTCTGTTCTCATCGCGTACACGATTTAAATAGAGGTATTTCCGATATAGGCATTTTCCATTCAACTCTTCTTTACGTTCCCGTAGATGGTGCCTTTTTATACCAAAATGTAATTGATAATAATCTAAAAGTTATTTCTTAGCATTAATGTTACATACATATAAATGCTCATATATATGAAACCTTGCATGAAAATGAAATTTTTAATTAATTAAAAATTAATTACAATATAAGGAAAATTAATAACATATGAATTTACAAGATTAAATATAAATATATTAATGAAACAAATATCGAAAACTATATCCAAGTGTAAGGAATTATACATCGGAAGTATATAAAAAATCGTTAAATATTTATAATAATTTATTATAAATATAATAAATATTTATAATACACTGTATTTAAGAGGCATGCTCAATGGAGATGGCTCAATCGCTAGAGCAAAGAACTAGTAACTTTGTAATGAAAGTTCAAATCCTGGTCTAGGTCGATTGACAAAAGCACCGTTTTCATAATTTATATATGCTTTATTTGCAAACATATCGTAGACCTCTGACCTTGATTAACACCGGTATTTGGAAGCATAAATAGACCGGCGTTAAATAATATAAAAAGAAATGTATATTAAATACCAAAGAAACTAAATAATACCATTTTGTACAGTGTTTAATTAAAAATAAAGAGAATGTTGACCAATTTTAATGGAAAATTGTAAGGTATTTATTAATTTCTTCTTATATTTAATACTCAAGGTGGAAGTGATTGGTTCACCGGTCGCTCTACACCGTGATCTATCACTCTCGACTCCCCTTGTCAGGGAGGAAAATATAATTTTCTATGTCTATTTCGCGTAGGCAAAATACTAAATTCGTTCATAATGAGCGAATGAAAAAACAAATTAAATATTATGCTTCATAATATTATTATTATATATATATATCCAATTCGACGGATAAACTACTGTTTCAATTTTCTGACATGGTACCACGAAAACCAAAAAACCATTATAAAGTTGTGAATTTAAAGTTGAACTGCTAAAAGTCATATAGTTTAACATAACTGTTAACAAAAGCATTGTGTACAAATTATTAACGAATATTAATATTATGCATTTAGACAAAATGTATATTAATACAAAATTTGCGATTCGATATTATACTTTGTTTGGTAGGAAAGTAAATCATAAAAATACATTGCTAGAAAAATATTTAATTTATTTAATCACTCTTAAATTTAATTCATAAATTGTTTTTCAAATCCTTATGAGGTTATAAAAGTATAAAAGTACGTATTCTTTGATTTATATTAATTTAAATAATGAGAATGCTTTCTAATCGCGAAACGTTAAAATATGATGTAGTTCTTACAAATTAATTATTGCACAGACAAATACTCAAGAGCGATTCAATGAATTAGAATATGACGCACAAGAAGCGCTTAGCGATGTACTAGATAATATTTGTCATAATTTAACAATAAGCGACTTGATGCGTGTCGGTTCAGTTTGCAAGTAAGTTTTTGATTTAAATTAAAAATTCAAGCTTGTATGAAAATTAATTTAGGCATTCTATGTATTTTATCAGGTCATGGCATGAAACAGCTACAAGAGAAATCTCGAAAAGAGGATTAGAGCTAGCTGTATTACCGCATATTGATAGTACAGTAATTTCAGATGTTCGTTCCAATTTCAACATTTATGATATATTACATACAAAACCTTATATAGCACTTTTATTTGCATCACCCAGTTCAAGCGATCGAAACTGTGATCATCTAGAACATTCCTTAGAAACTCACAGTAATTTAATTATGTCTTATTTTAATGTAATTTGCAATCAATTGCAAATTTCATACATTTTTTCATTTTAGTTATGGATACATATCAAAAATTTTTCCCACACAATTTAGTAACAATTGGTATTGATATATCCATGATGGATGAAACTATTATAACCAGTTGTCCTGGAAATTTAGGACCACCTAATGGAATTCTAGGCCTATTTATACCTCTATACAAAGATTTACAGATTAAAGTTGCTTCAAGTTCATGTATAAATATACATAATATTTCCAAATGTGCTAGACAAATCATTAATGATTTAAAACCTGATAAATATACAGAAAAAACAGCTGTAATTATTTTTGGTGATTCTAATCTAGGTATTCATGTTGCTAATGAGGTATTAGAATCAATACAAAGCAGGTATGAGGAAACTATTTATATACTATAATATTAAAGAAATGTAAATAATATTTAGAACAAATAATTGTTCATTATTCAAGGTTTGAACACAAAAATTATACTTTATGGGGAGGTATTTTTGATGATGAGTTGAAAGTAATTAATTCTAAAACAGCAGACAAAATTAATAACCAGGAAACAACATTATTTGCCTTAAGCTTATCAAGTCCAACTCTCGAATCTTGGTCTATCGTTGTGGACTGCAGACTAGAAAAACATGAGTTTGATCGACAGTTATTAAAATTAAAAAATACGATAACATTAAAACGGTATACTGTAGGATTAGCATGTGGCCCTCGCTTTGTAGAAGATTCGGAAGGAAACTCACCTTACAATATGTACTCAAATAATAATCAATTAATGGAAGCAATAAAAAAAATTTTTCCAAACATTCCATTCATAGGCGTATTTAACATTGGTTTCCACAGCCAGATTGGAGTTGATTCAACTAATGATGGTATATTAATGGCATTGTATGTTTATAAAATTTATAATAATTTTATTATATTAATTTAATTTTTACAGATAAGAATCAACCGCTTACTCATATATTAACTATTTCTATAATGATTTTAACACACGACGTATAAAAAAGGAATAAAGCTAATTATAAGATAAATAATTAAATTCATTCTATATAAACAGATACATTTTAATTATCAATATAAATATTTATATTTCATCGTATATCGATAGAAGAAAATTTCAAATTACTTTATCAGAAACATTGTCAAAACCTTTTTAAAGGAATTATATATACGTATCTAAAATATCTAATAAGTTTACTAAATAATTAATTACTGTTTGTCTCTTTTATCTTCGATGGCTAAAACATCTGTATTAAAATAATATCTATACTAAACTGTTAAAGGGGAATTATTTAAACATTTTATAACAACTAACTCATACGTTAAGGAAATATCATTTTTTCTATTTTAACTGACTTTACCTCCAAAGATGTAGTTAATCGAGGTTTCGATTTTTAGTAAAATTGTTTGTTACAAAAACCAAAATGGAGGGCCACTACAAAAAATTAAAAGTACGAGTCTTATCGTACCAGTAAAAAACGCATAAATGTTGAAAATGTTGAGAAGAGGACATCACAATATAAGTCAAATGTTTTTGTGATAATCTTGCAGCTTAAATTTCCGAGTATGCTTCGCGAAGATGGATAGTGAGTTATTATTTTTTTCGTGATCTCAGCCGTTGAAACACCATTATAATCGAGCTTGCGCTCAATAAAAAGAGCTAGTGTCTTTTTTATCCTTTAGTGCAGGCGATGATAGCCTTTGGAAAGGTGAGAATATTGCCTACTCGACTTGGAATGGTTCTATATGATTTGTATATATTTATTTAATGGATCAAACAGTAGAGGTATCGATGTCGAGAACGGAAAGATAAATATCCAAAAGCATAATGAACTTTGGCCACCTTCTATTCATATTGTTGATTATACGTTCTGTAAATCTGAGGAGTTAATGACAACTACTGTGGTCTATACAGAAGCTGTGTTGGCAGTCAGTTTTTTGGTATTAATAATAGTAAACAGACATTGAAGAATGACACTAGTCACCTTGCATAGTGGATTAAAGTTTACGTTTCTTTAAAGAACAAACCACCGCATCCTTTTTCAGGAACAAGAGAAGTATGGATGCCGCATAATCACGTGAATTATATCGTATATATGTATTTGTATAAAACGATTCTCACCGTACAAGAGTCATAAATAACTGGAGAGTTTTTGTTTTTAAATTTGAGACTGATATTACTGTTGTCTGTAGAAGAGTTATCATTGAGTTCTTTCGTTTTTAAAGGAGGCTGTTTTGAACCATTTATATGACATTTTCATGGAAATAAAGAGTGGTGGATGTCTCGCCAACATATCTTTACTTTATCTACCGGTGTATTAAGGATCCAAATATTTTCGCTCTGATTCTAATCGGTAATCAGGAATTTAAATTACAAATTATACAACCGCTTGGACTAAATTCTTAACAAAACATGTTTTTATTTTATTAATAAGTTGAGTATGTATTCAAATTCAAATTACGTAAAAACTAAACTGCAATTGAATGGAGTTCACGTCAATGACGCCACAGTAATCAGATTTATATATGTGTGTATATATATATATATATATATATATATATATATATATATATATATATAAAATAGGTATACCTTATTCAGCAACTTAATGTGACATTATTCAAGGCAGCAGATTCTCTGCTTCTGCACCAATGTTGTTATGTAAATGCTATGCAAATATGTGTGTGCGCGCGCGCGTGTTATACCAGGTTATACTAGAGCTCTCATAAAAATGTTGTCAAAAAAGGCATAAAACGAATAAAAAAACTTTTAAGTAAAGTTTATTATTTTACTAGAAACTAGCATTTCATAAGAGAAGTAAAAAAGCAAGTTTATTTTTTTCAATTACGCTATACAAATTAAGATATTCAATTAAGTTATATAAATATTATATTTAATTTTTCTACTTATGCCTTGCGATATGTTATACATCAATAATAACTTTTTTATTTCCAACCATTGTTAAATCACTATTCAAAATTGAAAATCTTTTTCACTCTACTTTGCTACTAGACATAAATATATTTATTAAGCTTGTTTTATCAAACTAATTATTTTTGAATATTATTTATTCTCTACGTTTCATTAAATAAATTCAGCACTGAAAAGCGATGATAAAAGGAAGCTGGACCCACAACACTATTTCATATAAATTAAACATGTTATTTCGCGAAATAATCTATAATAATCTCCATAACGATGCTTGATAAAAATCAGAGTTTTCTGGGAAAACCAAACCTCGTGGAATAGAAAGCTTAGGCACTGAGGAGGCCTTCTTAATGACGAGACCGCCTCAAAATGGAGGTTTTACTAACCCCCCCCCCAACCCTGCTTGATCCAGGCCTGGATCTAACATTACCAAAACATGAAAAATGTTTCTATTAATGTGGAAGTATATGCACAGCACTAGTGGTTACGTAAAAATCACAATACCAAAAGATTGCATTTTCGTATTTTCAAAAAAAGGATTTACAGACAAATCTGGTTCACACGATATTTGCACTTTATTTAAAAATTAAAATTATACTTTGGTCGATTGTTGTAAACTAAACTAACAAATATTTTTATTGGTGTCACAGTCTTTATAAACAAATATATTTATAATTATATACTTTTTAAACTTTAAATGAAATTACACCCCTTGAATATTTGATCAGAGATAAACTGCATATATAAGACTTTATATTATACTTATACACATAACTAACTGATATTATTTTTCGACACATGGAATAAGAGTTTTCGCATTTAAATGTTTAATGGATTATAATTTATATTTAAAGTGTAAATATTGTGTAAAAGAATGTTTCTCCTAGAGTCTTTTTATGTAAGTATTTTTATATAACTATTTCTTTAGTATCGAACTTTTCACGTAGCAGTTATATATTGCACACTTTTTCATGGTTTAGAACAGAATTTTATGTTACTTCTGCGAACAGATAGCCACGTTGACAAAACTATACGTCACTGAGACGACCCATATTATGTGGGTAATAACATCTCCTAGAATTTTAAGACTATGAAATTAAACAAACTACTATTTTAATTGTAAATCACCAATAATCAGTATATAGCAAAAGCTGTAATGAATGAATTACCTTCTTGTTAAATATACATAACTGTATAATAACATCTGTTATCGCTATTTATCTTGTTATATATTCAAGTTTCAATAAAATATGTTATATTCATACTAATTTTATATGTTTTTAATAATTTTATTGAAAAAAAATTCTATATATTGAATTGTACATTTAATGCTACGAGCATTTTCGATTAACATTTTATTTATTTTTAAATTTACAAGAAGGCTTCTAAAACTTAGTCCCATAAGGAATTTTCGTGTATAGAGAATATAATTACATCGGATAATCGAACCAAGTAGTACACACCAATGTTATCAAAATATTTAAATTGGTTATTATTTTTTATATTCATTACTTTTTGTAGTAGAATTGGTAAGTAACTATTACGATCTCATTACTTTAAAATTCTTATATATTTATCTTAAATAAAAAATTATATAAAATCCATATCATTTACAATAACTCGTATATTTATAATATATTATTAACGGTGTTTTTTTGTCCATCGAAATTTCGATTTTTTTTGTGTTTTGTAGTCAGTGGATTATATGTTGAAGGTGTTCATTCTGATGATGGAAGAGGAAAAGGTAAAGTTCCAGATGATAAAGGGAAAAAGGCATACGTAGATGAACCAAATCCTGATAAGGATTTGATTAAATGGCTAAAAACAGATGTGCAGAAAAAACGAAACAACAGTTCATCTTCAACAAACATCATTGAGGTATAAAAATTTATTTCCGTTCTTATATTGTTAATGTTAGTTTTAATATTGATTGATTTGTGCTAAAAACATCAATTAATTCTAACAATCAAAATTTCAATTTAGATTTTGTGTTATCAAACGATAATACCAAAACTTAAGTTATAAGTTATACAAATTTTCACAATATTTACGAATCCTGAGGCGACTGTTCAGCTGCATTTGCAATCAGACTTTTGATCTGGATCTTTAGGGAGACTGTTTACTCATATTTCATAGGGTTTCTTTCTCGGAAGCTGTTAAAGAACTGTTTAAAAAGTTGACAAGGACTAGTAAAAAATTGTTGATTGAAATGGCGTGATTAGAAATTTAAAACATTTCTTCCTACGTTGTTTTACTCCACATGTCCTTTAAGTGTGCATATCCCGATCACAACACCACGCTGAACTACCAGAACGGAAGTAAACTTACTTCAACGGCTCATTTCCTCAATTTTTATTATAGACAGTTAAAAAAATTTTGTATAAATCTTTAAACATCCCTACAAGAGTTCATAATATTTCTCTCAAGTAGGATAAAAAAATAATGAAGATTCGTAAAAATTTATCTTCTGCTCCACGTGGTGCTAATGCTTTCAAATAAAGTGATTATTATAACTTTTAGGTGTCAATTGCATATATAATTCGAGTCTTGCCACTTGTAGGGCATAATAATAAATCAAATAAAATTTGTTTCACCGTTCTACGTATTGTATAAACAAAATGAGACGTCGAAGTAAATTTATATTAAACGAAATCATCATTCACTATTTCACTATTTCTATAGATAAAAAAGAGAGAAATTTAGTTTCTACATATTCGAAGAGGTGTCGCAACAAGCAACAATCAGTACCATTTATATATATATATATATATATATATATATATATATATATATATATATATATATATATATATATTATTGAAATAAAAAGAACCCTGACGCTTATTGTAATTATAAAAGAAAATAAGGTGATACAAGTAAGGATGTGTACATTATATTTTGCATTATGAATTTTACTGTAGTTTTTACATATAAAAGAGATTTTATGTTTCAAAAGAACACAAAGCGTGCATGTATGCAGTTAATGTATATATTTCATGTATATATAACATTTGAATGCTTGCTTTGCTGCCATTCAAGCCTTTTTGAAAATATAGATGAGCGCCCACATTCCATTTTGCTAAAAATCTATGCACATATGTTTTTGGCGGTACTTATGATGAATATCATAGTACTTTTTTGTTGAAATGGAATTTGAAAGGCGAAATCAATGCAAGAAGCATAATAATGGTGGTTTTTGATATTAACTTGGATAATAAGAATATTAAAAAAAATATTTCTAAAGAGAGTGTACATCTTATAAAAGTGCATTTTTTTTGTTCAGTTCATTTTTTTTGGTACAAATAATATTTCTAAAGAAAAATTTAACAATTTCATCTAGAGTTGCCTTGAAAATCTGCGAATTTTGACTATACTTTTGAAAGCACCCATATCTGATTTCGCTCAAAATTGGCGTATTTATGTTTTGTTGTATGCTGATAGCGTATATCGTAATGGTTTTTAACGCATTTTGGTTTTCATGGTAAATGCATAAAAATTATGTTGTTTGGAATATTTTTGAAAATTTGACATGATGTTTTTAATAAAAGTTTTACATCTACTAAAATACATACAGCATGTCAACTAAGAGCGTGGTCGTGTTAATTAATAAAAAAATTTATTTGATGAAACTTTCATATTTATATATACATTGTATACATGACAAACGATGATGAAATTCGGTCAGTAATGTGTCCAGTCACCACCAGCGTCGATAATTGCCTGTCATCTCCGAGGCATGCTTTCGGACATTGCTTTTTTGAGTGGTAATCTCCAGATCCAACGAATTTGGTAAGACAACTACTAAAAGTGTGTGCGCGTCTTCTCCGAAGCTTTTGTTTAATATATGCCCACACATGTTCAATAGGGTTTGCATCGGGCGACTGCGACGGCCACTCCAATTTAATGATGTCAGATTGAGTCTTCCACTCAGTACAGAGCTTGCTGCGGTATTTAGGATCGTTGTCCTCCTGCAAAATCCAATCTTCATTTTTTCTGATGAACCATCGTTTGGCAGATGGCAGTAAAGCCTTTTATAGATTTTTATCATTTTCTGGGTATTTGGGTTGTCAAAAAAGAAGTGCAAGGTGCCGAATCCCTGCTTTAAGAAGCAGCCCCAAAGGTACACATTTATTCCGTATTTTACGGTCCGATGAACAAACCTATTAGGTAGAAGTTGACGAGGTTCGCGTGAGAACACAACGTGCCCATATAGAACATTCATCTGTAAAAATGATATTTTCAAAATCTCTATCAATAGTCTCATGCGCCCTAGCGAGTCGCTTTGTCACATCTTTTTCAGTCAACAGAGGCTTCTTCATTATGTAGCACCATTTCAGGTAATGAGGACGAAGATGGTTTCGCATAGTTTCATAGGATATATTTAAACCTTTTGCCATTAATTTTGCTTATCCTTGCCGCAGTATTAAAGCAGAATTCCACGAAAACAGATTCACTACTCTTTTTTCATCGTTTTTGTCCACTTTTGCTATCAAGCCACGTTCTGGTAAATTCTCGACATTTTTAGTCACTTTTTATAGCTGTACCCAGTTCTGTACAAATACCTTCGGCTTTCTCTTATATTTAGCAGTCGCTGATTACGATATTTTAGGACTTTTCGGACGAATGCAAAGGAACACGGCCTCGTAGTGCGACGCGTACTTAGTACTCATGGCGTTTAACGTGATTCTCTTTCAAAAGATCAACGACAACTGAATCTTTGTTGATTCTTGCTCCAATGGAGCCGGGTTAAGTTGAGAATTAGTCGCGGGCGAGTGCATCGGCGCTTGAAAAAATAAATCGCCGACGATTTAGATTCGTTGATCCTTAGTCTCCATTGACGATACCAAGAGAGGAGAGAGAGGAGGAAGCTATTTATTTTGGAGGACGCGATGGGAATTTAAAGACCCTGTCGCTGAGGAAAGATTTTACTAAGTCTATTGGTAATGGGGGAATTGGAGTTGGGAGAGTATGTATAGGCGGCCTTCGTGCCAGACGCATTCAAAGACTTACTGCGTGTCAAGAAGTAGCATGACTACGTGCTTCCTTTTATTGAGGCTATCACAGATGAATTCAGTGACCTGCAAGAGTTGGTGTAAGGAGCCGTGGACTTTCCTGAAACCGTGTTTATAGTCTGGGATGATACCCTTGACTTCTGTAAATTTTCCGAAACGATGAAGAAGGACGCTTTCCGCAATTTTGTTGAGGGAGCAAAGTAGGCTGATGGGCCTGTAGCTGAATGGCGTAGACAGTGGTTCGTTAACAACAGGAATTTAAATAATGGTAACCATTTTCCAGGTGGAGCGAAAATAATGGAGACGCGCCATAGCATTGATGATGCTGGTGAGCACGGAGATGAACTTATTGGGAAGGATTTTTTAGATGTTATTCCCGATTACGTCGTGGCCTGGGGCTTTTCTGGACTTGGAAAAGAGTTTAATGCCCTTTATTTCCGAGAAGGAAGCGGCGAAATTCAGTGCCGTTCAACGAGCATTAAGACATTTGGAGGTTTATGTGGCTGTGCCATCCCCTGAGGTCATTCAAAGAGGGGAGTAGTGAGCATTAACGTGATTACAAGTTCCGCAAGGCTTTGAAGGTCTTCCATAAACCCTTTGTATGTTCTTCGTTATCTTCAATGAATCTAGAGAAATACTCACTACGGATCTGACGAAGTCTCTTCACGAAACTTGTGTTGGAGATTGTAGAGATTCGATCGAAGGTGAGTCACTCTGGATTTTTGTCAGTGTTTTTTAGCGTTGTTTTTTTCTCGGATGAGGGATAAGATGTCATGGGAAATATCTCGGTATCGAGGTGGGATTGTGGAGAGCGCGAAGCGGGGAGTGCGATGTTCATTACCGCGGAGAGGGCTCCAATGCCGAATCTATGTCGGAGGGGACACAGAGTCGCATTGCAGGCAGCGTTGAGTATTCTAGGTGGAATTGTAGAGTCAGTTAATCGGTTTGAGTATGGTTAGGCTGTTGAGGAGAGAGGAAATGTGTGACAGTTCTTGGAGAGCGGGTAGGTGATCAGAGTTAAGTGCATGGATTACACGAGGATCGGAAGACAGTGAACAGTTTTGTGTGACGAAGATGTACAGCATGTCGGGGACATGATAATATTGAGTGGAAATTGAAGTGGGTTTTGGCGGGAGTTCAATTGTGAGGGAGTGGCGAAAGGCTGCATGTAGGAAAGAGACACCACTTTGGTTGCTTGAATTGCAGCCCCAAGCTGTATGTTTAGCGTTTATGACCGCCGCCACTAAAAAAGGGAGAGAGATCAGATAGGCTCGGTGTCTACTTAAGACGGGAGAAACCAGAGAAAATTTTGAGCATGCCGCAAGGACCAAACAGCTCGATACCGCAAGCTTTGACCGGGACGGCCGGAAGTTCATTAGTCTTGTGTCGAATGGAGTTTTTAATGAGGATCGCTACTCAACCATCCTATTGGGTCTATCGCGTCTGTATGCGATGTAGTTGGGGATGTATATTTTTTGGTGGGGCCGGAGATGGGTTTCAGAAAGGTAGAGGATGTCGATGCCAAAGCTTTGAAAGTTTGTAACAGTTCGATAGTTTTGTAAATAGTTTAGATGCCGTTGGCATTCCAGGTTAGAAGGTGGAGTTTATTAGTTAGAGTTGTTTTATTCATGTTACGATGATTGTTGGACATTGGATAGAAGTGATATGATCTGGGAAAGCTGGAGAATGAGAGAGTTTAATGACTCGATTGTTGAGATTGAGAATGGATGCGAACCGGTTGTTGGTACAGGCTTCAGGGGATACGGGGGAGGGAACAGGGTCCCTTTGATGAGTAAGTTTTACAATCCTGTAAAGTAGAAGAATGGTCCGCGGTAGTCGTTTGCTGCCTGATGTTGACTGGGACTGTACGCGGGGCTAGTTGTGGTGGCGTTAGCATTTCTTGAGGTTTCTGTGGTTTAGGAAGTCGCGGCAGATGTGGTGGCGCCACTGTCCTACGAGCGGGTGCGTGTTGGGGTGGCGTATTGCGTGCTGGTTTATTGCTGAGTCCTTCCTGGGAGCCGTTTTGCTGAGGGCTTTAGGGCTGCCACGGTAGGCTGCTCTATATTCGCCGTTACAATTAACGCATGTAGAAGTCGTAGCTTGCTTGTTTTTCTGCGAGCATACGAGCGTGGCTTGGTTTTGGCTGCAGAAGCCACATGTCCAGGCGACGTGATAGTAGTTTGCCATGAGTCCAAACTTTTGACATGTTCTACATTGAGGCACTATAGGACTTTTCCGTTTGGGTTCAACGCTTACGCTGAATTCGCCCAAGTATTTGAGACGGATAAATCTCTGAGAGTAGGGGAGTTTTTAAAGAGGAGTTTCTGGAGTACTTCGTCTTCTGTCAAGGCCTCGTTGACGCCCCTGATGATGGCGATGAATTCCTGCTCTTCATGCAATTGGAATGTGGAGTATTCCACGTTGTGACTGGTGCACCATCTAGTTAGCATCCTAAAGCACTCTAGTAAAGTATTAACAGCCTGCCGTGCGAGAATGTTTTAAGAGTAGATAACTTTCTGGATTTGTGGCCACATTAATTTGCTGCGCACGAAAATAGACGAGGCGGGCTTTTATCGACTTTGGTTTTACCGACCAGTTCAGGGAGGGTGAGCTCTATCACCCCTGTGCGAAAAAAGAGGTCCGGTACGACAAGTCCAAGAGCAGCGAAATGGAGCTAGTTGGTGACTCGTTCTCTCTGAGCCGTTTCCTGCGGTTGGTGACAATTGTGAAACCCTCATTGAGGGACCCTGCCTTGGCTCTTACGACTGCCGAAGGTGGGCGACTATGGGCATTGCCATCGAGATTATAGCGCTAGAGGAGTTGAAGCACAAGCTACTTCAGCTGCGTCAGGACCCATGGCGCCGATTGAACCTACCAAAAAAAATTTCGCCTAAAAAAAGGGAAAATGGGTGAATGGATGGGAAGAGGGAGAGTGGCTACGTTGGATCGTTTGCGTGTATACATGTATACTACCAATGTGGAGGTGGGCCGAAAGGTATGCTCCGCACAGTGCGAGCGTCGGTTCCTGCAATCCGACCACGCTCACGTGAGATGCAAAGCGCTCGCACGAGATGTTACTGTCCGGCGGTTAAAGCCGGAATGCAGCTTAGCAGTCTACCTATATTGTGTGCGTGTGTGTGTGTGTGTGCGCGCGCGCCCTGGCGACCAGACGAACTTTCTGTAGAGAGACATAGAGCCGCGCGTATACCTGGTGGATGAATAATTTTATGACCATCAGGTAATTAAGCGAATTTCCCTTATCCGGCAGAAGGAGGTTCGAGAGAAAAGATGGCAGTTAGACTGCGGCCACGAACATAAGTCGACGAACTCCGCATCGGCCCGAGCGCGGAATTGACGCGACACTTTCATTATATATATATATATATATATATATATATATATATATATATATATATATATATATATATATATAGTCTTATTTTATTTCGAAGTTATATCTTGTAGGCGTGAGAGAATAAAGCACCGTATATTATATACATTTTGTTGACATTGTTGGTAAAATAACTACCTTTTTTGCCACTTTTTTCTTTAATTTACAAAAAAATAGCCTATCATCTAATCCTGACCGTGTAGAATACGTGGTTAAAATTTGAATACGATCGTTGCAGTAATTTTGACGCCTATAAAAAACATACATACACACATATAGTCTCTTTTATATGTATAGATATAGAGTAACTTGAGCTCAGACAATAAAGGCATCTGTTTGTTTACTATCGTCCAGTACCAAACTTTACTTGCCAAATTAAAGTTTGTGCATGGTTTAAATTGGATTCATGTCAACCGAAATTTTTCGAAATCTTTTTACAAAACAGTGTTTTTCTATTTCTTTAAGGTTAAAATTGAACTTATATATCAGAATTCTTCAACAAAGTATTATATAATGAGTTTAAATAAATAAATAATATCTTGTTATATATAATTTTTATCTATAATTTACTTATAATAAAATATGAATTATATTAATGCAAACTTTTGATTATTTAAAAAGTATTTAGTTATAAAATTCAAAATTATTTACCAATAAAGCCTCCTTTATTCAGATTTTGGTATATATTGTAAAAGTCTTTCATGCATAAATTCATCATTTAAAAAAAAAGCATAAACTTTATGGGAACGAGTTTATCCTTCAAGTTCATACCTATTTTTTTAAATAGCAATAAATTATCAAAATAAATAGCAGATGAATGTATACCTAAAAATGTCGATGATTAAAATAATTTATTCTGTTTCATGAGTCTAGGCGTGGACAATATGATGTGAAAATAAACTCGGCTATTTGTAAATGACCTTATTAGTTTGTTAAACTGTATTTCCGTTAAAACTACTTATTGGTTATTATTTTTAGAGTTTTAGATAAATTTTGTGTAAACTATACATCCTGTTATTTATAGGAATGCATATAAAATGTATTTAGCTATTTTTCTTAATGCTTCATTGGTCCAGGTGGTACAAACTCTTTTTGAACCACCCCTTTACTGTCGAAGAAGCAAATAAACATGGTTTTCACTTTGGATGCTCATTCTCGCCTTCTTTGGCCTTGGCGCTCCAGGGAACAGTCACTGTTGGCTTTGTTTGGAGAGTTTCATGTTTGAACGGTAATATAATATAGTGTGCGCATTTTTTCTTATTATCGCTGTAAATTTTATTACCAGCAATCGTGCATCGTATTTCTGGTCACCCTTCTTATTTCTCGTCTTTAATCTCTCTATTGCATGCTTGCGAGTCAGATGACCCGAACAGTAACATTGAAAGGTTTACGGTAGTGGTTGACGAGGCTAGGAATTATATGTAGGGGCTCTGATTTGATGAAAGGAGCAAAGGAGCACTGTAAGGATAAACGAACGTCCATAGCCTGGACTTTTTGATCGCCCTAGTTAGCTATAGTTATCCCTTAGAAGAGCTAGTTCATTTTGGAAAACCATGTACGTGGCTCAATTTCTCTGTTTTCAGTTAGCATACAAGAGCGAAAATTTTTTAGCAGAACAATCAGTTATGAAATGGCCTTGTGTCACTGACATCATTTTTCAGGGTTTGTGAAAGCCTTATGCTTACTTGCTTACTGATATCATTCTTGGAGTCTCTTCATGTTGCTTTCTTGGCAATATCTTTCGGCAAGCTTGCTAGCCTATGTAATAGGAATACTATCTTCTTACAAGAGTAATCTGTCTATTTTGTTAAATACATTCTGGCCTGTGATTTTGATCTACCAGTTATGTCTATATATCTCTTATTTCTGCAGTTATACGTTGAACAGATATAATAATGCAACTGTATTATTATATAAGAATGTTTATGATAAATAATTTATAATCAATAAGATTTAATTAATAATTTATTGTTCAAATTAAAATTTTATTTCAAATGTTAAAAAATATATAATTCTTACATATGCTACAATCAAAGCCTGCCTATTAATAAAAAAACAACTCTAATGTATACATGAGATAAATAAAAGTAAATCTTGTATATTTTAAAGCAAAGAATATAAAAAAATAATTTAAAATAAATTATTTTATTTATCGTACCATTCAAGTCATATTTATAAAGAATTATATATAATTATATACAGTATATAAATATTTCTAAAGTACATATCATGATAGTGTATCATATACGTAGAACGTAGTAATATTTTATAAATATATTTTCCTTTGTGCCAATTATAAAAATAAAGATATTTGTTGTTCTGACTGATTGCCCCCTCACCCAATTTTTTAAAAAAATATTTATATCCTTCGAAGGGGCGCTAATTATGAATATCGTAGTGGACTTTGAGACAACTTGGATTTTATGCCAAAACCTATAATTAAAGAAATAGAAATAATAATATATAAAATTTATTTGAATATTTAAAAATTTTTCCAATACTTATTTGTAGTTTTAACTATAAAAATCCAATTTACTGAAATACCACTGCGGTATTCGCAATCAGTACTCTGAAAAATAATATAAGTATACAAATATTCAGCAAAAGCGGGTAAAGGTATTAATACGATGATTAAATATAAGTATAATTTTTGACAAACTTTTTGCGTAGGATACCACCAAAGAAACCTTAATAACTGGAGCGGAAATAGATTTCGGCGATGCACTAGACAATATTTGTAAGGAATTAAAAATAAATGATTTGATGAGTGCTAGTTCTGTTTGCAGGTAAGTTATTTGATAGAAATTAAAGTTCAATTTGTAAAATAAAATTAACTTAAAAATTATACTTACCTTGCATTAGATCGTGGCATGAAGCAGCTTCAAGAGAAATCTCAAATAGAGGAATGGAAATAGCTTTATTACCTGATACTTACAGTGAAGAAATTTTAAACGAAAATTCAAACTTTCACGTGAGCCAGATATTGAAATCAAAACCTTATATAGCTATATTATTTGCTGGCCCCTGTTACTTACAGCGGATCCGCACAACTTTAAATTCCTCTCTAGAAAGCAGAAGTAATTAGTTAATATTTTATCTTTAAAATAACTTATATCTGTTAAAAATTTCCTTTAATTTTTTCATTTTAGTTATACGTGCATATAGCAAATTTTTTCCGGATCATTTAGTAACTATTGGTGTTGAAATGTCAATGATGGATAATACTGTTATAAACAGTTATCCAGTAGATGAATTTAATCCACCTAATGGAATTCTAGGTCTATTTATACCTCTATACAAAGATTTAAAAATTAAAATTGCATTTGGAAGATGTACAAGTAGATACCATATTCCCGCATGTGTTGAGAAAATTAATAATATTTTGATACCTAATAACGAACATATAAATAAAACAGCTATACTTATGTTTGGTAGTTCTTTTCTAGGAAATGCTGTTGCTACTAAATTACTAAACTCAATCAAAAGCAGGTATGATTAAAATACATTATATTGTAAAAAAAGACAATTTATCTACTTTTAATATAAAAATTTGTGTATTATTCAAGTTTTAAACAAAAGAACTACACTTTATGGGGAGGTTTTTTTGATGATCACTTAAAAACAACTAATCCTGAGAGAAAAAATTTTCGAGGCCAAGAATTAACATTGTTTACTTTAAGCTTGTCAAGCGCAAACCTCGAATCTTGGTCAATTGTTATAGATTGCAGAATAGAAAAAGATGAATTTGATAAAAAATTGTTAGAATTTAAAAAGAACATAAAACTCAAACAACATACTGTAGGATTAGCTTGTGGTCCTCGCATAGTAGATGATCCAAGGCAAAATCCAAATATTTATTTGTCTGCTAAGAAATTAATGAAAGTAGTAAAAAATGTTTTTCCAGATATTCCATTTATAGGTCTATTTAATCATGGTTACGAAAGTCAAATTGGAATTAATTCTATGAGTGATGGTAAATTTAAAACATTCTACAATTCTTTAAATTATATAATAGTGTCATCATGTTTAATTAATTTTTGCAGATGACGATCAACAGCTTATTCATTCAATGGCTATGTCTATTATGATTATAACATACAATTAATAATAATAAAAAAAATTAATTTAGCCCACTATAAAATAATTAATTTCATTGTATACAAATATAAAAAATTATTAAAAATTTTTAGTACATGATAAATATAGTATAAATGTTTATAATGAAATTTTATTTTCATATATCTAATAAATCTCCTAAATCTCCTTTAAAAAAATTTAAAAAATTTATTAAAATAATTAAAAATTTTTTTTCAAAATTGGTTTGTAATGAATCCAAAATAATTAACATTAATAAAAACGATTATATAAATATACCAATTAACTAACAAATAAATAAAATATATAATTATAAATATTAAAAAATAAATTAATCCGTTATTAAAATAATAACATTAATTAATTAAGCACATTGTAATAGACAAATTGTTGGGGAAATTTGCGTTGTTTAAAGTCAAATTAAAATGATGTTTAGCCTGATTTTCCGATTCTCGTAATGTCAAATATAGTTCACACTAATGGACAAATTGCCTGTGAATTAATTATTTATTTCGCGAGACCGTAACTCCCACGATTCGCTCGGGCGTAAACTGTCTTGTGATGTATGTAATCAAATTGCATACCAGCAATGAAATATACGATTCTGCATTCTTTCTTAATATGTTATTATTTTAATAGTATAATTTGAGCAGAAAAACAGGGATGGAAATAAATTGAAACACAATTTTTAATTATATACATAAAAATAATTATATACATAAAGATATTTTTATTTTTTATGTAACAACGATGTTACAAATTTTATATAAATTATAAGAAAATTTATATAAATTTTTGTTAGTTTTTAAAATATTATTTTTCTGCACTTTTTATGTTAAACAAAAAAATCACATTGTCTTTAAAAAAAGTTAAAGTTTTATCAAAAAATAATATTGATAAACATTTATAAAAATAGTTCAATATTAATCTCTAAACTTGTACACGGAATACTTAAACCAAATTTAGTTAGTACATCTGGATGAAGTGTTCCAATTTTCCCAATAACTTTCCCATATGCAACAACTTCTGCACAACGCTGAGGGAAAAAGGTTGGATCTACAATTTATGCCATTTAAATATTTAATAAATATGTATCTTTAATAGTATTATTTTTAAAATTACTTGCCTTCTAATGGACTTAAATGATAACCTTTATCATCTTTATTGAAATGCCATGGAACTTCTAAAATATGCATTATTCTATCCAGAACACCATGAACCAATTCAAATCTAGCCATTTTGTTATAATATACTACGCATAAATGCCTTTCATTACGTGCACCAATTTCTGTTTTAGTATCTTTTAATATAACATCAGAAATTTCAAATAATTTTATTGGAAGCGACATTTTTCTATTTGCTGCAATAGTTTTGAGAAGACCTGGTAAAAGAGTCGTTCTTCCAACCTATGTAATGAAGAAATTAAAAAAAAATTAATGTTTACAAATAAGTAATTAAATAAAAACAAATAAATATATATATAAATAATTACTAAAAAATTTTACCTGAAATTCTAATGTTTTTGGGTTAGAAATATGAATTGCTGGTACATTTTTAATATCATGACCAAGTTTATCAGAAATATCTTCTTCAGAGCACTGTAAAATTAATAAAATACGTAAATAGTACATAAAATTTGAAAAATTTATGTATAATCAGGAATATATTACCAAAGAAAAAGTTAGAGCTTCTGTAAAACCAGCATTAGCCATTGCTTCTCTTAATTGATCAGTAAGTTTATTCAACGGAAACTACAATTATATTCAATTAGATTTTAGTAAAATTAAATACATTATTTATTACATACTTCCATTCCAATTGTTGGAGTTTTAGGTATAGTTTTCTTTATTTTATTGTAACCAAACCCAATGGCAACATCTTCATAAATATCACAGGCATGAATAATGTCATGTCTTCTTGGTGAAATTTGTACATGTAATTCATCATCTCCTTCAACTTTTGTCGGTAAAGACATTTTTGTAAGAAGTTTGGCAACATCTGTAGGTGATTGACTGAAAGTGAAACAATACTTTTTTAGTATTTAAGAAACTTTTGTTAACTTATTTAAAATAAAACAATGAAATCTATTTTACTACATATTTTTTACACTCTTAATCTTAAGATAAGCCTATTTGAGAATTGAAATCAAATATTCCACAATTTTCTGAGACATTTATAAAAAAATATATAAAATATTTTTCAATTACAAAACTTGCAAATGTTTTTCACTATATAATACCAGAACTTTTAAAAAAAATTGCTTCTCCATCAAAAATATCAATAATTAAAAAAGATATGTATACATACTCAATTCCAATATAATTTGTTGCCTTTTTACTACTGATTTTCTCAATTCTATATTTCAATTCAGGATAATAAAATGTTTGATTATCTGGATATACTACTTCAACTCTTTCTATCTGATGTTTCGTAGAACAATATTCACTGAAAGCACATACCAAAGTATCAACTGCAATTTTGGCCTAAAATGAGCATAGTTAAAACTAGTCACTTAAAGAATTAATTACTACACTTAATAAATTATATTAATAATTGTATTAATTTACTTACCTTTGTAAGATCTGTAGCAGTACATTCAATGAATATATTTTTAGTATTAAGAGTTATTTTCGAATGATCTCCATTGATAATTGGTGGTAATGATAATATAACACCGTTTCTATCATAAATTACCGGATAAACTGGACTATCTTTAATAATAGGTAAATATTGTTTTAATTGTGCATGGTTCTGAAAAGGATTATTTGTAAAATATGTGAAATTATCTTTTTTAATTAAAAAGGATTTAATTTAAGTTAAAGTGTCGAGTATATTTAATGAAAAAATTAATTGTAAATGACATTAATGAGTTTATGTTATACAAAATGACCTTTACTACTATCATTAATTTTACTAAGTTTTAAAATGTGAAAAATAAAGTTTGCCTCAAAAAAGAGGCCAAAAAAATTATCATAAAATTATCTTTAAATACAACAGCGATTAACTTTTTATTATGAAAAACTAGATTCTTTTAACAATCTTCAATACATCTAAAATAAAATTTATTTTATTTATAAACATAAAATAATTTTTTACATACTGCATATAAATTCATTATTTCATCTCCATTATATTCTTTATCTTGATTTAAAGGTTTAAAGCAAATATCCTTTGGTGGTTTTGCATCATAAACAAATGGTCCTTCAATTGTATCTAAATCATGAGTTCCTATTGATACTAAAGAACGTTTTCTACCAATATTTTGATGCAACTTATCTTGAAGGTCAATAAAACTATCATAAATGCTTTGTGTTATAGTAACATCTCGCAATATAGCTGCTACAATATGCCCTCTTATTAGTAAACACTATATAAAGAGAAAAAATGACATATATTTTTTAAGTAAATTACATATGTTTAAATATACTCACTGAATAAATTTTTTACTATAACTTACTGCCTTCTTCATTTCGATTTTTTGTACAATTCCTGGTGTAATTATTGTGTAATGCGGGTCTGTTATTCTGTAAATTAAATATAAATAGAAAAATAATATATACAAAAATATATATCAATAAGCCAAAAGATAACTTACTTTTCTAAAAATATTAAAAGACCAGTCACTAGACCTTCTAAACATAACAAGTCGTAACGATTCGCAGGTACATCTATTTTATACAATATTTCATTGGATGCTCCTTCAATTTGTACAATCCCTTGTTCCTTAGCTATCATTTGTTGCTCTGTTGTCTAATATAAATAATGAAAGCAAATTGTTTTGACAAATTATAAATTAATTTATGACATGTTTAAATAAATACTTATGAATTATGACAGATTCAATATATTAATAATTTAACATTTTATGATAAAATATATAAAACAATTTAATGTTCACAAACAAAAGAAATAAAACTCACCACTTCGTCTAATTCTAGGCCAAAATCAAAACACAATTTTTGAAATTCATCATCAGCTGTTAAAAAAATTCAACATCAGTATTTAAAAACGATTACTATGAAAGATGAAATACTTTAATAGCCATAAAGATAATAAAATTTAGTGAATTATTTACTTACTATATGTTTTTCCGAGAGCCTTGAACAATAAATCACGCTTTACGCTAACTGTCGGCATTTTACTTTATAATAAAATATTTAACTCAAAAAAAATTCAAATCACCATACGGTTCTTGGTATCGCTAGGCCTGATTTGATTCTAGACGTTTAGTATGGTTATATATGGATTGCATATAAGCCTGGTATATAATATATAACTGATGCAGCTGTAGCTTTTAATCTTATTATTTTATTTTACTTGCCTATTATTATGGTATGATAGTGGTATATATATTGTATATATACCATACTTACGATGCCAACTCTTATGCCATAATACCATTAGCTAATATAAGATCAGGCCGCAAAAGAAAAGGATCCAGCCCTGAGCAGCCAGCCAACTTATAGACTTTGAAGATCACACACGTGCCAGCGTATGTACCTAACCATAGCGACTTACCGACTTAACAAGGTAAAGAGAGAGAGAGAGAGAGAGAGGGAGAGATTCATCACAATTAACTTTTCTTTTTCGCTGCTTTTCTGAAAAAGCATTGGCAATTGGCATAGGTATTTAGGTAATACCGGACATCCAAAGGCCAAAATACACACACGCGCGCGCGCTCCACGCACACGCATTTACTTGAATGGTGACATGATATTTGGGGGGCAAATATGAACTTCACTTAAAAGCATCTTAATTTTTTTCATGTTTTAATGAAATTAATATAGATAAATTATTCACGTTTAGGTGGCACTCGTATTTTCTATTTTATAATACTTTTATAACACAAACAAGAATAGTTTCAATTTGACTATGCTATATAATAAATAATACCAAATTATGATAATTTTCGTATCGAATGAGAGCCTTGGCTGAATTGTGAAATAGGGGCCTGCACGTTTATAAAAATATTACATGTTTAAATTTATTTTACGCATAATAAACTAATTTAATCTGCCAAATCGTAAACTTAATATAAACTTTAACTTTATTTTTCTAATCAGTTCCTATAGTGAGTCACTCTTTTTTGCTGCGGTTTATAATCTCTTAAGTGTGTCTGTTTATGGGTGACAACGGCCGTGCAGATGGTTGGTCCCGTGTTGAGGAGACCGGAGGATACCAATTGCTAAAATCGAAAATGGAAAAAAGGTACCAGACATATCTCTTAGATAATTAGTAGACAGGGTCTACATAGATCTATATAGAAGCATCAATGTTGAGGGTAGAAATATTGGGATTCGGGTGGTTTTGTAAAGAGGAGAATCGGTTGCAGGCATATTGGTTTACTACATCAATGGATCAAAGGCGCTTATGATTTGGTTAGTAACAAGCAGGTAGAGTATATCGAGATGATGGTTAGAACAATTTGGAAAATGTGTTAGGTAGGGAGATCTTTTATGATCACATAAAGTTTTAGCGCTGCATCGAAAAGGTTTGATGAAGTAAACTGTGATAATTTTTAAGGGACTACTGTTTAGATATAGTTATATATCCCATCTATCAATAAAGGACGAAGTTTTTATGGGTTTATGACGGATATTGTTTCGAATAATTGTGGCAACGCGATCACCACTTGTGATAGGACGGTCACGTCTGTAGATTTTATAGGTAGAAAAAAAACATTTTCTGTAGGACATAGGATGTATATGTTATGGTTGTTTACAAAATGAAAATTAAAGAGTCCAGTCAGCTTATTATGTGCGGAAATGCCATTCTCTATTCCATGTTTACATTTTTGAAGTTTTCGATTTGAAATTTTTTATTCTGCCACTAGTATCTGTTGTAATAAAGAAAGCTAAGATAGCACATTTAAAACTACTTTTGATTCCTCAGCTCGAACAATAAACTACACTATTAGTTTCCTGAATAACTCAGCGATAGCACATGAACTTACGAGCCACAAATAAAACAAATATACGATAATAACCACTTTCTGGATTGCTTAAACATTACATGCTGCCCATGATGCTACCAGAGAATGTAAAGAAATGATGTGTAGTAATAGCCATTGGTTTTATGGTCGTTAATTTCTAAAATATTTCGAAAATTGTTGCCCGTATGAAAATATTATCAAATGCAAAAAAAAATATCGATCATTTAGAAATGAAAGAACCATACATTGACAATACTTCTTTCATAGTACCCCACGTATCTTCTTATTTACAAACTTCAAATAGAAATAGCAAGGGTTACGTCTTCCAGCAAGACACGTTAAACGCTGTTAATAATTCAAAATTTAGATTCAGAAAATTTCTGTAATAAGATGAAAATTACAGAATTTTATTGGTTTAAAGCAGTTCAATCGCAATGTTTTTTTATACAAATAAACAATTATAAAAATAATAAAAATTTATAAAAGCAAACAAAGATTATTAATTAAAATCCTATTCTACATAATAATAGAAGTTGCAGAACAAATGGTCGCGTAAGATGTATTGAAATTATTTAATAATCAGCTTGTAATATCAGATAAGAAGCAGTCTACGTCAAAAATGCTAATTATGGTATATCATAACAAATAACTGAAGCAATAACACAGTAGTTAATGAAATACATCAAAATCATTATATTGTAGCATACGTACGTTACTCTTGATTATAAATCGATGTTTTATTTTGCGACTGCAGAGAGTAAAACTACTAAATCTGCGCATGGATCCTTTACCTATTTGTCACACTGGTTATAGAGCAAGACCATTTAGTTATGCGGAGTCGTTTACTTCGGACCTATGACAGTTAAAATTAATTGATGAAGAGCCCAACGTTGGAGGATTTTATTTACATATCTCAAAGTAAAAGCGATACATATAAAACTAGCACACAGTTTAAGCACGAGGAATAAGATTTTGGCTTTACAATGTTTAACTGCAATTTCGATAAAATTTAAAAGAAAAGAAAGTTGTATTTTAATCCGTCCGATGCTTCTCACGAAGGAGGGGGCAAGTTGATTTAAATATAAGGTAAGCTTTGTTTAGTAATTGAGTGATCAACATACACCAAAGAGTTTTAATCAAGGATTAAAGTAGCTTCATGAAGGTACCTCGGAGCCGGTTTAGTTTATTTAAAAGTAGGCCCTCAGATCAGAGTGGTATAAATGGCGATGCTCTTTATAAACAATCGCATCTTGATTCTAAGCAATAGAGCTTTACTGTCGAAGAAAGGTTTAAACTTAACTCCCCTTTCGTTCTGTTCCATGTAAGGCATTTTTCATGGTCTGTTACTCGAAACTGCTATTTAAAGTATAAACAAAGATAAGAGCTTCGGAGAGTAGGACCTCCTTACTACAATAAAAATTTTCGTATGTTAGTCGCTGCTTGCTTGAAGAGGAGAGAGCACTTACTTAAGCATATATAATTTATTGTGTTTTATTCTCCTTTTCATTTATCTGTTTCCTAAAGAACCCAATACATGAGTTCAAGAAGAGCTTGACTGGTGAATACAGTGGTAGCAGAGAAAGAATAAATCTCTTTAGCCTAGAGGTCCAATGGAGTCGATTAACTCTATGTCATCAGCATAGAATACGATTGTGACACTGGCGAAAATGTCTTTTAAGAAGGAGAGGTCATTACATATACTGGCTCGGAGGCTTTTATCTGATAGGTACGACCTTACAATTCTTATAAGCTAGTCAGAGCTGTCATTAGCGATAGGTTTGAAAATAAGCCTATCATGCCAAAGGTGCTGTATGCACCGCGTTCGATACGTTTTCGCGAAATTTAATCCGCGGAAACAAGCTTTGGTAAAAATAATTAAGAAGACAAATCTAAATAAGAAAAACTATATTTTATTTTTGAAAGCTGGAGCGATGTGAACCTCACAAGATCTCAGCAGTAACTGGTATATATACATAGTATTCGACCGCACGGCGGTCCCTTCTCAACATCTTCGTCACAGACGTACATACAGCTGAACCAAAATCTGTTGTAAGAAAAAGGTAAATCTTACAATCTTATTATATATATACAGGCGTTTCTTAAAGTACATTTTTTCTCAAGTAGTTCCGCGGCCGGCGCAGCGACTATTTGCGGGGAATCCCCTCGCAGTTTGCCGCTCCGTTAGCCGGATGGAGCGCAATAAAATACACATGTTGGTTGTCGCACAATTCTCAGGCTATCCCCACTCATTCACTCACACATACACACAGCATACGACATAGAAAATATGCGCTCCCACATGCGCATCAGTAAAGCCTATATATCTATACGAAGCGGAGTTTTAATATAATATTTTTTACCTAAATATCTTCACATTATAATTTATTTATGAGCGTAGCGTTGTATGCGTATTATTACAATCGTACAGGCCCTGTGCCTTGTGCGGAAACCATATTGGCAGTCAGTGATGCGGTTCTTTCCCTAGGCTGATGTGGAGGGATGTAAAACTAAACGCTTTCAGTTACCTTACTTAGTGAGTTTAGCAGACTAATAGGGCGATAACTCGAGGGGGTATTAAACGGCTCGCTTGCTTTTGGGCAAACCACAGTATCTACTTTCCAGACAGGAGAAAAATATTTATTCTTCACAATCGCATTGATTATATTGCCAATAAAGGTGATAGGAAGGTTTTTTTTGATATCGAGATTAGTGCTTTCTCGATGATTTAGAGCTTTTGTCGAGATATTACGGATTCTCTTGATTTCATCTTGCATTTGACCTTGATGCTGAATCCACCAATGATGCACGCATCGAAAATTGATCTTGTCCAAAGAGATTAGTGGTTCAAATGTAGATAAACGAGTAACCAGATTTTTTCACCATTTCGAATCCTATTTATGCGAGCGGAAATATAGTTATCTGCTTCGAGTTTACTTCGGAGTTACTTTGGATTCTGCATCGGAGTCTGAATTGATAAGATTAGACATGAAAGCGCAATCATCCTTGAGTTATTAACCTACTTTCGACGGACACCAAAGCTATGGAAGAGCCCGTAGGTGAAGGTGACCAGCAGTGTCGTAGGTGGTAGTGAAAGGAGGAGCACAGTTTCCGGTGGCAGTTTGCTGCTACAAGAAAATGGTCCGATGAGGGCATGGAGGTGTTAGAATTGATAAAGTAAGACCCTGAAGAGGCGTGGGCGAAATATATTACGACTTAATCCTATAGGATCACAATGATTTCCACAAGTTTCTAAGTAGGCAGAACATTTAGGTTGGAGCGGACACTGGTGTGTGTGTGTGTGTGTGTGTGTGTGTGTGTGTGTGTGTGTGTGTGTGTGTGTGTGTGTGTGTGTGTGTGTGTGTGTGTGTGTGTGTGTGTGTGTGTGTGTGTGTGTGTAGAGATCTTCATCAAGGCTTCTCCAACACTAACGTCAGCCCTCTCTTTTAGAAAAGTATGACCAAAGCGCACATACACAAATATCTAAATCACACGAATTATACTCAACACACTTAAAAGATTATACTATTTGTACCTTGAATTAACTGAGTTAATAAACTCGCTATTCCTGAAATATAGATTTCAAGTTTCGCCATTCAATGTAGCCCTATCCGTAGACCGGACGTAGATGCAGCGATAGTCACGCTCATCAATGAGCTCGATGACGCGACTAAGTACGCCAAAACCAGATATGTTCTCAAAAAAGCAAATCAGAAATATCCCTCTGATATCTCTGATCTTATCAAAGCCAAAAAATTAGTCCGAACGATATGGCATCAACTGTATGATCTCCCAAACTCGTACCAACAACGACTAAAAAGTAGTGAAAGCGCTACACAAAAAACGCCTCCATCTTCTTCATCTCAAGGTCGACTACAAGGCTTACAATTTCGACAAGGAAAAAGCTGGTATCTTCGTCAAATCACTGGAAAACCAGTACTCCTGTCATTCCAGCTAAAACATTTTCAGAAACTTTCGCGTACATGTGTCAAAAAGCACATAACTTCATTCTCTCTTCAACAGAATTCAATGTCTCCTAAGGAAATCGTTGGCGCTCTGAAAAAACAATCACCAGCCTACGATGGCTTCAGAAATAACATACTAAAAATCTTTCCCGACAAACAAATTAACATCCATAAGATAACTTTATTCTCAACCACCAACATTGATGAGAAGTGCCCTATGGGCACAGATTTATATTGACCGATACAAACTGTGAGACAATTAGAGTTGAACTATTGAGACGAGACCGCTAAGAATAATATTCTGTTATAATGCTGCTCAGATTTCCAACAACTTTGGAGATCTGTAAGATTATCAGCGCGATTATGCGATGCCAATACTATACCCCTTGTTTCGGCCCTACGGGATGCCGCTGCAGGCTGCATGCAATCAAATTTTATATCGTCAAATGTGGCCAGCGGCAAATCTTATGACCGGTAGAAACTATGATTTGTGATGCATATGGACGGCACGTGTAGACTCCCTGCGCTCCATGGCCCGAATGAGGCGTAGCCTGCGTCGCCAATATGCAGACGTGTTCTAGGGCCGCAATCCAGGTAGATCCCCCGCCCCCTCACCAGCCTGTGAGGGTCTCAAGTATAAGCAAGTAAAGCTGGAAAAACACTTCTTCTTCGACCGTCGACTAAGCTTTGTTTTCGCTCTTGCCTGTATTTTCTACAGACTTATTCGTAGTTTTCCTTACTCGCGTAGTTTTAGAAATATTTCATTTTATACCTAACTTAGTTTACTCGGCTCGGTATATTATTAGTGTGTAATTCTGTATGCTGTAATACCGCTATTATTGTTTAGTTTAAGTGTAGTTTTGTGTGATTAACGAGATTTCGTTTATGTGTGTGTTTGCGTGAACTAAGTTGGCGCATCAGCGGGGCAAGGATCTAGCCTTGTGGAAGTATATTTTGTTATACTTATCCGAGGGTGTTCCTGGCGGCAATTGTGCCCAGTGGCCGCCGTCGTTGGTAAGGGTTGAACCCGTTCTCGAGACGTTGGGACCACGGCGCGGAGCAGAAGGTACTGCGGAACACTCCTTCCCCATCGACCTTATCAGCCCCCCAGAACATTATATTGTTCACGGCGCGGCTAATTGTGTGGCGCGGGAGTACTCCGAAGCTTGTAAGCGTAGTATGTAAGAGCGCTCGTTCGTATATGTACATATATTGGTATAGCCGCGCGAATTTATAGTGTAAGTAATTCGTAATTTTGAAGGCTTTTTCCTCCTCTCATCAAGAGGAGGTTTTTTATGCCCGTAGTTTAAATAAACGTATATTTCTAATTAATTTTATATAACTTACTTGCACCTGTCCACGAAACTCCTCTCCGATTATTATTCTTACTCTTATTCTGATTATTTTATTACTATTATTATTATTATTATTATTATTATTATTATTATTATTATTATTATTATTATTATTATTATTATTATTATTATTATTATTATTATTATTATTATTATTATTATTATTATTATTATTATCATTACTGTCATGACCATTGTTAAGTGTTAAATGTAGCAACACCCCTCTTTGAAAATAAGTGACAGTGGTATATCTGTGGAAGATAGGTTAACCACTCAACAAGCCCTTCACTAATTGCTTTATCAGTTTACAAGATTGCCAATAATGTCAACAGACTTTTCCTCTTTCTTCTGCAGTGTATTAGAAATGGAAAACCTCCATCAACGCAAGAAATCCACCACTATTTTCACCTCACAAAAAAACTGTACTCCCCCGAAACCAATGGTTAACTATTACAAATAGAAAGTTTACATAAGTTAGGAAACAATATTTAATTTTTCAATAGACAGTATTAAAATATTATGAATTAGCAAAAAAATAAAATTTTTGACTAATTATTGAAATAGACTAAAAAATAAATCAGAATTTAAATGGTTGTCACGTTGCCCTGTGATAGAATCCATTTAAATTAAGGTTTAATTTTAAAACACGTAAAAAATTAATTACAAAATAAATAATCGACTGATAAAAATAGTAAATGAATTTTGTTATTTGATAAAACTTTTATTTAAACGAAGAATTAGAAAATATGATAATTCTGTATAACCGTAGAGCAGGTTGGTGAAATACCTCGCAGTCACAACCGATAGGAAACTCACCTGGAATATACACATACACCTATCATCCAAAACCAAGGTGCCAACCTTCAATAATATTATGAAAAGTATCATGACCCCCTCCTCCATATCCTTCTGGGGCTCAGCCCCAGCACTGTTATACCGCTCCTCACTATTCTCTTAATATTTCTGGGTAATTCAGGGATAACCAAGTAAAAAGGGAAACGAATTGACACAACCTCGCCCACTACGCGTCTGAATTCGCGAGCAACTTGAATAGGAATCTTTGTGAGGTGGGATTTTAGTTGGTAGTCATTAGTAAGACTGTTGAATCCGAAACTACCTCTCACAGGAAGACTTTTCTTTCAACAATTTCTACTCTGTACAATACAAATAAAAAAAGCAATTATACCGACTTTCGAGTTGGTTTCAAGTGGGTTTTGAAAGCAAATTTTGCTGGTGAATCTTTTTGTTTTGTTCCAATAGAAACGAGAACAGAAAAACTGAAAATACCAATTAAGTAAGCTAATGCATAATTAATAGAATGTAATTCATATTGATTAACAACTAAATAATTATTTAAATTCCGTTCGCAAGTGAGCTCTCGTGTATTTCTTTTAAGCAGGTTAGATTTCCAGAAAATACATAAAATAAAAAAATTACATGTTTTTTCATTTTATAATAATATATAGCTATATAAATTACAATTGTAAATTGTATTTAGTGTATAAATATTTATATATATTATAAGTTGAAATTATTAGATTAGATTGGCATTTTTAATATATAAAATTGAAATTGTATGTTATTATAAATATTATTCATAGTAGTATACGTATAATTATAGATCTAAATTATTATAACAAGACTGGTGTATATAATATATACACCATGTTTCCAAAAAATCATCAACCTAATGAAATGGGATGAGTCAGGGCGTATGTCCATCAATTAATTACAGAAACACAGCGCGCACAATTCAATATCGATAAGATAGATGTGAATTTTAATAGGACTCAGTTGAAAGTACGATAATAAGTTTCGGAATGATTTGCAAGCTTTTATTATAATGCGATAACCGCCATCAAGGTTCATGATGATATTTGATCCTATATTGATCGCAGGATACATTCAAAGCTCAAACCACTCTGTATTAGAAAAACATTTTTAAATTATACAAATAAAAAATTACGTTCTCCTTCAGTAAATGTTATGCGTCAGAATGAGACGATAATATAGGATCGAAGGTCATCATCCAGCTTGATCGTAGAATCGTGTTTATAATCAAAACTCGTAATATATTCCGAAATTTATTATCGTATCAACTATTATTACTCCAAATAAAAATTCACGTCCATCTTAGCGATTTTGAATTGTGTGCGTTGTGCTTGGATAGTGGACATACACGCCCTGATTCATCCTATCTACCTAGGCTGACGAGGAAACACGGTGGAAAAAAAAACTGTTTAGAAAACTTTTTTGGAAACACGGTGTATATTGAATAAATTATTATAATATTCACGCAATGACGTTATTCTGATACTACTCTTAAGCTATAAATATAAATGAAAATTTTTCGCGCAAAATAAACTCATATATGATGTATATAGAAATATAGAAAAAACTATAATAAATATTTATTGAAGTTTCATAGTTCGTTTATTAACTACATAACAATGTTCCTATACTCTTGTACTCATATACTATATATACATCTCGATGTGCATCATATGCATAATGCCCTCGATAGTGCCGCATATACGATTCGATACGATAACTCACATAATCATCAGTAGCATTTCGCATATCACTCATAATATGATATATAGTGCGCGTTGCATTATTGCGCAGGATTGCAGCAGCTTACACACGGAAAGCCGTAAGATCTTCCCTTGATCTTCCATAATAATCTTTGATGGACTTAGGGTATTAGGATTCGATAAGGAGGAGCAAAAGTGGAAGGTGAAAGAGACGGAAAAGATAGGTAGTACGGAATTTGTAAAAAAGAAAAACGAACGCATCCTAGTATTATGATATAGTTCACAATCCGCATGCGCGACTTCATATATATATATATATATATATATATATATATATATATATATATATATATATATATATTGGCTCCCTATGCCGTGTGTTTTGTGCACATGTAGGAGTACTCGTGTACTGCATTATGCTAGCACATTACACAGTGGCCGTATATGCCGTCTATAGAATGGTCGACGGCGGCAGGCCATATAAATTTTGACTCCATAATTAAAACAGTCTCTTCTATTAATGTACTTACTGTAATTTAATAAAGGATAATTAGAATAATGTGAGATTGGAATAATTTAAAAACATTTTGTTACGACACGGTTTATTCTTAAAATCAAAAGTTCACCTGGTAGACACAGAAGTTATATATATATATATATATATATATATATATATATATATATATATATACACTACTACTACTACTAATACTACTATTGTAGTGTAGATCCTCAAATTTCCTCCAGTTACAACTTTACCGTTCAGCTGGCATCGTCGCGCGCATATATTTATAAGGACAAGCTTTGATACAAATAACATAGGTACATTATTCTCGAAACATTATACTCCAATAGTCCAATACTCCATTGCAGAAGAGCAGACGCCAACAACAGTCATGTAGCTGCTGCCGCAATTTGATTCTATAAACATTGGAATTTAATCACATTTTGTTACTTAAATTACTTGCTATAGTGCCGCAAGTGAAACGAAAAAACTGTTGGACTATACCTCTGTCCCCCTATTAAATTGTTGCCGACATAGGGACCACATAATCTACGCTCGTAGCTTGTATACCTATATACGTATATAGGTAGCTAATTTTGTTCAGTGCAATGACGGAAAAAAAAGCGAAGAGACTATCCACCGAGATGGACGGCGGAGGAAAAATTGACGAAGAGTCCCAAAGGGGAAACTACGGCGACTGGATCTGTATCGATTCGGAGTACGTAAACATAATACAAGTTTGTCTTTTGTCTCTGTTTGTTGATTTTTATCGATCGAATTTTCGTTTCCCCTTTTCTTGTTATTTCCCGGTTATTTTTCAGATATTTATCTACCTAATATATCTATAATTAATGTGTAATTTTCAAAAAATATGAAATTTGAAGTTAATATATTATTTGACTAGCTAATATCTCATTTTTCAATTAGGTTGTTAAAAATTGATTTTCTCCAAAATATGTTTTGCATCCAAACTTAACTTTCCGCATTACGTCCTATTGCGGCTGCTTTAGAAAGGAATATTTTCTAATATTGATCAATTTTCATTATCTATAAAAAAAAGTTAGGTAAACTGCCCATAAATTTTCATTAATAGAAACAGTTTCTATAAACTTTCATAATAAAGTTTTCAGCATAATAATTTATTGTACATTAAATTAAAAAAAAATTTGGATCATTAATGTTTTATGGATTCAATCATATATAGTATTTAATTAACATTTGATATATTTGTTTATAGGTGCGGCAATGTGAACTTTGCAAAACGTAATTCCTGCAATCGTTGTGGTAAAGGTAAAGATATTTGTGTTATATCTTTTTTCAGTGAGAGAAATGAGTATCATTAATTTTACCCATTCTCAGACCGAGGAGAATGTCCCAAAAAGAAGAAACTTGGTCAAGAAATTGGAAAAGCAGCAGCTGAAAAAAGTCGAGGATTGTTTAGGTAAATATTCAATTCTTATAATATAATCATGAAAACTGTAATCTAAAACTAAATATTTAATATTCTTTTCGATATCTTTTTTTTTTTTATTTTCTATCTGTTATTACGTAAAAATTAGAATATATTTATGCTTAAAAATTATTGCAATTTCTATATCAATAATAAATTACATAATTTTAGTGCAGATGATTGGCAATGCAGTAAATGTGGTAATGTTAATTGGGCAAGACGACAACAATGTAACATGTGTAATGCGCCTAAATTTGGCGAAGTGGAAGAAAGAACAGGATATGGAGGTGGATATAATGATAGGGGAGTTGTTGAATATAAAGAACGTAGGGTTGATGATGATGATGAATATGATGAATTTGGTAGACGTAAAAAGAAGCGAAAAATAGAGAACCGTTCTGATGATGATTCCAAAGATTCTTCAAGGTACAGCAGTCCTCCCCGAGGAAGATCCAAAAATTCAAATAAAAAAGATGAATCTGATAAAGAAGATGAAGAAGAGATTGAAGAAGTAAAGGTAACTAAACTCTGTTTTTTTCACATATCTTAACATTAATCTAAAATTAACTATTTTACATCAGCCACAAAATAATGAAGAGGATGAGGCAGAGGAAGAAGTAGAAAAAGAAGAGGATGAAGAGGATGAAGATGATGGAGATCTATCAAAGTATGATTTAAGTGAATGGGATGACTTTACGCCCGTTAAAAAAACGTATGTATATAAAATTTTTGCTTCTCATAAAATTATACAGCTAAACTATATATTTTTTTAGTTCAAACCTTAATGCTGAGTCTTCAGAACGTCAATCTAGGTAATATTAGAAAAAAAAATTATTAATTTTTAACTGAATGTAACACATGTTACTCATTTTAAAAAATGTTTTTTAGATGAGAATGAAACTCAGAATCACATACTGTGAAAATTGGCTGAAATAAAGAATTCTACATAGTGACAGAAAGAGTTGTCCAATCGCCTATATTATTGTAAACCTGCAGGCAATATAATTCCAAAGTGTTTGTAGAAAATTTCAGTCGCAGCATATGAAAATTTTCAATTATCTATCAATTAAGCCAAACAAAATGTAGTAGTTCTCTAATTTCATCAATTGTTTAAAACAGTTTTAATAATGCTTGTGTAATTTTTCTTTATGCTATTTTCATGTGCATTTTATTCATTTACTTGAATTGCCAAGTTTTTTCATCATTCATTTAATATAGTAACTAATTTTATTTTTTAATTATTTTTTTAAATAAAAAAATATTTAAATTTTTAATAATTAAATACATACAATAAAATGCATTATTTAAAGCATAGCTTATGACTTTAGCATCAAACTTTTACAAAAAATTTATAAATAAATAAAAAAGAAAGATTACAAAGAAAAAAGAAAATTAAAATTGAATAAATTACTCTACATAAAATGGATAAAGGCAGGTAATGGTGCAAAGCGTTTGTTAATTCTTTCGCTCGCTGTTTTCACTACTGAGTCTTCTTTCTTGTAAATATCTTTATTTTATTTTTCATTTATAATAAAAATCATTCGTCAACAACGTAATTGTTCTTAGTCAATTATTTCTTCTTATATATATATATATTGTTACACACTACATGAATGAGGTGTGTTTGAGTTGATTTGTGTGCGAGTGTGTTTATCGAGTGAGAAGGAAGGGAGTTTTTAACGGATTTTCATGATTATGCACAAAGTTGGACATGAGGGAATAAATTTTTTATTTCAATGGAGAATGGGGGAGTGGGCGATATCTGGGAAATATGTCGTTTGGGTACACATGTGTATGTATATATAATATATATATAATATGTATATATCGTATATATGTACATTCGTGGTTTTGAGCTTTTTATCAATTAAGTATTTCAGCATCAAAGGAAGGACTCAATGGCCTTTTGCAGAGGCTCGTCGCGGACTTTACAATGTGGAGCTTCGACGACGACAAAGTTCCATAAAAAGGGAAGTTCTGCGCGGTTCTAAACACTTTCTGCTCGGAATCACCATTCGTCGAGGGTTTTCCCGCATTTTTTACTCATTGCAGCTTTAACGTGGATAGTAATTAGTAATTAGCGTAGATCACGCGGAGCTTCTGGACGCTTTCAATAATATCTACTCTGTTTTTGAATGAATGCGTGAATCTGTATTGTATTCTTTAAGTGAGAGATTGCGAAAGCCCAAATTTTGCCTTAGTCTATATAATATATGTACAGGCGCGCCGTATTTTCGGTACAGTAACTTTGAATTTACAAATTTTATCAACTTTCACACAATTTTTTCACCTTTCTTTCGTTCTTGTTTTACTACTGGTCTCTCATTTTCTCATTTTTTCATTTTCTCATTCTCTCAGTCTCTCTCTTTCTCTCTCTCTCACTCTTTCTCTCTCATTCTTGCATTATTACCATTGTGTCCATATACTGCCATTCTCGAGGCCATTCTCTCTATACAAGAATTTTTTTAATGAACATTCTTAAAAAAAGAGCGCCTCTATATTTCCATACAGTATGGAAGCACCTCACTTTGTTCGATTCTTTAAATTTCAGCTCCGTTAAATGAAACGCAAGATATTATAAACAGTTACATCATAGTGATACCCAGGTCTGAGACCACACGAAGCGAAAAATATAGTCCAGTGAAAAAAAATGACAGCTTATATATATATATATAAAAAAAGAGTTTGAATTTCACATGATGTGGAAAAGTAATAAGGTAAAATAGATAAATTCAAGTAAAATTTTAAAATATTTTTTTTAAATTTTATTACCAAACATGTATTAAAAGAAATTATTGCAATATTAAATACTTTATAAAAGTATTAACAGTTATAACCATATAAAATTTTCATGCTCCTTATCTTTACAGTTTAATTCAATTTTCCGCGTCATGTAATAAAACTTCTCTTTTAGGAAACATTTTTTTCTAAAGCTTATATGTACCTAGAACTAAATCGTATATATAAATAATTTTAATTTGAAATAATTAGTAAAAACTATGTTTTTCGTATCATTTAATCTCATCCTAAGCCGTGAGGCGATTAGAATTCAAGTATTTTCGCGCTGAGAAGACCCTCGACTACTTCCCTTCTATTATTCTTTTAATATTTTTTTTTCACGAATAGTGTGCGTGGGTGCGCGTAAATCAAACTGCGTCCGTTACAATTCGGAATCCCATAACGATGGCATCGGCCTATTTAGGCATGAAAAACTGCTGATGTACATGCGCGTTGGGTTGGGTGTGCATAACCGGGTGACCCTGTGGTACGCTTCCTTTCGTGCCCATCGAGTACAGTTGCTGCTGGAAATTATGATACTGTTGGGCATAGTTCGGATCAGACATACTCTGGCCTGCCCCCATGAACGGGCTGTTTTTAAAATTCGCTCCTGCTCCACCTCCACCCATACTGGGAGGCAGTGGTTGCGTTGCATCTGGAGGTGGTGGACCCAGCTGTCCCATCGCGTTGGGCTGTTTTTGTCCATGTCCCGGACCTCCGTACATGCCCGGACTCGCTGTTTGGCCAGGCATCTGTGGTCCGGGTACCATGTCAGGTGGAAAGACCTTATCTGGATCCATTGGACTGCCAGGAAAAACTCCGCCTCCCCCCATTAGCTGCATTCTCGTGATACTTGCCTGCTGCTGGCGAACTCCGGGGCCCTGAGGCCCGCCGCCAGCAACGGGCCTCATAGACAGGTGCATGTGACCCTGGGGTTGGCCAGGCATACCAGCCTGACCAGCATCCATGCGTGTACCACCAGTCATGCCAGGTGGCATACCTCCAGGACCGGGTCCGGGTCCACTCATATTACTGTGATTGGGCCCGTGCGGACCTTGCGGCCCAGGTCCGAGATTGTTCGGCACGCAACCGTTTGGAAAGTACTGCAGGTTAACGGATGGCGAGTTCATCTTGGCGTCTAAACCAGGTAAAGGATTGGCAAAACGCTGAAGAAAATCGAGACTGGGTGGGCCGCGGGGTGCATGGCCAACATTTGGCCTAGCTGGTAAGTACTGTATGGTGTTAGGTGCATTCGGTTTCACTTGCACGTTGGTACCGTTGTAAGGAGTGGAACCGTGTACATGCTGGTGATGCGGTGGTGGTTGATGTGGATGCTGTCCAGGCATACCAAGCCTGGACTGAGGGCCCTCGGGACCCATCATACCAGAGCCTGGACCAGTTGGATAGCCACCTGCTTGTGAAACGTTGACATTAGAATTACCGGGTCCCTGAGGTCCGCCACCCGACATCATAGGATGCGACATCATGGGATGATGATGTGGACCCATTTTATTAGGTACACCAGGACTACCAGTATGAGGCGTAGGACTATAACTACTTCCGGGTCCACCGAGACCCATGCAAAGACCGGTGACGTCACTGGGCTCATTCGCTGGGCCACTGGGACCACCCATATGACAGCTACCATTCATTTCATTGACTTGTTGCTGTTGTTGCTGCTGTTGCTGCTGCATTTGCATTAGATGAATATTATGAGGATGATTAAAGGGTAGCATACCCTGTGCGTTTCCGGCATGCATAGGAGAGTTATCGTTTCCAAGAGGATTACTCGTTGCGGTATTGGTTAGCTGTTGACTCATCTGTGCCAGTGACGTGATAGGATCAAAACTGTTAGTAGGCATAGGCCCCATCCCGCCCAGTCTGTTACCAATATTGTTAGGATTCAAAGGGATATTTTCATTAGGTTGACTGACGTTTGGCGCAGGTCTTCCACAGCCGAAGGGAGTATTGCTACCGGGTCCCACCATTGTCGGCATCATGCTAACCGGAACATTTCCTTGATTTGCGGAAACTAATCCAGATAAATTTGACTGTTGTTGCGGCTGATGTGACTGTTGATGCTGTTGTTGTTGTTGTTGCTGTTGCTGCTGCTGTAAATCCTTGGAGGTTGGCGAAGTCTCGGATTTAGTGTTGGGGGAAGCAGGTACTGTCCGAGGAGGACCCATGCCCATATCTGTAAGGCTGGTATTGTGAGAGGCTGGACTGCTTTGGGCACTAGTTGGTTTGTTGCTGGACTTGCCAGGATCTACAGGTGTATGAGGAGCTACGCTACCCGGTGTATGCGGTGTGTGCGGGGTATGTGGACTATGAAGTGGGACACCAAAACCCCGATTTGCACTTTCTATCGATGGGCTAGCACCCTCCGAACGAGGTCCATATTGGTTGGTTACAGCATTGCTTGCATCCATGCCGCCTGGTAGCATCCGGTTGCTCATTTCCGTGTTATTATTGCCTTGAGTATTTCTGAAATAAAAAATTTATTGTATATTTTAAAACTTTTGAAACCAATTTTTAATAAAATGCAAACGATATTTTAATCACCCATTATATATAAAGTGTAATTATATAATGTATAAATTGGCATAACATATAAGGTGTAATTGATTCAAATATTATAAAGTAATATAAAGAGTTCATTCATTTTTTAAACAAAATTCATTTATTATGAATAAGCATCTGATAACTTCTACATCTAATTATTAATTTCATCAGTCAAAAAAAAAAGATTAATAAATTAATTGCCAATGAGCTAATAGCAAATTTTAGAATTATGTAAGCTGTGAAAAAATAAAATAGGCAACGGGCAATGTTTTAACTTAGTATCAGATATAAATATCATTTAAATTTAAATATGACAAGCATTAAATATGATAAATATTCTTAACATGATAAATATAAAATTTTCACATTTTAACCAAAGTATCTCTATCATCTTAAGTATTCGGATTTCGAATTGCATCAAGAAATAATAAGGTAAGTCCTGGGTGGATAAAACCAAGGCCGCTACTTTACTCACTAAGGTTATATTCTATGGAGCTACCTTAAAAATGTTACCTAAATGAAATATTGTTTTAATACTTTCTGAGTGAAGTACCCATACTTCTGTATATTCATTATTTTTTCTTCAGTCAAATTTATAATTTTTCATTTAGAAGTTCGGAATCAAGAAAGGCAAAACATTACATGTAATTTTGTTTACAAGTATTGTTTTTTATACGTAATTTTAATTTGAAGAGAAATATTTTTAAAATTTAGAGTTAAAAAAATTCAATTTATAATTGAATTGAATCATCATATAACTGTTAAAAAATAGTTAAATCCATCACACTCAGTAATCAAAAATCACGTACAATATTTTAGATTAATTAAAACTCTTGATACTTTAGTTTGGCATCAATTAAAATAAAGTCACATCGCATAACTCATTAATTTTTATAATACACATTCAAAAGGTAATGCAATAGTTTTTAAAATAAACTATTACTGGTTATAAGAAATGTCTAATTTACAAGAATATTAATTTAAAGAAATAAATCAAAACATAATGAATCAACACAAATTATATTGAAACTAAGCTGTATTGAAGGTTCATACTATCAATTTGATATTTTTGAACTGCTGCCAAGAAATAAAACCATCAAATCAGATGTTTAATATTAACTTATAAAATTGAAGGAAATAATAAAAAATAAAAGGTCAGTATTAGTAGTTGTTAATCAAAAAGAAAATCTGTTCCACTTCAATAATTTAAGGTCTTTGTAGATTTAGCAATAGTTACAACATTATTGAAACTTGATTAGAAAATGATGTAGTGCTGTAATGCATTTATAAAAAACCTGGTTTTAAATTACTATAACTATCCTTTGTTTAAATGTTTACATTTTATTGATAAAAGTTACGAATAAAAGTATGAATGGAACCATAAAGTTAGTCAACCATTAGTTGATTGATTGAAATTTTTTTTAGTAATCAATTGAGGTTCATTTCTTATCAAAACATTGGAAGTGCATTCTTGCTAAAAAATAGAAGTGATGCATAAGTACTTAATTTTTAGATTAATAAAATATTAATCCAAAAAATATATTTAATGGGTGAAATAAAATACTTAACAAAAAAATTTTTATATTAAAAAAATAACCACGATATTATGTTTTGCTAAAATGACATATTTTTCTACTCTAAATTAATTCGAATTTGCTTATAACATTTAAAAAGTAAAAATATAATAAAAACCAGAACTCACGTAGATAAACTGCCATCCTTTAAACTGGTGTTTGGCTGCTTCTGTATTGTCAGTTCTTGTCCTTCAAATGTATTAAGATAGGATATTTGTTGTGGGCTAGGTACAGGCATCAATTCCTTGACACCAACTTGGCTGACTCCACCAGGTCCTAGTGGCTGCTTGGGTTGCGTTAACGATTGCAACGATCGACAGAACATCCCATCTACTGAACATTATTATTAATTATTCATTTTAATTTTACCACCAAACATACCAAAATTACCATACCACCAAACTTTGATATAATTTGTTTACAATAAATTTCTATTTATTTTTGAGACAATATTATATTCCATAAATTTAAACTAAATTTTTTAAAATATATTAAATTTTTGACTAAAATTTTTAGAATAACAAATTGGAAGACACTATTGATATTACTGTCATATAATTCTATATTTTGTTAAAAATAAATAGAATTGTTATAATACTGAAAAATAGTAAATGATAAAAATTTCTTTAATACATGTTTTATAATTTATTTAGGTATTAATAAAATTCATGTATGAAGTCACTATTTTTAAGTCTTGAAATAATATAAGCTAGACATTAAATGGAATTACATTTTTCATATACAGTGTTCACTTTTTATTATGCAGCATGCTCTTTAAAATATTATAGATTATATTTACATTATATTAAGTTTACAAATTAAATTTATTAAAGTAAATACTATAATTTTCTCATTTTAAATAAAAATGTTATTGTGTTAACTCTTTACTATTATAATGAAAACACGAAAATATTCAAAATGTTATCATAAAATATACAAACTGTTCTTGAAAAATGGAAAAATAGAAAACAATAAATTGATTATTATACATTTCTTGCTTCAATAGGAACATGCTTCAATAGGACATTTAAATAATTATATTTAATTTACCAACATTTCTTTTTATATTTATATTTATTCAAAATTGTTTATCTTTATTAAATAAGACCCAAAAACTGAATAAATAAAGAAACTAGAATTCAACCAAAATCTTAAAACATACCATTCGGTGGTTGATTGGGTGCAAAATCAAGAGACGTCGGATCTTTTTGCGGCGTACCACTAGGACTAAGAGCAGTTAAATGGCCGTGTGAAACAGGAGTTCCTGGATTACTGTGATTTAATCGTGTGGTATTGGCCGCTACCGCTGGATTCGGCGAGTCCTGACTCGTTGGACTCTGACCTGGCAAGTGTCCACCGGCTGCGCTACCGGCACCTGGCCCTGTAGGCCTAGGACCACCGCTGCTGCCTCCACCCGTCGGGACCGGACCCAATTGAAATTGCCTGTTGCAATCAGCCGGAGAATTCAAGGCAGAACTTGCCCGCGGGGAAGGCAGAGATAAATTACTGGTGGGGTTGTTCGGCGACGAAGGATTCGGACTTTGTATGGCAATTGGTACACTTGCCGATCTCGTTGTTTGGTGATAAGGAGGCGGTGGACCTTGGCTACGCGGCCCACCTGCACCGACAACACCGGTACCCGTGGGACCAGTATTGAGACCAGGTGCATTGGAGCCAACTGGTGGACCAACGCTGCCTGGACCACCAGTACTTCCGACCAAACCACCGCCGACACCACGAACTGTTACACCTGGACTGCCAACTCCCATCTAAAAAGGATTTATATTTTTATTTTACAATTTCTGTAGGTACACTGCTTATTGACTCAACCCTTACTTGTTACATTTCTGCGAAATAATGTACTTGACACACTGGGATCCAAAAGATCTTGGTGTCGAAAATTCTTATAAAAAAGAAACTTATTCAGTATATGGAAGTACAAATAACTTATTCGACAAAATTTATTAGAAGTTCTTATAAATTACATTGTAAGTTTTATAACCAAATATTAGATTTAAGTAAACAAAAATGGTAGTTAACTTAGGTACACAGGTGTACAAAATAAAAAAGGGCGAAGTCATAAATTCTAGTATAGCAAGTAAGGGTCGAACATTAGTTAAAAACTATTTATTAGTTTTCTTTTTAAAAATTTTATATTATTTAATTTAATTATAAAATATATTTATAACATTTTTTTTGTAAGTTTATAACAACAATACTGAACTTTTTAATTATTATTATTATTATACATTGTTTATTACGAAAACTAAAAAACTACAATTTACAGAATGTAAAATTTTATTGAAATATTTTCCTCGGACTAAATTCATATTGTTAAAAAAAACTATAAGACATAAATATATTTTATTGAAATTCCTATGCATCATATGTCAATATGATTCATAGTAAAAATAATACAAATTAATTAAAGAAATAAATGCATGTCAACAGAGTAAATTATACAATATATAAGACAATTGTGTTTAATATTAATTAATAAAGTATGTGCATAATATAATTAAATGCATATAATTTTTTCATTTTAAAACATATATTATCTATTAATAAAATGTAGTAATTACCTTAGTTTTTCCATCTAAGAAAGGATGCTGCAATTTATGCCAATCCATGGTTACAGGTCCACACTGATTAGGTGCAGTTACTGGTGGAAGACTACCTGTTGGACAATGTGAGCCAGGTGTATTCACTTGTGTTGGATCTATTGGTCCACCAGTCACATCTTTTTGCTCAGGGAAAAGCATTTGACTCATTTTCGTAAGTGCAGCCAATTGTTCTTCTCGATGCTGCCGTTGCTGCGGTGTAAGATTTTCATCGGGTACTTTTACACCCCGCAACGAAGGCTGCATGCCTCCAGGGCCTGGACTGGTCGTGCCTCCCATTAAACTTGGACTATGGCCTATTGCTGCACCTCCAACAGGTTGTGAATTAGCTATAAAATGAATTATTTGTATGTAAACTTTTTTTTTCTTTTTCTTTTATTAATCTAAACCATTAGTCTGAATTGCTCACTTCAATTTATCAAAACATAAAATGAAACATTTATTACTGCAATATGTTGCATTAATTCAAAATAATACTTTTAGTCAATTATTACAGTTAATATTTGAATAATTTTAAAAATACCTGAATTACTAGGGGAGTTGGGCACGAGGCAAGGCACATTAACATTTGTATCATCTATTGATGAGTCTGGATTTCCCAATGAATTACTGCCGTTTAAATTACGCATATTTGGTTGCTCATTCCAAAAAGCAGATTCATTTGGATCTAAAGGTGGAAGATCTGGGGGTTGTTCTCCAGGAAAACCCATATTTGGACTATGCTGATGACTTTTTTGCTTCATTGAAGTAAGATTATTCAACCACTGATGAGGATTTTGCCTAAAGTGCGTCATTTTATTTGGAAGCTTCTGAAAGTGAAATAAAGAATATTTTTTGTAATGATATTCTATAATCGTCCTTAAATTATTAAGTTAAATAATGATTAAAAAGATCTTACTTCCAAATATTTCTTCGTATTTGGCTGTGCCATGTGGTATGCAATAATAGTTGGAAATTGACCTTGCATAACCATTTCTGCACCCTTATTAGCCATGTGTGTTGAAAAAACAAAAATTTGACTTTGTTGTTGCATATATTGTGCTTCACCAGTATTTGTACCGGTACCCATTTGCTTTGCCAGCACGTTACTAACCAATGGCTGAATCCCATCACCTGGTATACCAACATTTGTTCCACAATCTAGAAATATAATAATTTTTGTAATATAATTAATCCAATTTCATTTGGAAAACAAAAAAGTTTTAAGATATATTTTAGAAACATTTTGTTATTTTAAATGAATAATTTAGAACAAAGTAACTGAATGAAAAACATTTGAATTAAACATATTTAATATTTTCTTTTTTATGTTTTAATTATTTTCACTGTTTTAAGAATTGATAAAATATACTTTATGTATAAAAAAATCATGGCAAAAAAAAATTTAACAGAAAAAGTTAATTTCACTTTAAACTATCAATAACGAACGCACCAGAAGGCAAGTCCTCAACTCCACTGATCGAATCACTCTCTTGTTTTACAGAGTTCAACAATGTCTGATTTCCACTTCCATTCTGATTATCGCCACCAATTATTCCATCTGTACTTGTAGCGTCCAGAGTAGGATCCTTCAAACATTCAGTATTGTCTTCACCAGATGCATCTTCATTAATGACTGTACCAGTCTCCTCTTTGATCTTAATTCGGTCACCCTCTGGTTCCTCCTTTACCACTACCGGAGGTACACAGCTTGGTTCGCTGGATTTTTTCTCAGTCTTCATATTGACTGACTACCTGGAGCTCTATCTGTCTCCCCTCCGTGTGTGTCAGACTCTTGACTGATCCACACTTAAGCAAACCATGTTCTCCAGTTGGTTGGTGGAGCTTGTGCAGCAATGAACCTCCAAACTGAAATCTATTTATCCTGCTAGCCTTGAGTTTTCAGCAAGACCTGTACCATCATTCGTACCCAGCCAGTCGACCGAGTCTGCAGCTGCATTAGCACCTCTGTCGCCGACGCCGCCGCGGGGCGACGACGTCGAACTGAAGTCGAGGAAGCCCTTTGAATACTCCGTTTTACTTCCGTCGTCTTTGCGAATCAACAGTACTAGACACAGATGCGTGGAGCAAAGACGCGAGAGGACGCTTTCTGCATGCGCTCCGAGGCCACTCGTCTTCGTGGCTCTTTACACTTTTTTCTCTACCGTGTGTATCACGGATCTCGTGGTGCGCTATGGTAAGGATTCTGTTGTTGCCACTGCTGCTACGGAAGCACGAAATCTCGGTTCATTAATTTTTGTATTGCTACGCTGGACACTCTACGCGGATCAGACTTCGGCGAAGCGCCTCGTTCACGAAAATAAAAAGAAAAACAACACAGAGAGTGAGAGAGTCTCGAGGTGAGCGCGCTCTCTCACTCTTTCTCTTTCTATTCCTTACAGTGCTCGCGCGCGCGCGCACACATGCATGCAATTTAAGCACCGATACACCGCTTATCCTCTACACTCTGTTATGTTCCTCGGTCTTTCGCGGGCTCACTCTCTCTCTCTCTCTCTCTCTCTCTCTCTCTCTCTCTCCCTCCTTATTTTTTTCTCGGTGCACCCTGTGTCTATGTATCTCGCAGCCGTCGACCTCACGTTCGTCTTCGCGGTCGTCGTGGTGCCGATGTTTCTTCTGCCGCTACGAAAATTGTGCACGGTGATCTACCATGCACACACTCTTAGGTCAATATGTAGCAAGGTGCCGTGCCGCGGCGGCTGATAATCTTCTCTCGCCCCGAGACTCTCACACCGACACCAGCTTATTCAGTCTCACACTACTCGTTTGATCTCTCTCTTTCCCTCCTCACTTCTTGGGTAAATGTGTAGCGCGTGTTCTATGTACGTATATGTGGGAATGTGCTCCCAGGTCGAGTATGTACATATGGTATATACATAAGAAGAGAGAGGGAAGAAATCAAGAAATCATGTGTATATACACTGGTATATATATATCTTCGAACGACTGGCTTGCATGCGCTTGTGCACATATAAGCAGCACGGGTCACGGGAGTTGGTACTCGGGACGGGAACGGGAGCCGCGAAACTGCAAACGTGTATAAGTGCGTACTTATATATATTTCCTCTTTCTCTCTTTCTGATGGTGATTCGGTTGCTCGGCGTCTATCGATGTGTGCGTGTTGTTCTACATGTCTCTATCTCTCTTTCTCCGGTATATATGCGTCGTTGATGTGTCTCCTGCATGGTCCCCCTCGTACCCGCGCGAGAGAGCCGTGGGAACTCACGCTCTCTCTTTCTCTCGCAAATCGTGGAAAGAAGGAGAAACCGAAGAAGGTACCTATACGAATATACCATGCATAAGCGCATGCACGCGCGTTTTCTTTCCTTATCCCTCTTTCTATTTTTCGCACAGTGTTGTCTCCCTTTGGAATGTGGTTGGACTGTCAGAATACGGTATAGAATACGGTCAAAATTCTATCCTTTTCTACCGCATCAGACCGCACCATTACATTATAGGTCTCGGGCTTTTTAGGTCTCTGACAATTTTTATTTTTTCTTATTCCCTTTTAATATTATTTTTTATTCCGATCTGTAAATTGCAATGTTAGCGCCGTTTTAGCGTGACTTATACTGTAAAATAAGTATACTAACTAGAAATTTTGTTACCTCGTGCAGATACGGGAGCAATATATCTATAGATAGTCACTAAGTGCTATACCAGTATACACTGATCACATCGCACATACCAAACAATTTATTTGCTTTTGATATTTTGCGCATTAGCATATAAATATGTACGTATTCATGGAAATATTACATAAATATAATTATATGTATAAATAAATTTATTTCTGCTACAAAAGTTTCAATCATTTATTATTATAGGGCAAAGATTTTTTACTTCTGAAAATCTAACCCCCGATTATTATTTTTAATATATTAAGATAAAAAATAGATTTTAAAATATCATCTTGCTATATGACTCATTTGGGAATTCCTATAAAACTAGCTCTTTAATTTTAACTTTAATGTAAATGATAAAAATAGATACAAGATAATATAATATATTTTAAAACCATATAATACATTATCGTTTTTCGCGCTTTAACTTGCTTTAATAATTTATATATATATTCTAATGTGCGATATGCATCACAATATATATATATATATATATATATATATATATATATATATATATATATATATATATATATTGTGTGTGTATGCATGATATGTATGTATGAATCAGTTGAGTCAAAAACAGCGGCGCTGGCATCGCAAACCATCTAACAAGCGTATATAATAATTGCAATCGCAATGTCGCACACATAGCGCCGAGCCAAGCGTTAGCCCTGCTAGACTGCGAGCAATTTTGCGATAATATTTGCAGTAAATTGGATTTCAGATGGTGTCCAACAAATATGGAAATTAATGGGATAGGTAATAAAATAATAATGTTACTCTAAAACACAAGTGTCGACTGTCATTCCAACTATATACGAAGAATACAATTTATTTTTCGATTTAGTAATTACTCCGATTTGATTTGCGTTATCGGTGTGTGCTATCGAATCTTGGAGAATGAAAGATAAAAGATATGGAAATAAAGAAACTAACAAGAAGTGTAACAAATAATATGTAAGAATCGGTGACACTGCAAGATACATATATAAATATACAATAGACATAAAACGTCAATTAAAGACTCAAATTTCAAGCTTCAAAATTGGAAGAAATAATTGGACCACGCACTCTATTTAAGAAAAGAAAAAAGATACTTATAGTCGATATCTTTTAATATTATTTTTATTTTAAATGAACAAAAGAATATTGAATTTCTTATAACTCCTATCAGATGAAACTATATTTTGAAAAAAACTAATAGATTATTATAAATTAAAATCAGTTTAAAAATGAACTATGACTCCGTTATATAATTTAAAAGAAAAATTAATCTATCGTGTCAGGAAAAATTATATTATCTATAGCCCTTATGGAACGAGAGCCGGGACCTTTTAGGAAAAGGAAACATAAAGCTCTTGTGATAAATTTTAAAATTTCTATCATAAGAAATACACTATAACAGTTGGGTACTTTTATTATGTTATAATTAAAATTTAATTAAAATTTTATCTTCTAATTTTGAGCAATAGTTTAAGAACATTTTAGGCTGTAGAATTTTTGTCGTATATCGCCAATTGTGAAAGAGAAAGGTTTGTTATATTTTAAAATGATTAGATAATATGTAAAATAAAACGAGTGATTTGGAATTAACGATTATTAGTTCTGTCTAATCTGACAATTGTTTCAATTATTAAATTTTGATAAAACATTATATAAAATTTAACAAATTTTAAGTAAAGCAAAAAAACTTATAGTTAGATTACCTACAGTGGCCTCGTTTTAAGAGCCTCTTATTTATTGAATATAACAGATTTATTTATTTATATTAACACTCACTAAAGCGATATTTAAAAATTAAATACGTTATGAACTTTGGTATAATAGAAAACTTAGTTTTACTTATTGAAACATTTTTAGTTCTACAGTATACATTCATGATAAAAATTAAACAATTTAAATTAAAAATTAAGCAATTAACAATGATAAATTAAACAAATTTGATAAAAAAATCACATAAAGCTGTACCACTTGCTTATACAAAAAATATGGTTATAAAATATTGATTTCATAACATAATGAGATTATAATCACTAGGAATGTTAGTTTTGATGCATTAAGAATAAAAGTGGATCTTCAATATACATTTCGACCACATTTACCAATTTACTACTGATATCAGGCATATTAAAGAAGCGGAAAATCATGTAGATGCATTATCTCGCGTTAAGCTCATCATCAAGCTCTCGCCTCCGCTCAAAAGAATCTTACGGAATTGCGTGAGCTCCTTATTATTATATCTGGCGCGTTTACATTTAATCTAAAGAAGGCTCATTTTCCCAAGTACACAGTGTATCGGTATTGTGATACGACGAGAGATGCCGTATGGCCTTTTATTCCTGTATCTCTCCGTCGTGCTGTTTTCAATTCGATGCACAGTTTCTCGCACCCTGGCATTGGTGCCACACAGTAGCTAATTACTACGCGTTTTATTTGGCCATCAATAAATAAGAGGGACTACAAAGAGTATGTCGACTCGACACGTTTCTGCTCCTGTCCAGCAATTCCAAAATCTAGTCAGTCGATTTGAACGCATATACCTAGACCTTATAACCATGAGTTATTGCCAGGATTATCGGTACTGTCTTACGTGTATCGATCGCTTTTCTCGCTGGCCCGAAGTAATTCCGATCACGGATATGGCAGCTGCGACAGGGTATATGAACGTGGGTCACTCGGTTTGGCATCTTCATTTTCGGAAAAATTGCATATATAAAATTAGGTTCCATCCTATGGGCACTATTTAATTTTAGTAAGAGATTATAGCGATATAATATGTATAATAGCGTATAGAGATTATGGGAGTGTATTAGTGTCGTATCTGTTTAGTTATTTAATTATTTATTTGTTGTTTAGTTAGTAGTGCATTTATCTGTTTCAATATCAAGTTGATCTATTTTGATTTTCAAAGTTTGAAATTACTCAGATTCTAAATTTTCATATAGAAGAGAAGCTACTAAAAATAAGGGCAATCATTTTAAAAAGATTTTTATTTTGTTTGAACAAAAAATGTAAAAAATTGAAGAAAATATCTCAAGACAGCGAATAAAAAAAGGAAATTTAACCAGAACCTACCGATTTATTGGACGGAATTACTAAACTGATGAATGTTTTTATAGCTAAAAGCACGATAAGTTCCCCGCGCATATTTCAAATGTCCCAGCATACGCAATGTGAGAATGTGTACAAATCGAAGTTTTATGTGACCGAAACGTAGACCGTAAAGTAATTGAGTTGACAGAGGGGGGGCAGTGCGGGTGTTCATAACTTGTTTGGTCTGTGCGGATGGGTCGAAGGAAATAGCATTTGTTTGTAAGGAGCTTTGGAAGATTCTTTAGGACAGCCTAGGTAAGTAGTCCGGTGACTGCCGCGTCAGTTTGTACGCCTGGCAGGATTTTGTTTTCGGAGAACATTAACGCCGCTGATCATGACAATGAGGTCACGATCCTGGTGTAGTTGAAATGTTGAGTATTGAGGAACTTTGTGAGTAACCTGAAACTGTAGATAACCTGTGTGCAAACTTTCACAATGTCTGATGTACTCACTACTTAATTTTACTTAATTTTGGCCATTGTAGTTGGTTCTGGATTAGGGTCGGCGGCGGAATTCGCGAGGACATTACCTGAACAGATTCCTCTGCAGATATTCTGGATCTCTTTCTTTGAAGACTGACTACGGTGAAGCCATCGGTCGAGTCGTTGATTCTGTTACCGTGCACGATCTTATAGCACTCATCAAAGTCGTATAATACAACGTTTTCCAGTTTCCGTGAGTAGATTTTGGCCATTTCGATTTGAATTTATACATCTATATGCGTAATTTTTTAACAATTTATATCTTATGTTGCATATCTAGCTGAATACTTTACAGTTCATGGTACTAATGGCTATCAAGTTGGCGCAAATACACGTACATAAGAGTTCACATAGAGTAATTGGTTACACGGAAAATATAAGAGGAAAGATAAAATCATGCATATCGCTATAAGTGAGGAAAAAAGTCAGTAATAGATAGAAAAAGCAGAAAATAAAGTCATGTTGGACATGGAAGTTAAGAAAGCACGTTTTGCTTACACCCTTTAAGCCACCATCCTAAAAACTATCTTTCCATTTGTATGCTCAACATCCTGAACAAAGCCGCAAAAAATGTGCTTGTAATTAACTTAAACGAAATAAATTAACTCCAAAGCCTTTGTAACTGTTCGTCAAGCCCTTAACCGAAGTAGGCGAGAAGACCTTATATACGAACTCATTGGACTCAATTTTCTGAACTACCTTATATATCCTCAAATCTTTCTTAAAAATAGATCCCTGTTAGTATAAATGGGCAAAGTCAATGCTCCGTCATTAATAGCCTTATGTTATTTTCAAATAATTTACTCGGTGTTGAATCTCAAAATTTGTAATAAATGTACTCATTTTGATTGTATTTTCATTTCTTATATGATTGAGAGAAACTCCATGACTGTAATTGCTTTAATTACACAACAATCTTTAATGAAATCTATAGAAATTTGTACCGTTCTATACAATTTCTGATAAAGGTTGAGACTTACGCCCCTTCTGCTTGACAAAGGTCAAAGGTATGGTCTACTATAATACCAACAGAAATCTTATTGATATTAATAGAAGATATGATCGCCTGTAGCCATCAGAGCTTTTAAGGGTAGCTTAGAAATGTTCATCAATACTATAATATTATGGTGAAAAATGATGGTGAAAAATTGAGCCCCTTGGGTTTGTAACGTAAAGAAATTATTTTTGAAAAATCTATTACTTCAGTTGTGTAAAGAATTTGAATCTTCCTTATGAAACAGGGAATTTGCAGAGGAGATCTTTGTAATAGCATGACTGTACCTGGATTTGTGGTACAAATTTAAAGTTGCTGGAACTCCAAAAAGGGATTCCGTATATTGCAATTCTTCTCATTTACAGCTTTAAAAATACGACCTATTGTTTTTTTGGTTTCGAAATAATTGTAAAAGAATAATCGTACAGAGAGGAATGCTCTGAACACTTTCGCTTTTGCGTTATTTTGCGTTATTTGCTCTTATGAGATATGTTTATTCTAAGTGAATTTACTATTAAGGTTCACTCATTAGTGCTCGGCAAAAAATATCCATGGGAGGTGTACATTTTTAATGTGATATAGAGGGATAGCGAGTCTTACCACCAGTCTAACGAAAATACACAACCACAAATCATCTTTAATTTAACCATCAATTACTTGCAGGAGGAAAATTTTGATCAAGAAGCAAACATTTCGGTCACCCAACTGTCACGCGGTTGAACGACGTTGTCGTCGCGAATTAGAAATTTTATGAAGCGATAAGGATCACGTGTATGCCGAGTTTATGTACGACACAGTTCGACTTATAAATTTTGAAATGATCTGTAGGTATATTTGAAAGAAACTGAATTTTTTTATGGCGTAATATTAAGAGGTTAGCTTAGTTTCCGACCTTTTTTTAACGGAAAAAGGGCATTTATGATGGAAAATGGATATATATTAGCTTAATGAAAATGTCATTTTCTACTACTTTTTCCCATATTTCTGGTTATATGTCGATGCCTTGGCGGAAGAATGATGGCGGTCGAAGACGATCCAATCATCCACCAATTCTCGCACTTCTTGAACATGTCAAAAGTGCGTACCAACGAGGTCGTGTTGCATCGATCTGAATAAGTGGTAATCAGAAGGCGCTATGTCTAGTGAATATGCTGGGTGCGGTAACACTTCCCATTTTAGCTGCAACAGAGTGTTTTTGACGGCTTTCGCAACATGTGGCCGAACGTTGTCATGTAAGAGATTGACTTTGCGCCTATTGCTCGCTGCTCACGATTACTGATCTATGTTCGATCAATTTCTGTTGCAAATCATTCAGTTGGCATTAATATACCTCAGCAATGACGTTTTTAGCCACTCGTAGTACAGCATACCCTGTTGGTCCTACCAAATGCACAGAAATACTTTTTGACCTCGGATGTTTCGTTTTGGTGTCGATGTGGACGGTTCATCAATTCATCATTTAACAGGCCCACCCATGACTTTTTGCGCTTAGGATTGTCATAGTAGATCCTTATTTCATCGCCAGTCACAATACGCCATAGAAAACTCTTTTTTTTGCCTGACAAGCAAAATCAGTGCGATGTTGTATCGATTCTATTATATCGATTGCACTTTCGGTCAAATCGTGTGGCATCCATTTACCTTCTCTATGAATCTTTCCCATCGCATGTAAACGTTTGCCAACTGCTCTGTCACTGACTCCTAACTTATTAGTGAGTTTTTTCTTCGTTTGAACCGTTTTCGTCAAATAATGCTTGCAATTCACTATCTTCAAACTTTTTCAGTTGTCCAGAACGTTCTTTTTCATTAACATCAGTATCTCCACTTCTAAAACGCTAAAACCACTCTTTACATGTTGTAGGCGATAGAGCTTGTTCGCCATAACATTCTTGAAGCAATAGATAATTTTCTGCTACACTTTCATTCAAATCAAAATAGTGCAAATGAACATATAGAAAAACGATTTATCACAATTCATTTTTCACTGATCAAAGAATTATAATGTTTATACAAATGATGGCACCTGTTAACTGAATTTTATTGATAAATGCTAAAACGAAAAAATAAGTACCAGATCCTACACATCTGACTTTTTGTACTACTTATATCGCCATCTAACGTGAAGGTCGAAAACTAAGTTCGCTTCCTAATACTTTTTCCAACAGAACAGATGCTTGTGAAATAATTGTTGTTTTGCCTTATAATTTTTCTAATTCTTAAAGTTTCAGAATAATGAACGTAACAAATTACTTATGGTACAGTACAAAGTAACTCATGAATTCTGAAATTCTGAGAAATAGTTGACAGGTAAAGTATATCTTACGAAGGTAGTGTTGGCGGTTGATGAAAGCCTTTGGATTTAAGCAATTCATTCAAATTACTTACGTGGTCGTTTATAATGACTTTGTAGATGGTGTTTATTATACTGATGCATCTATAGTTTTTAAGGGTGGTCAGAGATCTGCTGGCTTTGTAATGTAATGTAAATGCATCATAGCGTTAAGTATATTACAAATAACTGCAATTTTTTAAGGTAATATATTTCAAATATTGTTTTGAATGAATCGACAGCTTGGAAACTTTTTATTTGTTAAAACGCAGTTGCTATCCTATATCTCCTGAGGAACGATGAAAGAAAAGTTATTTAAAGAGAGGGTGAAATTTAAGGCTCATTGGAATAAGTATGCATTGATTCAGTCTAATAGTAAAGGGTATCTTATTTTCTATTACATTTCCATGTTCTCAAATACTTATTTAATTTTTTTTGGAATATCTAATTTATATAATGATATTATCATTGAAATCAGTTATAATAAGAAAATCTACTAAGTTTAATTCTCAGATCTTTATCAACTTCAAAAGATGTTTTCCCAATAATTTGTTTTGCTTTCTCATTCATTTGTTATGATTATTATAATTCAGAGTATATTAACTTGTTCTCATATTTTTATCATATTATGCTATACTATCATCTCAACAGATTTACCTGTTATTTTATTTCATGAATGACACTTCCAAAAGATTTCCCCGAGTACCTCATATTAGTTTAAGCGAGGATTTCATGTTGCACCCTGAACAAATATATTGCGTTAATACACAAAATAAAAAAAATTGTTAACTAAATTTTGATATTTTAGTATAAGCTCTCGTTTAAAGATATATTAGAGAAAGTGTCACTTCTCTACTGCATGCATTGCGAGATGTACTTGCTGCATTGTTGGGCGTAAAAGAACATTTCAAAACCATTTTCAAGCCTCTAAAATAACTGCGATTCGTCCAAAAGTGAGGAAATTCGGTACTGCATGAACGTATGTTGAGAAACGTCGAAAATCGGATTTTGACATGGTAATGTTTTCTTCAGCGACACAAAGAGAAGTCGTTTTTATGGAGACAAAAAGTAAATATGTGAATCTAATAAAATGATCCAATAGGCAAATGCTTGTAGCTCAGAAACCAGGATTATCACAGCCAAAGTAAGAAATCCATGTAGAAAATATAAAGCTCTGTATTTGGTAGGATCAGAGGGGCATTGTCCTACTTATATGAACTGATGAAAAAGGACCGAACCGCAGATGGATAATTTTACCGAATACAGTTGGTGTGTGTGAAATGAGCGATTAAAAATTACAGGAATGGGACACCAGACACGAGAGCTATTGGTTTTGCACCGTGTGATAATACTCGGTCACATGTTTACTTCTACGAGAAAATATTCTTTCGAAAACAGCGAATGGAAAATTTTGCCCCACCAGGCCGACAGTCCATACCTTATCCCTTTTGCCCTTTCTGATTATCAATTGTTTCGTTCGACGATTAATGCCCTCGCCGGAGTATATGTCTCTTCATCTGAAGGTAAGAAAAATTAGCTTAATTTTTTTCCGGCTCAAAAGATGAAAAATTTTTTTTCAATTTAATCCACAAATTGCCTAAATCGTAGGCAAAGGTTTTAGCTAACATGCGTAATATTTTGATAAATGTATTTTTACACGTTGTTCTTGACATAAAGCCCTAATTATCATTGAAAATACGATCTTTTTAAGTTGCAAGCCCAATACAAAGAACAAAGAGAGTTCTTCAGTAATAAAGATGAAGCATATGAAGATACATTTTAATAAGCGAAATAAATATAAAATTTTATTCAATTTTGAGAAGCAATTAATTCATTGATGAAAAGGTTTATTTTAGAATAATTATTTCATTATTTTGCTATATATAAACATGTTCATAAAAAAGAAAAATTATTGAAAATTATGAACAATAATGAAAATTCAAAAATTGCAGTTTACTATATTGATCTTTATAATTTCTTTGTCTTTTTTCTAGAAAAAAATTATTTGATAAGAAAACCATATAACACCATGACTGATATTGCCATTATAATACAAAGATCGAATAATTATTACTTACACATACTTGCGCGCGCGCGCGTGAACCCCTAAATATCTTTGCTAAAAACACGACATAATTTGTTAACATCAAATCTCTAACAATAAACCTAATCATTTAATTTATTTTAAAATAAAAATTTTAACTAAATTTATTTTGGAATAACGTATTATAGAAATTGGAACTGTACCTAAAATATACCGTGTTTAAAGCGATATTCGAGACTTGCATTTTATTTTTAGTAGTCTATAATAGAACGCACTGATATATTACCAAAATCGAGGCGTTGAATGAAATAATTCATGAACTATAATACTTTTGTGCGATCGAAAAACAACTGGAAATTTCTTAAAAGCATAAATTAATATTTTATAAGCATATTATTGGATCTTTATTAATGAACCAAAAATAATCAAATTTTTTTAATCTGATATTTATGATTTTAATTCAAAATAAAGAATTATATATAACCAAAATTTGTTAGTAAATATTTTGTTCAACTCTTTTTTGAATATAAACATATAGTTTTTATATAATTACATGTTTAATGTATATAAATAATTAAATTTCTAATGAAACCAAATATATATTATAACAATATAACTATAACTATAATTCATACATTGTATCATTCGATAGTGCAAATGCAGAGTGCAGGCATCATATAACAAAACTCGTAAAGTTATATACGGTCATATATGTATAAAAATGACAGAATCGAGTTTATTTATATTGAAATAGGAAATCGGCGTTTCAATTAACATAATAAAATTAATTCATTTTATGTTTTAAGAAAAATAAAGTCGACATCTCGACCTATAAATCCATATTAGAACATTTTCATGCACCTGATGATTGCTGGCGTAGGCATATAATCAGAAACGCATATTTGCGCATATGCACATCTACAATTTGACGCATTCCAGCGTTTCTTATAGAATAGAAATTAGAAACAGAAGCATAAAGTGAGAGTGAGACAGGGAGAGAGAGAGAGAGAGAGAGAGAGAGAGAGAGAGAGAGAGAGTTGAGCCCGAATCTTCGGCCTGAATGTCTCAAATGAACATGCGGCAAAGTAAAGAGGAAGAATAGAGAGAAAGAGAGAAAGTGAGAGAGAGAGAGAGAGAGAGAGAGAGAGAGAGAGAGAGTGAGTGAGAGAGTGAGAGGGAAGCGGTAGAAACCGGAAACTTCCCCTCCCTTTCTTATTCATAAAAAGTATATAAAAAGAAAGAAGATGGTGGTGGTCATTGGTTAGGCTCTGGTTAGGCTAGTTAGGTGCGTGAATTCGTAACTCAAAAGTTTTGAGTCAAAACTGTTCAAAATAGGCCTCATCGAAAAAAACTAACCTTACTTGAACCATTCTCTAACTCTATCATAAATTTTTCATTAAATTTATAAAATATTTTGCAAATATAGTTTTTCTCATAAAATCGAGATTATTTTTTGAATTTTTAAATGTATTTGCAATAGTACCATTTTAGTAGACTTTTATCTGCTTTTACGTTTGTATCTGATTCTTACAAATGCTGCAGCATCCAATATTGTTTAATAAAAAAGTTTTAAAGAATTAGTAAAATATTTAAGAATATTTATAGTAATGGCAGTTCCAGATTTGGATCCTCAGTTTTTAGAAGCTCTGCGCTTATTACATTCCACAAATAAAGAATCAATTGAACAATTACGTAATTTACTTGATGAGGCTATTAAACAAAAATATGGAGTATCTAAAATGTTATCTAATACATTGCACAAAAAGGTATAACTTGTAAATAATTTTTTATTATATAAATCAATCATGAATTTATGTATTTTATAGTATGCAATGGAAGAACCAGTATTAAGTGACCAAAGTAGTACTAGTAGTAAAAAAAGTAAAAGTTCTAGTTCATCTAAGCATTCGAAATCGAGTAAAAGTAACTCTCCCATAACAATACAACGAGAAACTCCTCCCGATCCACTGCAAAGCGATGATAATCTAGCAGATATTTTAGAAGATGTTGCTTGTGTTATTTGCAAAGGAATGGATGTAGTTGCAAAGAATAGATTAGTAGAATGTGTAAAATGTGGATCATTATATCATCAAGAATGTCATACACCTCATATTCTTGATTCTCAAGTTGATGCTAATCCTGTAGATTGGTATTGTTGTAACTGCATCAAAATTCAAGTGGTTTGTAATATTCTTTCATAAAATATTTCATGTCATAAAATAATATATGATTTTATGAATCCGATTTATTACTTATATATAAATAATTATTTTAGGCTGTAAAAGAAAGAAATTCACCAAAAAATGTTGAAACCAAAAGTAAAGATTCTAAAAAATCATCAAGTAAGTTATTAAAGCTAAAAAAATAAACAAATTATATTGTATCATATATAGATTATAAACATATTATTATTTCTATCAATTTACTAAAAAAAATAAGGTATTATAAGGAATACTATATACGTATGAATTTTTTTAAAAATATTAGTAAACTGATATATTAAAAATATTTTTTATATTTTTATTAATGTGAATTACGTTTTGTAATTATAATTCTTATATTACTCAAGATAGATATATTAGACTCAATTTTTTAAATAACTAATAAAGTAAGACAACATGACAAGTTTTTCTAAAAAATACAATTGTAGTCACAAGTATTTCTAGTAGATAATAGTTTTTTATTAAATACTTAATATTTATAATATTTAGGTTCCAAACACTCGGATAAATATAAATCATCGAGTTCTTCCAACCAGTCACAGAATTCCTCTAATGGTAGTAGCAGTTCAAGTTCAAAAATGATGCCAAATATTCATATAGTTAGTGCTGATCGCCGATTAAAAGATATGATTAAAAAAGCCAAACAAGATAAGAGAAGTAGAAGTAGTAATTCTGGGACTAGTAAACATTCATCAAGTTCTAGTTCTAAAAGCTCACACGAAAAATCTGCCAATTACAAAAATAAGTCAGACTAAATAATTATCTTGATGTAAATAAAATACATATAAACTTCTCTATTATATGAGCTGTAATGGCAGAAGTAACTTTTGTAAATAATATAGTGATATTGATTTAGTAAATGTACTAATAATTTATATGTAGTATTATTTACACAAGTACATTTGGATATTTTTACTTTTGAATGTAATAATAATAATAAAAAAAAATTAATATACTTTTGTATACTTAAATGTCAGTATCAATTTTGATACACTTGACAAAATAATTGAAACCTAACTCAAAATAAAATGAATATTTACAAATTTTAAATAATGGAATTCTGGTATAATCAATTTATATATTGAAAGTAAATTATAATTTACTCTACTAATAATCTTCTAATAAGTATCAGTTTTTGAATTAAATGTACGAAATAATGATTAATCAATTAAGCATCATGTTTAACAGCTTCATCTTTAATAATAATGGTAAGTGAATTGCATTTATTTTCAAATTAAACTGAAATAAAACTTATCACATTCATTTTCCAATTGTTAAGAAATAATTTGTGTACTCGGTATACAATTATACATACAATTAATAAATTAAAATTAAAATGTATGATAATTAAGCGAGCAGGACAAGATACAAAAAATATTCATAAAAACATACCATTTTACTAATAATTAAATTTACTTTGATTTTGATTGCAAAAATAGCAAACTAATTGGAAAAAGTTCATGAGTAGGAAACCTTTACAATTCTCTAAGAGAACTAAAAATTTTCCCATGATCTTGCATCAATAAACAGTAAAAATAGTGAATATTGTAAGTACTGAGCTATTGATTTGTATAATATATATATATATATATATACATATATATATATATATATATATATATATATATATATATATGTATATAAATTCTACTTTTTAAGAATAAATAATGTGATGGACATAGAAAATAAGCCATAAAATATTTTTACAATAAACTATGTCCGTCTTTCATAGATTTTACTTCTATTAAATTAACATTAAAGATTTACTGGATAACATGCTTGCATAAGTTTCTACTTTATCGCCCAATTTAAGATTTTTTACAGTAAAAAATGTTTTAAAAAATTACTCAATTTCTTACGACTTCTCATAATGAGAAAATTATTGAATTTCTTATGAATGTAGAACTATATATTACATTTTTTTTACCTGATTCAAATTTTACATGTTGCTTTATGCCAGGATCATGTGCTATCATTCAGGTGCAATTGTGAAAAAAATGCGAGCATTTGCATTTTTTTTGTGAACTTTAGATTATTTATTTAAAAAAAAATGCCCTTATCTAGTATAGGACCCGAGATTGTTCCACATTATTCATAGTCGTATATATCTCATTCAAGAAGTTAATGTAATACAATTAGGGCTAAAGCATAAGAAAATTAAACATGCAACGCGAAATTCATATTTTTTTTATCTGGTAACGATCTACACGACCAATTAATTATCAGCAAAATGTGCGTATATATACCACTTCTTTTCTTTCTATATGACAGATATATTGATTAAAAAGATTGATTGCTGCGCGAAACTTCCCTCCAGGCTCATAAATATTTATCATACATGTAACAGATTACGAAAAAAGGAACAATTTTTGTAGCTGAATTATTATAAGGAGCAGGATGTGGTCGCTAAAGCGCTTATCTTGCCCAGACTTCTCGGGATATTTACTTGGTCAAAATAATTGCGATTATTTTATATACGCGTATTGTGGTTACTTATGTATAATTTATAGTACAATACAAATTATTTACTTATTTACGTATTCTTTAAGTACGCAGTTACAATATAAATATTTAAACGAAAATATAATATCAATGAAGTGTTAGTAATAAAAAAAAAACACGCAAGTCTATGAAGTATCCAACAATAGGCGGACGGTATTTGAAAGACATTTTTATAGATTCGGTTTAACGAAAATCTTCATATGTAACGAGCATCATTCCTCCCTAAATTTCGTTTGTCGAGTTTCAATAATTATAATTACATCAAGAGCCGTATAATTTTCTGTTAATTATTCGTTGAATAAAATCTGAGACGTTAAGGACAAACCCTAACACGACTGATCAGAAATGACATATATGGAAAAAATCCAGCTGAGGAATTAAGCAGACACGAACAAATAATTATTACTAGATTAAGAATAGGACATACTAAAATAACGCATCAATATATAATGGAATAAACCAACTCTCCAATATGTAATAATTGTGAACAAAAACTAACGGTTCAGCATATACTCATAGAATGCAAAAAATATCAAGAGCTTAGAAATAAATACAAATTGCCCACGACAATAGAATCTTGCTTAAACACCACAAAAGAAATAGCAAAAGTCCTTCAGTTCATTAAAAATACAGATATAAGAGATAATATATGAAGAAAATCCCGAGAATGAAGACAAATGAAGAAAAATGACAATAGAAAAAACAGTACTGCAATATTAAATTAGATCTAGAACATAATAAATTTAAGAACAAACTGTATACAAAAGAAATGTACATCAATATTGTAAACAATACTTAAGTATGTAGTTTTAAATATATACAATAATATGTAAATATCTTATGTGGTCGCTAATGACACCAGTCGATGCGACATTAAATAAATAAATTAAAAAAAAAAAAAAAAAAAAAATCTGAGAACATAACGTGCGGCAATGCAATCATTGAACTTGCCATCCCCTCAGAACAGATAACAAAAAAAAATATGTAGAAAAAATTAACTCTTTCTAAATCCCTATTCAATAATACTAAAAAAACAGATTTCTATCAATTGGTATCAATCACGAAAGTAAAATAAGGTAAAATAAACAATTCGTGAAAAAAATATAGAACTTCATTATATAGAAAAAGTTCATCTTACGCATAGCTTAATATTCATGTCACCAAACAATTGTAACAAAAACAAAAAAATAATAATAATTATCACCACGGAAGTTATAGCTTGCCATGATATTTTCTCGCGAAGTAATAGAGAGATAAATTGGTTTATCCAATTTATTTATTAGTTTATCCAATAGCGGCAAATTATGGGCCTGGTACGATGAATAATGATGAAAGTTGGCAAGCCAAGTTCACGAAGGTCTGAAAAATAATTAAAATTTTCTAGCCGTAATAAGTTTTCTGGGATGCCATGAGTTACATAAGTATATATATATATATATATTATAACATATTGAAAATGGAATATATATTATCCAAATGTATAACTTCACCCAACAATAAATGTATGTATAAGTAGTCTGTAAAAAATAACGACCCTTGAAAGATATAAAAAAAAATCGGTATATGTTTAATTCCTGTAACGACAAGATTTTATTACAAAAAGCGCGAGAAATCTGCATGAAAAACGTGGCTTTTTGTTTCTCTTGGAAAATAAAAAAAAATTCATAAAATGTGTTGGAGTAAATTTTCATAGCTTGTACCATTAAATTCTTTATGTCATCTATTTTATCTAATACGATATTCATATTCGTAATCATCAATTTCAAAATGCACGCAAATGAATGTTTTTCACAATTTTTCATGGCTTATTATTTTTCAAAGTCAATCCATATGGTTTTTCGATTATTTTATACACGACACGTAGTATAAGTTACACTTTAGCGAGTTAATAAAAAAGAATAAGAAAAGTAATATTGATTATTTATGAAATCTACAGGAAACTAAAAATATATAAATAGATTTTCAAAAGTTCCTCTAAAAAATTAATTTTTTACCCTAAATGTTAAAGATTGTAGACATTTAGACATTTGTATCTGTTTCTCTCTATGCTGTTAAGGGTATAGTATAATCATATATGGAAATCGAGTAACTGATCGCTCTGCGTGACTTCGTAATGACTAAATTTTACGAAAGAATATATACATCAAGGAACATGGAAAAGGAACGGGGGAGATACTTGGAAATTATTGAGTGAAAAAGGAAATAAATAAATTGTATAAACATGTAGCTTTGTTTATAATACCAATATATTTTTGCAATTATTCAAATGCTTAATCGTCCATCCCTACGTCCCATTGAAAATTTGGCAAGAGTCATTTCGTTTTCTTCGAGTGTGTTATGTATAATAATAATAATTATAATAATAATAAGAATAATAATAACTATATATATATATATATTTATATTTATTTATTTAAATACGCGCACACGCACGCGTATACGTATATTGTATAACTTAAATCTAACTTTCGCTTACAGTAAAAGAAGGGGGAATTTTTATTCCGCCCCTCGCGCCCTTATCCTTAGAGCCATTCGATTCTCTCGCGCTCTCATTCGCTCCTTCGCTCTTTTGTATATATATATATATATATATATATATATATATATATATATATATATATATATATATATCTGTGTTTGTGTACATGTATATACTTCTGATTCGCCCTTTTTCTTATATATGCGCGCACGCACATTCTCCTTCTCTTTCTCTTTCTCTCCTAATGACGAAGGGAATGCCAAAGAGTGTATCAGTAGGGTAGGTTGGGCTCCGCTATTTACAATGGAACACAAGAATATACAAGGGTGCAGCACAGTCAACGATGATCGTACAGGGCATCCAACCATCCCTTGGCAGTCCTAGGTGGGTGGTGCGGTATATAAGGGTGGTGGAAGGTGATGGGCGGGGGTCATACGCGTAGGGTGAAAGCAACGAGGAAAAAAAAAAGAAAAGAAAGAAGGAAAAACGGGAGTCCCCACCCCGCGGCAAAGATCTCGTTCACTTACGCGCCGCGCATGTATATACACGCACACGCGGGAAGTGTAGGACGCCCGCGTACACACGGAGAAACGCAAAAGCGAGAAGAAAAAAAATGCAGAAACGTCACCATTCTTCAAATCGTTCGCGTTGCGCACTCGTTCCCTTGCGTTCTCTCTCTCTCTCTCTCTCTCTCTCTCTCTCTCTCTCTCTCTCTCTCTCTCTCTCTATCTATCTATCTATCTCTCTCTATCTCAATCTCGCTGGCTGGTTCGTTCGCGTAATTTTTCGCTCCCTTAAAAATGTCCTGCGCATACGAATATACACACACACACACACACACACACACACACACAATGAGGCATATAACAAGAGAGGCCGAGAGAGAAAGAGCACGGGGTGGATCGGAGGGAAAGAGAGAAAGAGACAGAGTATAGGCTCTGGAATATTACGAGCACCTATATACGCACGCATATTATATATATATATATATATATATATATATATATATATATATATATATATATATCAGAGTTGTTTTTGTCTCGCACACCCACAGGGCAAGAATAAAAGAGAAGGAGCAAAAAAATCTCCACTCCTTTCTAATTCTCCCTTCTCGCTCCTTCATATTCATTCGCAACTCTTCGCTCTCTTTTATTCTTGCATGTAATTCTCTTTCTATCTCACTCATACTCTTATCGCATTCTTGATTTCCTTCATATTTTCCCTCTCCCTCTCCCTCTCCCTCTCCTCTCTCTCTCTCTCTCTCTCTCTCTCTCTCTCTCTCTCTCTCTCGCACACTCCCTCACTTACACCCGCATTCACTCTCCTTCACTTCCCTTATAAATAAAGTAGCGCCAGAGTACGTCGACCCTTTCGCACAGAAAGAGAGAGAGAGAGAGAGCACACGGGTTCACAAAGAGTATTTCTTTATCATTTTTTTATTGTTTGCTCCTTGCGCCGCTCCCCCGCTCTCCCGCTTCGAGAACTACATACGCATTTGGATAATCTATGTATGACCCTAATTATACGAAATCCCGACGCCTCGTCCAATCGTTATTTCTTATGTATAATACGCTATTCTTGACATTTTTTTTATTGTATACCTCCCCCCCCCCGTATATCAGTATTACGCATCCCGTCCACGCTGTAAAAATGGCGAAAAACACGAGATGTTTGATGTATACGCATTCTTTTTTATTTATTACATTCTTTAAATGTTACAAATTTCACGCGCACAATTGACAAGCTTTTTTTTATTATGTATTTGTATGTTTATTTATGTATTTTTCTTAGTTTGTTCAACGTCATTCCGCTTCAATTAATTTTTATTTTTCGCTTATTTTTTATTGTATATGTATATATATATATACACACACGTATTTTTTTATATAACTTTGTCAGTAATTTATTTCATCGGGTTCTCGAGTGTCTACCAGGTCGCTTCGTTGGTTTGTAAATTCAGTTTCTAGCGCGCTTAATTTCTTAATATTTTTTTTATTTTAAATATATATATATATATATATATATATATATATATATATATATATATATATAATGTATATATAAATGCAGAGACAAGGAGAAAGAATATTAAGGAAATGTGCTTTAATTGAGTATTCTGCATCCAGTCTTTAAGTTTCCTCCTTTTTAAAGTCTTTGTATTTCTCTCGACTCTTGAATACAAGTTAGTGAATATGTTATAATATTACTGGTAGACACTGTTCACTCTTATATTTATATATAATATATAGCTTCTTTCAAAATCAACGCATTATCAGCAACATGCCAATCAAATATTCTACATTACACGTTGATTTCCCGTTTACAGATTATATATAATCATTTTATAATTTTTTTCGCAATATATATATATATATATATATATATATATATATATATATATATATATATATATGGTATCAAAACTTGGATGGTGATTCCGACAATTTGAATATATAATGATTTTATTAGAATGCTTAATTGACACGTCGCCGACATTGAACGTAAACATATCATATGCGCAAAATTTTACGAACGCACACATTGCGTGCCTTTGTGAGACGAGTAAAGAAGTGTGCGCGATATACATATAGTAAGTTATATATCTCTGTTAAAAATCCACCAAAATGTATATACGAATGCTGTCAATATATATATATATATATATATATATATATATATATATATATATATATATATATTATTTGATCGATGCGTGTGCTACCTTTTTTATTCCTACTCAGCCACACCAATATTTAAAGATACCGATATACGCATATTATTGATTTCTGTATATATAAGTATATATCACTTGGAGTTTTATACAAAGTAATTCTTCAACCACGTATGTGTATGTAAATATATATATATATATATATATATATATATATATATATATATATATATATTTAAATACCAACGGGGCATGGATCAAATATAAAAATTAACTATTCGTGGCTCTCTCATCCGACCTCTTGTATATACCGGATAACGAAAAAGTATGAAAGCTCCGATAAATTTCACAGGTTAATCATAAAACCCTCAAAACAAAAGTTATAGTCCTCGGTCATTTTCAACGAGGAATTGAATGATAATCTTGGCTTTGACCTTGAACCTTATTTCCAAGGTATTCTCAAAGGACAACTTGGTTGTTTAAATTGTAAGCCATATTTTTGAACTCACAGTCTGTTAGAAGAGAAACTTTTTAAATAACTGTCGTAGCTAAATTCGACATTATTTATATAAAATATTCTCTCCTCCGTAAACCACGAACTCAAAATTAGAATTTTCCGAATTAAAAGTCAAATAATGAAAATAATGGTCAGATTCAAGGTCATTTTTTTTCTTTCTTGTTGACAGTTATCGATGGTTACAAAGTTTGTTTCGACGTTCTGTGATCAACCTGCAAAATTTCTATGATTTCTCATACTTTTAGACACCCTGTCTATAGAGCAAAGCTACATATAAATGCAAATCTTTCGATACCTTTCGTGTATACGTTGAAAAAAAATTTCTGATATCGAGTAAATATTTACTTAGATTGTAGTAAGTAAATGATTTTCCTAAATTAAGACAATATATACACTATATTTAAGAGGACGTGGTTCGATTTAAGCGGACACTTCTTGGATCAAGTAAATACTTCCATCATTTAAGAAGATACCTTCTTAATTTAAGAAAATAATTTATTTCGTGCTAAATAAGAAAATATTTACTTGAAATCGGACTTTTTTTTCAATGTATATATCGGAGGATCGCAGGTTCTCTACAAGAACTCCAATTAGAAATTAATCATGTAACAAATAAAAAATAATAATAAAAAAAGAGAGAAAAAAAATAACGAAAGATCTGTGGCTTTTTATACAATTTTGCGCCGAATATTCTCGCCGGATTAATTATTCGTTATTAATATTAAAACGAAATTTAACATTATACGAATTTCGTACGGCCTGCATAACGACAAGCCTTATATCATTCTATAAGAAATTTTATATAATAAATCCTCGCTAATTTCCTATTAATCTTTCATATATAATATACGAACTTTCATCGGATCCTTCCGGATACTTACTCTTATATATAATAAATATATACTTTTCGCGCGAACTAAGCGCACCGCGATCTTAATTTATATATATATATATATATATATATATATATATATATATATATATATATATATATATATATAAATTAAGAGGTATACACTTCCTTTCCGTTTCTCAGTCAAAGGTGAATGCCGCTTTTGTATAAATATAATATGTATATGTAACAAACAGTAAAAGCTATTAGACGTATATTACGGGGGTTTTCGTGCGACCGTGTAAATATATATATATATATATATATATATATATATATATATATATATATATATATATATGCCAACCTGTGATATATATAGAAAACCGAAGAAATGTACAATACATTATGATATATACGAGTAAAAACGCTTTTAACGCAAAATGGAGTTCATCAGTCTGGGGAGCGGGCAGGGGTGGGGTGGGGGGGCTAAGGGACGGTGGGCCGGGCGAGATTGCACATCGAACGTTTGACGAGTTATTTGCACTTACAGTTGGCAGACTCTGGAAAGTATATTATATACAGGCCTGAGAATACGTTATAACAAAGAGATGTATATAGAAAATTTTCGTTGCCAAAACAATAATTGACTCCATATGCAGGATTTAATATACATATATTAATAATGATGCTGCTCCTTATATAAAGTTTCAAACAGATGTGGACGTTCTTTTGTATTATAGAAACTTCTTTTACATATACACGTATATTTATATGATACAATATCTAAGTCGTATAAAAAACTAGCTCAATGCTCTTTGAATGAAAGAAAAATTCTATGCTGTAATTTATATACAGATATACATATATATATATATATATATATATATATATATATATATATATATATATATATAAATGCATTTGTTATAATCTCTCGTATATATATACGATTACTTTGCAGCTTCTGAACTTTGGCGCAAGCCCTCCCATTAAACTTTTGCGGTCTTCACACCTGAGCGAGAATAAGAAATGGAAAGCAATTCTTCCTTGCGCATTAGGGAAGACATTCGGTATATTACTGGGAACGGACGCAGTAAAAAATCGGATTTTTTTAAAATCTAAATTTCCACTTCGCTCTTCCGGATATATATAATACATGCCGGGAAGGAACAGAGATAAATGCATATTTCTAAAGATTTTTTTTTGGAATGTAATTTTTGGTTCAACGCGCGTAATATAAAGAAAATTTTAATAATTTTTTTGTTCTTGTTCTTGTTTGTTTTTTTTTTTTTTACTTTCGTTGGCTGCTCGACAAACGGGACAATGGTATAAGATATTACGTTTTAATGAAGCACTAATATGCTCGTTTATACTTTTTTTTCTTTCTCAAACCTGGCATACGATGATGTATCTATATAGAGCAGGAGGGTGAATCTTAAATAAATAATCGCGGCAAGCGTATATAAGTACGTATACACTATAAATCACTTAACGAAACTACTTTGCATATGGAAATTTTGTAAATATAGCACACGCCACTGTTGCTATTTATATAGCGTTTTAATAAATGCGGAAAGATGCATATAAGTCTTGAAATATTCAAAGCTCCAGTTTTTCAGAAACAAGCAGACTTTTAAAAATGAAAATAACAATAATGATAATACGTCGGAACTGCGAAATTTACGATTTGATTAACCACTGCAAAGGTTGATTGACTATCTTATTTTTCGGCTCACAAAATTCTTAATTTTTAATTTTTTTTTGTTTTTTTTTTTGTCATTTTCTAACAATAAACTTTTTAATAGTAATCGACAATCTTACCAAGATGTTTCAGTAAAAAAGAAGTCTATCAAAAAAAATAATAATAAATTGATAATTAAGTAAGATAACAGTATATTGCAACGAAATTTAACAAAATATGTCTTAATAATAAAGTGATATTTTACTGAATCAGTTCCAAGTAAGAAAACACACACATACACACACGCGCGCGCGCAGAAAGTGTCATTTTGCTTTGCGTATACGTGCACTGTAAAAAATGTGAAAACGTGAAACTTTCATTTCGCAAGTATAAAATTAGACTGCCAAATATATCTATAGCGGTTATTATCTTAATTATGAATGTCCCATGAATGTATATATAATGATCCTGTAAATTTACAGCATTCGATAGCGCCGTTAATACACACGCACACGCACACGCCCACACACGCCCGCACACGCCCGCACACACACACACACACACACACACACACACACAAATTTATCTTTTTGAATTCGCATGTTACCGCAGAATATTGTAAATTTACACCGTATAATGGGATTATGCATGTTGTTAAAGCCAGCAGCGCATATATATATATACATATATTCTTTATATATGATTCTCAATATTTTCAAATTTTCATGTGTCAATACTTCAAAATCGTCAAAAACAATTCAATCGACGATAATGAAGATAATAAAAGGCCCGGCATATAATACGATCGAGCCGTACGTGGCAGGCATTAAAGCTCTCTCTCTCTCTCTCTCTCTCTCTACATGCACACACACGTACACACATGCACACAGACGCGCGCGCGCGCGCGCATATGTATATATAGCAGTCATCTGGCGAAATCCCCAATTTTCAATAAATGCAGCCGATACCTATATATGCCTTGTGAATTTCCTATACATATCGATCACGGCTCGCTTTATTCCCTTATAATAGCTTCAGACTAGTAATATTATAGTATTAAATAAACCACATATTATGCAAAGAGGCCGTGAGCCCGGATACCATCGTCTGTGTATAGATATACGTATAGGCGGACTAACATCAGAGCCCCCGCGCGCGACCGCCGCCATGCATACACAAAACTGCAGCATGTAAACTGCCTTTGCTCTGCAGTTTAGTATATAAATAAATACAGTACATATAGATACGATATATATATATATATATATATATATATATATATATATATATATATATATATGTACACGCGCGCGCGCGGGTGGTGACGCCGGATGGAATCGCGCTGGCACGAAAGCCGGAAGGTACGTCTGCAGTCGGCGATATTTCAAAGGTCTCTCTCTCTCTCTCTCTCTCTCTCTCTCTCTCTCTCTCCCTATCTCTACCCTAGACTCGCGTAATCTATTATTTCTCTTTGCTCCGGGATTCCGCGGCTATGCGGGCAGGCCTTAAATTTTAATTAAGTACAAAAACATTGTCGAAACCCTGGGCGCGACGGAAAGGCTGCTCCACTTTGAGAATCCCGATGGCGAATCGTCCGAGCGCTTTATTTATAAATCATTGGCAGGAAATCGTTTTAAATACGGCGCGCCGCGAATTTTATCCTTGTCATAAGTAGATATACGCATGATTATACGTCCCAAATTTTCACGATACGATATAAAAACAGTCAATAAATTATTGATTGTAAATAAATTCAACAAAAAAAAATTGTACTTTCAAAATTTTACAATGGAATTCGAATGTGTATAAAAAAAGTTATTGCGTGCACTAATAATATATAAAGGTCTTTTGAACAAATAAGTGACAAATCTAAATATAATGTGAATTTTTATTGTTTTTTTGTTTTGTTATATTTTGAAAATAGTGCACCAATACAGTGCCGAACTAAGGATCAGGCAGACAAATAAGACGAAGCACTTGGTACAGACATCACCAATCAAAAATAAGAATTTTGTTAAACATTTTTTGTTGTCACAAATAAAGTTATAAATAATACAAAGAAACAATTAAGCTTTACTGTAAGAAATCTTCGTTAAAAAAAAGGCGATTTAATATACTCTCAACAATTAAGTTAAAAATATCCACTATTTAACACGGAGAAACTTTTGTGAGAATCGATCACAGTACGCTTATAGTCACTGCGATCAATCCCAATGGAACGTGACAATTTAAGAGAACTTTTTCCAGTACTAAAAATAAGAAGAATATTGAACACTAGTATTATATGAACAATGATTCAGATACGAAGATCTAAAAATATCTCATAATTACATAAACAAGTAGAAGTGCGATAAAATTTTCATCCACCCTTACTATTTTTTAACATCTTTTTTGTCCAGGGCCTCGCTAGAGCCTTGTCCGGCACTGCATCAATGACATTAAAACTGGTTGAATCGTTAAAAAATTAAAAAACATAAATTACTGTACGCTCTTAAAAAAAAGAAAATAAAAGAAAAAGGAAAAATGAAAAAAAGAACTTGCTCTTAATTTTTCATAAAAATAATTAAACACTTTAGATGGAAATGTAGTAATGGGAGTATACGACTCTGAATATAAATGAAGAAATATTCATTACTTTATACCGCGGCTGAATTAATATTTTTCAATTCTCAATGTAATTTTCGCCGCAATTTCACTTTAGCGATAAAACGTTTGAATTTACGACTGTACAATGCGTGAGCGCGGGCCCGCGCTCGAAAATACGTTCCATGATCTTCAAAGTAAATCTTTGACAGAACACCAACTCCCCCCTTCTCCCTCGACCTCTCCCCACAACCACCGCCCCTCCCCCTCCCTAAATAATTTAAACGCGTTGCGAACATTGAGTGCGCAGAATTTCATTTCGCATAATTATACGCCACGTTCGTTTTACAGTAGAGAGCCGCGACCACCTCTGATATATATATATATATATATATATATATATATATATATATATATATATATTATACCATACCACTGCGTGAGCGCGCGGTAAAATAATGAAATCAAAGACTTACGCGCGTTTTCTTTTTGTTTGTCGAGCCATTCATCCGCCATCAACCCTTTTTACCCGCCCCCCCTTCCTTCCTGTCCCTGCCCCAACGTCTATATAAATCGTACCTTTGATGAAACACACGACTTCTGAGGCGCGCTACGCGTCGATTCCACCGCCGGTCACGTCGTGTACATTACATATAATGTTATATATATATATATATATATATATATATATATATATATATATATATATACGACATATAATGACGAATCCCTTTCTCCTCCCTTCCCGTTGCAGTTTAAGTCTAAGACCATCGTGTTTTTTTTAAGTCCCTTTCAATAAAATAGGACCGCGATGCATTTACAAAACCCTGGCAGTGCGCACGCTGTGTTGCGTACAGTAAATTTTCTTCGTCACTACGCGAAAAAACGCAAGAAAACAAAATAACTACATGATATATGTATATATATTAATATCTATATATATATAGATGAATCTAAGAAAAGTAATTATATTAAACGAAGAAAACAAAATCAAAAGGAAATATTAAATTCAATGAGAGTAAACGTATATTGTACGACAATCGGACGTAGTTTCGTTTGCTCGCGAATAAATTTATAATATAATATAATATAATATAACAACAGCCAAACGCAGGCTGTGCGACAAGCTTCGTCAAAATTTGATTTCGTATTTAATGTATTATATTTACAAAATATGTTTTATATACTTATTTATGTAAAAGCACGGAAATAAAAACAAAATTCGAGAGTTAAACGATTGATTCCTAACGTGCTTCATGAAAAGCTGTCAAATAAATGCACATTATTGTAAACTTAATAGTTAATAATAATAATTATTATTATCATTATTATAAAAATACAAGTCAAATCAATGCATATAGAGAGCTGTTACAAATATAAAAATTTGAGTATATTATACATTTATCAAGACATATCGCTGAACTTTATAAAATAGAACGAATTATTGGAAAGTATTCACAAACCTCGATGTATAAAAGTAAAAAGTTCGTATGTTACCTATATATATATATATATATATATATATATATATATATATATATATATATATATATATATGTATTGCAATGCATAATGATTACGGTAAAGATATTGTTGCGGAAATTAAATTGGCTGGCCAAAGACGAAAAAAATAAAAATAAAAACAATTTGCGAAAGAAAAGAGAGCGAGACGTTCCCTATATGTATATATATAGTGCGCAATACGTGCGGACTCACGGCGAGGGAATACGCGAAGAAAGAGAGAACGCGCTTTGCGCGCATGTTATTAAATGCACGATTATGATATACACGTATATGCTTGGGTGGCGACAGAAAAAAGTATATGTATATAAATGTACTTTGTGTGTAGACGCACACACAAAATTTTTCAAATGTATTAAATACATTAATTTATTATTTATTTTTATTTAATTAATATTATTTTTTTAAATTACTCCTTAACGAAACTCAATCAACGCGTTTGCACCGTATATATAATAAAGAAAAAGAAGATTTCGGAGCCGCGGAAGTTTTTATTTTTTCTCCCTTTTTTTCGACATTTTTAGCTTATGTTTCCCTTTCAAAGCAGACCATTAACGTAGTTCTCTCTCTCTCTCTCTCTCTCTCTCTCTCTCTCTCTCTCTCTCTCTCTCTCTCTCTCTCTCATCTCCTTCTCTATATACCACCCATTCAAAACTTCTCGTCGCGCACTTAAACTTAAATGCTAGCTTAGTCACCGTATAGGGTATGTATACCGTAACACTACGAGTCACAATCTCATCATCCCTCTGGCTCGTTTTATACATATATAATGTAAGATAATAAACCCTCTCTAGCTAGCTCACTATAATTTCACCTGTTCTGTCGAGCGGTATATCTCTTATATTTTTCTCGTTATCATTTTTTTGCCGTCATATAATTTAATATATATATATATATATATATATATATATATATATATATATATATTTATTTATTTATTTATATTTATATATATATATATTTACTCTTATGTATATTTATATAACATATCAATAATTATGTCATAATGAAGATAGTAGGCATAGCCACTCGTGCTCAGATCACAGACTACTTACTGCTGTGCGGGGCATCGTGCACAGACAGTCCGCTGGACACTATGGCTTTTTTTTTGTTTCTCAACTTCTTCTTTGTCGAAATCTTATCTTTCTAATCCTATATGTATCTCCGGCGAGCTATATATACCATCACTTGTATCACTCGTCGCTTCTTTTAATTAAAGGGCGCACCTGTTTATTTATTTATTTATTTATTTATTATATATATATATATATATATATATATATATATATATAATGTATATGTATGTATGTGTTGGCGCGCAATTTTTCTACATATATATTATGTATTATGTGTGAAGCTGTGCACGTGCGCGCGAGCACAGTGCGCATTCAACGATGAATAGAAAAATGAAGGGAACGAAAAAGAATATAAAAACCTCCTTCTCTTCCTTATCCTTCTATGTTTATTATATACCGAAGGATAAGTGAACCTTATCGAGGCTCCCACTTAATAATTACGTATATATGCGTATTCTCTCTCTCTCTCTCTCTCTCTCTCTCTCTCTCTCTCTCTCTCTTTCTCACTCTCATCTTCAATCGGCGATTGTACGCGTTTTATCGTACATGTACTACAATAAGCGTTTTTGCCAAACACACACACACACACACACACACACACACACACACACACACACACACACACACACACACACACACACACACACACACACACACACACACACACACACACACACACACACACACACACATTTATGTATGTGTGTGTACGTGGCGCGACGAATTTTTCATCTCACTCATCGATGTGCACTCTACGCTCTTTTTGTCTATCACCCTCATCCTTTTTCTACCAACCACCGCTCGCCTTAATTATCAAAGACGGAACGCGACGATTCGAACTTATATACCAAAGGCTATTTTTGTTTTTATTCGCTCCAGGATTCCGGAGCTCACGTACTTTTCTATTTTCCTCTGCTTCAGACTACCTCCGCTATGCCGCTGTTATCTTCCTCACCCGCTCTACCGCAGCAGAGTGGCTTTTTATCTTCTTTGTACATATATATCTGAATTATTTCGGTGTATGTATTTATACGTGTCGGGATATTCACAAATTCTTTCGGATTCTCCCCACTATATCGATACGTGTTATATGCGTCTTATTCTGTATACATACGTACATACATACATACATACATACATACATACATACATACATACATACATACATACATACATACATACATATATATATATATATATATATATATATATATATACATATATTATATATAAATGCTTACGGAATTGGCAAAGTGTGTGTCTGTGTGTGTGAGTGTATGCGTGTATTCAGGTGCGCACGCGTGTGTCTGTGTGTCGATCGCCCGCGCGCGGATCGCGAGTACGTGGATATAACGCGCGCTTATAATGCGCGGCTGCGCCCAAGTACCTAATACATCATCCTGAGACTTCGGATAACATCAGTGGAGGCACTAATCAGAGTTTATTTGGTGATGTCGTGGATTGACCGGACGGTGAAAGCTTGGCTGGGGTTGTGTCAGCAGGCGCTCGTCTCCTCGCCCTCGAGCGTGCACGCGACGTTCTCCAGCCTGTGGGCCAGGTGGAGCTTGTAGCAGTTCGGATCCGTCTCCAGGGCCTCCAGGATCTGAAACAGATTTCGGTCGGTCGACGGGGCCTCGTTAATATTGTATATTTATTTCCGAATATCAATGTTATATTCGCGATAACGAACTTGAACGGGAATCTTTTTTTTTTCTTTCTTTCTTTTTTCAACGGACGGCCACGCGCGTATCTTCAACTGAATTATTCAGGGCTTTATCGATCGGTACGCTTTTAATAATATATATGTCAGCGCGTTATTTTTAATGTACATATAAAGGTCATAATACAAAAGCAAATCGTTAAAATTTTTCTGCGTCGATAATTACTGTTATTCGTTGAAAAATTTATGAGGGCAAGAGAGACAAAAATTCCAGCTCAAATTTCACTTGCTAATGTATATTTTCCATTGATATTCTTTTCGAAGACTTTTCTTTCGATGTTTTATGTATGAAACATTGTTTTTTGAACCTGCATTAAAAAAAAAAAATTTTCCTTTGGCCTTCATAAATTATACAACTGAAATTATATACTTTCATTTTTGCAGAAGTCAGTTAAACAAACGATTTCAAATGATTTGTTCTCTATATTTATAGAAGCTTCTATATTTTTAACATCTATATATACGTTGTCCTTATTGCAATAAGCAATAAACAAAAAAACCTTTAATTGAATAATAATTGAACGGCCTTGTTTCCAAAATTAATAATGTCTAAATAGCATAGCTTTTTTATGAAACTGCAATTTTTACGACAAAAATAACGAGTCGTTAAAAGTTTGGATGTAAATTGGACCGTTTTTTTATATGCCGATAGTCCGTCGTCGAGCAACATAAATTAAAAAAACAAAAAAAAACGTTAAAGAATGTTTATAACTTATTTTGAATATGAAATTTCATATGGAAATACAACGTTATAAGGAAGGTATTTTCATAATGTCCTATTTCAATATAAATTTTTATCGTCCCTAAAGTGATTTCATCAAAATTTCCATTTCCCGACGTGATCGATTGGCAGAGTCTAAAATAAATCAAAAAGTGTGCGCATCAGCTCTTTCATTCGCACAATATATATATGGATTTATATACTTTTTTTTTCTTATAATTTTACGTTTTATGCGCCTACAAGTGAACCCTAAATTTACACGAACAAAATAAAAATAAAGCAATAGAATTAAAAACATTATGCAAATGTTTAATGTCAAAGTAGAATTGGACGAACGAACACGAGCATTCCAGTTGAGTGCTCGATCAAATAAGGTCTCCTGGTAAATCTACTATTTTGAATTACTGGTCATTAGATTTGTTATTATATTCGTTGTTACAATGTCACTCGCAATGAATGTAAAAATACTACATATAAATACGAGAAATAATCTTACAAGTGATATCATACGCTTTCTAAATTTATAAATTAACTTATTATATTTTACTGCATTTATCACCGACAAATAAGCCGATAACTGCAGAAACGTGATAATAAGAGCAAGTTGAAGGAAAAAAAACTCTTCGATTCATTTTTTTTTATTTTTATCGCGGTATATTTCACGATTAAACGAACGTTATTTTTTAAATGCAGTGATTAAGAAAAAAACTTCTATTCGCATTTTATATATATAATAATTATGATAGCAATAAAAAGTGTAGTTGTTATACGTGGATGATGTATACGTGCATTGGTTTAATTTAAGCAATATTATGTCGAAAACCCTACAAATTGTAGGAAAAAAATATTCAGGCAGTACTTTCAGCTAGCGGGGATCATTATCCGAATGTACAAACTTTAATAATCTCCAGCTGATCTCTCAACCCTTGCCAGTTACCCCCACCCCCCTCACACGGTTTTACATTGCCAAGAGACCACCTACGCACTTTTTTTAATAATCTTATCATTACTGGAAGCCTGATTATTTCTCAGAATTTTTACCCCCTCATATTTACTTCAATTTTTAAAAGCCACGTTTTGAAATTATATAATCTATTTGAAACGTAGATATTTACGTACATAGTTTTAAACATTTTTTTAAATGTAAATATTATAATATGAATAATAATAACAACAGCAACAACAATATTATCATTCTTAAGCTTTAAATTCAGCAAATTCAGACCGAGCCTCTAATTATAATAACATAATATATATAGTGAATCGATTAAAATAATATTTGGATAGGAAGTCAAATATTTCTCTTAACTATACACAGTTTTTAAAGGTGGGGCCGTGTTTATTGAAAGCGAACAACTGTTCGACAAACGCATTATTGTGGATGCTATAAATCGTTAAACAAAAAAAAAAAAAAAAAAAAAAAATCTTATTTCTATCTCGTAAAAAGAAAAAGTTTCCACTCTCCCCCCTTACCTGGCCGTAATACTTGCTGACGTAGATGTAGAGCTCCTTGAGCGCCGCGATCACGTCGAATTCGTTGGCGTGCAGGGCGCTCAGCTGCTGCATCGCGCTCGACATCTCCTGATCCGTGATCAGCGGCAGTCTCTGGACCTCCGCGTAGAATCTGCCCACCCTGTCCCTGTAGTGGGGTATGTCCTTGGCGAAGAGGAGCTTGTTCGAGGGCGAGTCCTTGCCGAGCCTGTGCTCGCACGTCGAGCACGCGTCCATGAACGTCTGGGCGATCACGGATAGGCTCGAGTCCACCGTGGACGATTTGTTGATGTCGAACATGAAGTCCGGATTCTTGATGAAGTTCACCCAGAAGCGCAGCGGCAGGCTGTTAGATTTCCAGGCGTGCGGCACCTCGGGATCGAGGATGCCGTGCTTGGCTGCCGCCTCGTCGAGCAGATCGAAGAGCCACTTGACGGCGCTCGGCAGCGCCTCGTTCGCGGTCAGGATCGTGTTGAAGAAGTCGTCGACGAACTTTTGCACGGTGCCCTTAGTCGAGAGCAGCCTCGTGAGGAAGATTTCCGGGATCGCCTTGTGGGTGCGCTCGGGTAGGAGGCCGGGCGGCAGCTTGCCGCTCGCGTAACTCACGCTCGTCAGGTATTGACTCTCCTCCAATGGCCTCACCTGCAACAGGCGCGGGAGGGGAACGGATTATTTATCGTAGGCCGTGTCTTTCTTGGTTTCGCGTCGTTAAAGGAACTTTTAAGGGGGAAACAAATATGGAAGGGAATTTACGAAAATCGAGGGACGAGTCGTGTTCTTCTTGTTCTGTAAGGGCCCGATAATTTTAACAAAACCACTTTCATTAATTAGGTTAAATTAAAAAAGTGCGAGAATTTTGATATGGAAAAATATATCTGACTAACGAGAGAATAACTTAATATCAGGCAACAATTTATATTTTAATTTCTAACTATTCTTTAATAAATATATATCCAAATCATTTTCATTAATAAACGTAAAATGTGCAAGTCATCTATCTAAATACCTCATGGATCAAAGTATTATACTAACCTACAAGTAGAAAGGAATCTCAAGTCTTATACGTTATATTATAAGCTAAATTATAATTAACTCGAATGAATTTTACAAAAGAGTAAGTTTGAAAAATTAAAAATTTTAATTTGAAAATTCATTTTACTTCGGAATAATTACAACATTGCCGAAACTTAGCGCAGACTCTTATGCTCCAATCGGCGCTAAATTTTTGTTGCATTAATTCATTAGCGTTAATTACAATTTAGTTTATTTTCTAATACAAGACTTGAGGATCCTTCTTTTTGTTTGCTTAATTAAGTCTGGAATAGATTCAGATGCAAAAATTTATATGCGATTCCAATAGCACACTATTTTTGTTTCTACAAAAATAACAGGATATTGGAATTGTTGATTTGTATAATACGATTACCGATATCAATGATTAGAAACATTTCCATTAGTATTCCACGTACTTTGAATTTAAAACAACTTTAATCCATTTAAGTAAATCGATTAAGTTTCAATCATATAAGTAATTCGAATTTGCTTTTACAGTTTGTACGTCTATTAGTAGGTTACCCGTCGTCCTACTTAGAGGAACAAAGGGTAACTGAGGGCGAAACGTACTTTTTTATTTACCTTATTAATATAATCAATTTCAATTAAATTTAAGAGACATTTAATTACAATTTATTAATGTACAAATGAAGAATTCAAAAAATTTATTCCAACAATTTACGGGCCATAAGATTCTGCATCAAGTTTCTGAAAATGGCCGTGTTGTTACGAAGCAAAATTAATTTTCAAAATGAAATTTTTAAATTATCAAACTTATTCTGTATCGTACAATTCGCTAGAGTTGTATTTATAATTTACTTTATAATATCGTAATGTACGAGTTCTTTAAGGAAATCGTGTCGCAACTTTCTTTTATCATTTGATTATTTTTCAGCTTCTAAAATTAAAATATTTTGCAATTCAAATGATTATTATACACGACTTTAGATGTGCTAGTTTCACGAAAATGGGATAAACACACGCTTAATTTAGCCAATTTAAACGAAATATAAATTCAAACAATTTTAAAACTGTCCGGAATATTAATCTTTTTATGATTTTTTAATAAATCTTTTTTGCATTATATTACGGATTGTGCACAATTAGTTAGGTAAATGTAATATAGTAATATTTATTAAATAAAAATTTATTTAAACTTTTTGTCTTGTTCTTTTTTTTTTAATTTATGACCGAAGTATTTAGCTAGCGGAACATTCCCTTGCATTTCTATATCTATTTCGTTGCATAGTTATATTTTCCACGATTTTCCTTAATATTGTAACATTCTGGTTTAGAGGGCAACAAAATGCATATGCAACCTACTGTTCGAGAAATAATTGAGGTTACGACCGTAATAATGAGACTATATATTTACAGAAGACGGTATAAGGGTTCCGTTAGCATTAACCGTTTTGCTAAATACAACTTTATGCGAGAGATTATATAATACGTAGCTCCCTTATGATTGTACCCTTCACAGTCAACACCCCCCGACTCCCCGCACCACAGCTCACTCTGCTACTGAAAATTTTTGTACCTACATTCGGGAGAGCAGTTATCAAATGTCTCGATAAACGAGGAATTTGCATTACGTCGACTTGCAAGCAACGTCTATAGATCTAAGTAGTTTTCATCGCCTATCGCGTAAAATAAATTTAAGAAAATAAGTTTTAAAGTTCTGTTCTACATTAAAATAACTTTAATGAATGAATCGTGTTATATCCGTACGCGCAAATCATAAATAAAATCGTTCAAAAATTGAAGAAGTTAAGGTGCAAGGAGAACTTTGAAAATATGGTTATATAGTAATGGGATCGTAAAAAAGTTTAAAAGAACGGGCATATAACATTTATTGCGTTTGACATATATATATATATATTAATAAAATCGCATCAATTTATCGTGCAGAAAAATATAATAGGAATTTCTAATCCTAAAAATGCTCTCAACGCCGATATTCTAGCGTTTTACTTTTCTTGTTCTTATTGGGACTTTTTTACAGGGTCTCATATCTTGGTATTGGTCTTGAATTCCGACACGTGAACGACCAATAGAGAAAATTCTAGTCTCGGGTGTATCGGCGAAGCCCCCAATAGCAAGGCGCATTACACAGATATAGGTGTGCATAAGACTCACCAGATGATAGAGCCGCTGACTGCCGGGGTGGCCGGTCTCCACGTCCCCGTTGGCCATGATCATCGGCGGCGAGTGCTGGCCGTCGTAGTAGATGCCGGTGCAGCCGGCCGTGTAGAGGGCCGTCGGCGACACGAGGCCGTGATTCGAGCCCGGCGGCGGCGGGGGCGGCAGGTGCAGCACGGCCGGGCAATGGCCGATCGCGTGCCTCGAGTGATAGAGCTGATGGTGCTGGTGGTGGTCGGCGACGTGCTGCTGGTGCGAGGTCTTGGAGCAATTGAGGCAGGGCTGCTTGCCGCAGGAGAGGGAGAAGCTGTCGTTCTGCCGGGGTATCAGCGACATCACCGCCGACTCCTTGACCCCGTAGTGCGCGAGGGTGTTGATCTTCTTCCAGTCGCCGCAGCATTTCGTGGTGAGGTCCTCGTCCTGGAGGGTGAGGTGGCCGCCCCGGCCGTGGCGCCACTCGAGGTCGACCTCGTAGAGGGCCGGCCTCAGGGAGAACGGCGTGTTCTTGTAGAGGGCGTCGAGGATCTTCGACTTCACCTGGCTGATCGTGTCGCAGTCGAGGACCTTGCACTGGATCTTCTCGTCGAGGTCGTCCTGCACGACGTGGAGGGTCACCAGGCCGTGGTCGATCTGCTCGCGCAGCAGGCGCTCCTCGGAGAGCGAGTACCTCGCGTCGTTGGTGACGGCGTCGACGGGGCCCTTCTCGATCTGATGCTTGATGGCCTTGAAGAGGAGGAAGAGGGACGAGCCCGCGTAGTCCTTGAGATAGTTGTACATGCAGAGGGCCATCCAGTTGGTCAGCATTTTCTCGACCACGGACTCGGTGCGCCGTAGCATCAGCTGGGGATGCTTCGTGTTCACCGACTTGTCGATCAGCCTGAGGAGGAGATTCATGAGGATGTCGGTCGCGTACTCCATCTTTCCCATGAGCACGATCATGAGGAGCGAGGCCACGTTCACCTTGTCCCGGATGTTGAAGTCCTTCTGGGATTCGAGGGTCTCGATGAAGGTCAGCACGAAGCACTTGTTGTTTATTAGCTGCTCGAACTGGAGCATGGCGGCGTCGTAGTTCGTGCGGGCGAGATTGTTGCGGGAGCGCGGATCGTTGAGGATCGGATGGTCGATTACCCCGGGGAAGAAGACCTGCGGACGATAAGAGGCAGAGAGGCGTTTTTCATCATTTAATGAGTTTGACAATGACGGTGTTAAATTTTTACAAAGCGAAGCACTATTCAAACGATATACTGTTAAAACAATCTAACAAGTCGAGTTATTTATAAATATATCGATGTGTCGATTAAGTAATTTTAACGTTTGAATAAATGCCCATTTTACAGCTGTAAACACAATATAATGGAGACGCGAGATATTCGGGGCACTGTTCCATTGTTAATTTTCCTGATAAAATTTAATAATCAGTCATCAGAAATATTCCGAAATTCTTCGACAATTAAACGTCAATTTTGCGGAAGTGATTTATAGCTGCTTCATTATTATTATATCGGATACATTATTAATAATTTACAGCTACACCGCTATATATATATATATATATATATATATATATATATATATATGTTGCTCTTTCCTGCTTTATTATTCTAACGGAATTATAAGTCTTTAAATGTTATTATATATATGTATATCTATAAATTTTTAATCACTGAATAGCTCAGCCCTAATTTAGCAAAAGTTATATAAGTTTCTTTTATTAATACGTCGGTATAGGATATAATATGAAAAGTTTCAAAAGCCGTCTAATTTATGAATATTTAAAAATCATGCTTATCGACTATTCCATTAATTATCATAATATGAAATGTCAGTATTAAAGAGCTGTATAATTTTAATTCATATTTATTGGTTAACAATTAAAAAAATACTAATGTGACTGTTTTTTAACATACTGATAGTCTTAAGGATTCAACCGAATGGGAATGTATGAGTAGATACATTGGTGGAGGCGGCAGTAACATTCTCCTTTACTAATTATATTTTTCTTTCTCGTAGCTACAATGAGAACAATTTCATATTTTAGATTCTACGGTGTAGATTATAAGCAGAGATAATCCTACTAGCATTATAATAAAACTGTAAAAACGATGAAAATCTTTTTGAATTTTTTATGTAAAGTAAAGTTGTATGTGTTGAATCTGTTTTACATAACATAAACGAAACTTCTATGCTATTAAGCATCCCGGTAAAGGATTTGTGTATGTTACATGAAAAAAAACATCCAAATCAAAATTATATGAACACATGTATCTTACAGTATTAAAAAAAAAGAAAAATAAAACTATAGAACAATCAACAAATCGAGCTTCTTTATCTTGTGGAAAACTGTAATTAGAGTTTATATTAATTTATGATAATATACGCATATTAACAATGTTGTATAATGGCTCATATATTTAATATTAAATTACTACCAATTTAGTAATAACGTTTTAAATCTGCCAAAAACTATAAAAAACAGTAAAACTAGAAGAATTATTATGTTCCGACAAACTCAAGTTCATTTGTCGTTGAATATTCATCCGATGCATTAACGAAGTAACAGAAATAAATATATGCAGATAAAATAAAACGGAATCTCAAGTCCTACTAAATATTCGATATTAATGCGTTTCGAAGGATCCCATTATTTCTATAATATCTTGAAATTCCGAGGTGACAACATTGGCTATATATATATATATATATATATATATATATATATATATATATACGCGCGCGCGCACACACACACACACATACCCAACAGCATTTGGATATTCACGATCGATGAAATGCTTCAAGATGAATTTAGTTAAACTCGGGGGCCGATCATTCATGATATTCCGAAAGCATTGATATTTCGCTGTAGTGTATATATATATATATATATATATATATATATATATATATATATATAAAATATACGATTTTGTTGCCAGGTCCTAATTCGATAATGCACAGGGATTGCCGCATCGCCGGAATATCTCAAAAGGCTCGATTTCTTTTGTTTACATTATATAAAGGAATTTGTATTAGACACGCGCATAGAAATATCGCGCTCATCCATTCATCCCCCACCCTTCATTCACCGCCCCATGTAATATGCTATAATGACCGAGAGCCACCGTCGTCCAGCTATAGAATACATTGATTTTCCGCGGCACCGGGCTCGGGGGAGGCTTCTTATATATATTTTCGCTGCTATATTCTCCAAGACCCTCCATATACATGTACATACGTACCCTACATATAACGAATATAAACCCGTTGTTTATTTAAGAAATACGCTATACAACCAACTAAAATCCCGAGATTCGTGATCAGATTCAGGCTATATAGTGCAATGAGAAATAAATAATATAACTCGTAGTTTAAATTTGTTTATGCAGATCTACGCAGTGTTTTATGAAATGTGGAGCAATAATCCATGGCACGTATATTATATGCAATGTGTTCTGCGGGAAAAACAGTTTGCGAACTTTCCTTTATAATGGCAAAAAGTTTACAACATTTACAAATGAAACGATACTTAAAAAGTATATATATATTGTTTGGATAAAATTGTCTCTAATAATGTTTATTTCAACCGTTATAACTCTCGCATTGTTGCAGCTTTATATAGTTTTTGCGCGATAATAATTTTAATAGACAGTATTCCACTGATTTTTGCAAGAGAACAAAAAGAGTATATTTCGTTCCAAATTATGACATTCTGTTGTTTATTCTACGCTTTATTATTATTAAGCTGCTGAGCTGTAAAGAAAAGAAAATATTAAAATCTAAAATGTTTCGTATTTTAATTAAAACCCCTTATTGTATAGAATTTCAAAAAAAAAAATATATTATCCACCCAATGTCCTCTCTCCTCGTAGACTTTTAAGAAAAAATGCAGCAATAGCTGAATGTATTAAATTTCTGCGAAAATTCATATGTAGGAAAACTGCCCGAAGCGGAATTTTAACTTGCGACCGCGATTTCGATGTTGAAAAAAAGGCACAGAAGAACTTTTAGGAATTCATTTGCTTTATTAAAAAGCGCTTTATACTCATAACTTTATGTACAGTTATTTAGCGTTTACAATTTCCCGGATGAAACTTTTATGGGCGGTTATTTTTAATAAAACAATCGAATATTTTTGAAAAAATAATGTAGTCGTAATAACATAAATAAAGGCCAAATATTTTATAAAATCTAATAAACTACAATTTTATTATTTTAGAATGCAGTTTCATTAAATATTATTTTTATTTTGCATAATTTTATCTCATAAAAACCAATTAACTATTTCATCTGAATAAAATTCTTGTAAAGTACCTATATATAGAATTTTGTTTTAATATAGATGGGTTAAACTATCAATAATTATTCAATGCATTAATTCAAATTTTGGTAACTCTAATTTCTTATGCAATTTTTTCATACAATATAAATTCAATACCATAACATAAAAATTTAACAATTACTTTTTGGAGCAACTCAATCTCTATAAATAAAAACATCGTTGCAGCAGGGAAGATAAACTTTTTATTCATTGTCTTCTCTGTAAGGCAAATCGATAAAAAGGAGACAAGTTTGATAAATTTAACTGATGATCAAAGTAGTTATGAAAATTTATTTATTAATGAATAACACACTCATAAAAAATAGTAAAATACTACTAATACGAATCCTAAAGTAAAATACTACAATAAAATAATGTCGCAAACCATTTTAGCATCTAGGGTCGAAAAATATCATTTTACTTCAGTCGAACCTTCAAAACACAATTTTGCAAGATTTCTCGACTTTCGTGATGTAATATATGAAATCTCAACAATATCAATTATTTACCTTCTGACGTAAATCATTGATAAGGTCTTATGAGGTAAATAATCTTTTATACAATAATCAAGCATAAACGAAAACAGATTCAAAATTTCTCATAGAATATTTCACCTATATTTATTTAAATAAACCTACGATGAATATGTTGAATTTAAATTTTGATGTGTGTGTGTGTGTGTGTGTGTGTGTGTGTGTGTGTGTGTGTACATATATATGTTGTTAGACAATTAGTAACCAATAAAAAATAAATATCTTTATCATTTATTAATCAAACAGTCGATAAACACAAAGAATGGTTTAAAATTAAAATTCGCCTCATCCGTATGAGTAAGTATTATTTATTACCGTTAACGTCGGATCACGTACCTTCATTATATAGTTCTTATGGTCGAGGGTCGGAATGCCGGAGGACTCCAAGTCGGCCGTAAGGTCCGTCATGTCGGTCTGCAGCTCGGCGAACGCCTGCTTGCATTCCATCCTGACGTTGCTCTCGAGCGTGTCCATCTGTATCTGGATCCTTTTGTATTCGCGCTCGGCCTGCGTGCTCTTCCGCCTGTAAACGACGAGCACCAGGGCGAATATGAAGAGCAGGCCGAACGTACCGGCGGCGATGCCCGCGATCGCCTCGGGCGGTATCGGATAGGACTTGATCACGTCGTAGTGCAGATAGCCGATCTGAAACCTGAGACTCCGGCCGACCCGTACGACGACCAGCGGCAGGCCGCGCTCGGTCCTCAGGCCGTGCTCGTTCGTCCCCGCGGGCTGATGATCCGGCGGCGTGCAGACCAGCTGCGTAAGCGCCAGCGAGGTGACGTTGCACGGCTGCGTGCCCACCGTCACGTTCACGTCCGACTCGTCGCTCGCGTAGTTCAGGCTCTCGCCCTCGATGACGAGCGTGTCGCCCTTGTACAGCTTCACGTTGCGGGGAAACGGAAAGAACTTGGGATCCTCGACGTAGAGGAGCCGGCTACGGACGCTCTGCACGTGCTTGTCGAGGACGCGCACGGACTCGACGTTGTCCATGATAAAGCCAATTTTGAGAGCGAGACTGGAGCTCTGGCGCAGCGTCGAGCGTCGTCGCCTGCGCAGGCCCAAGTACGCGCCGCTGAAGCGGCCGGAGACGCTCGGCGACGGGCACTCCATCTGCGCGGGATTCAGTACGGTGCACACGGTGCGATTGACGGGCAGGTTCTCCTTTTCCAGATAGACGATCATCTCGGGCTTCTGTATGGTGTCGAGGTTGGTGCCGTGCACGGTGATCATCCGGCCGCCCGAGGCGAAGCTGCTCAGCGGCTTGATCTCCATGATGGTCGGATCGTGCGTGTAATTGTAAGGATTGCCGCCCAACGTACGATTAGCCCCGTCGATGCTGAGGGTCAGCCTGCCGATTCTGCGCACCCGGCCAGCCTGGCTGGTGACGCAGGTCAGCCTCGTGCTGCTGGCCTGGCTTGCGTTCACCTGGCAGGGCAGCTCGTCGAGGTAGGCCGAGATCTTGCTGCCGATGTTGAGGTACTGGCCCGTGATGGCGAGCCTCGTGCCGCCGCTCTGCGGGCCCACCATCGGGTACAAGCCCGTCAGCCTGATGTCCTTGTAGCTGAAGTAGACCTCGCTGGTCGTGTAGCCGGCGGCGTTGCCGACTATGACGGGCGCCTCGTCGGTCGCCGCGTGCCTGCTCGTTCGGCAAACTATGCTCACGGACACGTTGTAGCCGACTAGGGTGCACGGCGCCTTGCCGATGAGTATTTTACCGGCGACGTCGGTCTCGCGCAGGCCGAGATTGCTGCCCTCGATGGTGACGAGGGTGCCGCCCTCGACGGGCCCGCTCAGCGGCTTGATCACGTCGATGCGCGGCTTGGGGCACTCGGTGAAGGGCGAGTTGCGACACGAGTCCCGGTACACGCAGCTGTTACTGCACCAGGTGCACTCGAAGTGCCGCTCGCGGGTGATGCAGAGCGAGCAATCGGCGTGCTCGCGGTGCGAGCCGAGGACCTCGCACTTGTACAGGATAATGCTCGTGCGGTCGACGTAGTGATTAGTGTTCCACATGACCATTACCTCAGCCTCGTACTCTCCGGTTTGCGCCTCGTACGAGTAGACGGTTTTATCGCACACGATGTAACGGCTGCTATTCACTCGGGCTTGAACGCGCAGGTGCGCGCCTTCTATCTTTACAAAACACTGAAAACCACTGTGCCCGACTTGTGGATGGGGAAGATTTTCCACCTCCAAGCTAATTTCCTTCGGAATGCTATTAGGCAACATAAGCGGTTTCTTCCGGGGGACGAAACGAGGACAGTATTGAGCTCCGTGAGCTGCCAGATTCGCTTGTACATTCTGAAAATAAAAAATAGAATCGACCTTTTAAAAATATTTTTTATTCTTAGTTTATATACGTCGATAACAATTATATACGAAAATCTATCTTTTGTTTTTTATTTTTTAAAGAAATATGAGCAGTTGGTCGAGTGAGAAACCCATTAATAACGAGTAATAAACTTTACTTTGATTTAAAATAAAACTTACATTTTCTCCAGATATAATATTTCCTTGGCACTCAGTCGTATTGTGGGTACATTTATTATCGTAAACGCACCAGCTGCAGGCCCACTGCGCCTTGGCGCACTCTGTACAAATCGTGTGCTTCGAGCAGTCGAAGTAAGCGAAGTTTCGTGAAACGAAATCCTTATTCGTCTCGCTCGAGCGCACGGATAATGGCACGAGGACGTGATCGGAATTTTTGAGGATATTAGGTCTGGAATATATAGGCGGCGTTGGGCAGGATAGACCGTACGTGGTCATAATGGCATCTATAGGCTCGGCGTTGCCGAAAACACATTTGTACTTTGCTCCGGTGGGTAGTTCAGGAAGAGTTCTAATAGTCAGCTGTACCGTAGTCATTTGCTTGATTGGAATTCGATCCGGTAGCACCTGCTCGAAGTCGATGCATTGCTGACCGGTTCCCAATGACAGCCAGCGCGGACTACTACGATTAGCCTTCTGGCAGTCACGACGTACGGTACACCTAAAACAAATGAACGTTGCAATGATTATGCAATAATGTAAAAAGGCTATATACTTCCTTTCATCTTTCGTTTAATTATATATGTTACGATAATAAAAAAAAAAAAAAAAACAAAAAAAAACGAAGTATCATATGTACTTTTAATAGAGCCTTACCGTTTTTCTAAAGAGCACCAGCCGCAGTAAGGATCGCCGGCAACGAGACAGCTATTGCAATTTGTATAACTACCGCAGTGTTGTACTTTTACTTTAGAGATCCGCGACGTTGATAGAGCGTAAAGATAGTCGCCGCCTGGCGCGACGACAGTGTCCGGAAGTATTTTTTGCCCTTTATCAATTGCAATAGTTTCATAAACTGAAGCATCCGATGCAGAGAGTAAAACCTTCTTAACGGAACCGTCGTCCGTGCCCAGAAAAGCCACGGTATGAGTCTCCGTGTTGGCCAAGGTAATAGAAGTAATGAAGGTGTCAGGAAAATGCGCGACAGCTTGCCCAATAATTGGAGAAACACCAGAGATTTTAAGTCCAACTTCACAGAAGTCCACTATATTGCCGGTGGTCTGGAAAAAAAATTATGGAAGGAAATGCGAATTATTAACGCGTTTTTTTTTCTCAGAATCGTCTCGTTCGAAACGATAAATTCGATTAAGATCTATTAACCGTATTTTATTGTATAAATAAATCCAGTTTTCAATAATACATTCATATAGCGACAATACCAAATGAACGTGTTTTATTTAATAGAGAATCAAGCAATTTCTGAATAATAATATATGAAAGAAGTCATTTCGTTTTCCATAAAGAATCCAGTATTTCCGGTCGATAGTGTAAATATACATATACTTACACCTGCTTGAGGGCACTCCCCGTCCTGAATGGGCCCGCTGATGTATCCCATATTCCTGTGCTTGATACTGCTGTTGAAGCACATGTGTATGTTCTCCTCGAATTTCGTCTCGATCTCTTGGAGACTGTAGACGCAGAGCGCGGACCTGGGCAGGGGCTCGCTGGTAATCCCTTTGCCCGGCGAGAATACAGCGACGAACACCGGCGATCCGACATTGATGCCGAGCTGCGCGGCCAGATGCCCGCTCGCCGGCGCGATCTTCGCGTCCTGGACCAGTTTGTACGACTCGTTTCTGCCCTCGACGTTGCACTGCAGCGTCACCTCCGTGTAACTGTCGTAATTTGCGTCGGTGATGCAGCTTCTGGCCATTCTCGATATGTAACCTGGACGAAGCGGGAGAGCAAACGTCGAACGGAGAATTATACGAATTGTTCGTCGTTGAAAGAGCTTTTAAAGAGTTCCACGCTGTGAGCGAGTATAAAAGAAAAAAAAAATGCAATTCGCGCGAAAGAATAACGTTTCTTCCGTATCTTTTCCTTTATTAAATTACGCTTTACTCAGAAACCGTAATCAATCGCGTTCTTTGCAACCTCTCGTCAGCGGAGATTTTAAAGCAATACTTCCAGGAATGGATTAGAATGAAAAAAGAGAAAAAGAAAAGAAAACAAAAGGTGAAAGAAGCAGAAGCAGAAAAAACCTCAAATTTCCCTTACCTTCTTCCTCCTCTTCCGGCAAGTAGGACTTCTTTTGCACGAGCACGAAGTAAGCGAAATCGCTGGCGTTGAAGCCATAGACGTACTTAACGAGAAAGTGATCGCGATACTTGACATCGATATGCAGTATCGACTGCTTGTTAAAGGTGTACTCGGCGAACTCGAGGGTGTCGAGCCTGCGGCTCGATATGGCCGGCACGTCGTGCCTGTACTCGGCGTTGTTCGTGAAGGTGGTGCCGACGTAGAGGACGTCCGCGTCCTCCCAGGACTGATAGCGCTCCGGCCCGATGAACGCGTACGTGGACGAGGTCTCGTCGTTGGCAGCGACGCCGAACGTGAAATTCTCGATGTTGAGGGATATGTTGGACATGCGATACTTGTCGCAGGCGCCCTGGAACAGGGAGCCGCAGCAGATGAGGGTGCGGGTGCCGAGGTCGGCGACCAGCAGCTTGTTCACGTTGTCGGTGGGGCTCGTCTCGATGTCCGGCGACGGGCATCCGGTCGCGTGGCACTGGGGATTGTCGTTCTTGGGGCCTGGAACGACGCGCAACACATACGCACGTTTACATCAGTTCCAATATACGTTCTATATCTATGCATACTATATCTATACATACTGAACTAGATTCAAGTCAAGTGAAATAAATTTCCGTTTAATTGAGCTTTGTGTAACACTTTTCTGTGGTTAAGCTATATATGTTTAGATATTTAACTATATATATATATATATATATATATATATATATATATATATATATATATACACTATCATTATCTATATATATAAGAATTCTTTGTTTTGACCGCATAGCGTGACTTGCGCCCACCACAAAATAAATACAGAACTTTCTTTATATACTACGTATACTCTTTTTTTCCACACATTCCTTGCGTTGTGTATAAGAAAGAGCACCTTGTGCTGTATAGATATATATATATATCAAAAAAAAAAAATGATTAATTACTCCTCTACTGTACGCAGCCTGTGGGGCTCACCTGTGACTACGAGTTCCCTCAGATTTAGGTCGGCGTCAAGCTGCATCAGTCTATTAACCGCGCCGGCATATAGCTGGCCGGTTTTCGGATCCTGCACAAGGTGATTGAAAATTATAGCGCCTTCCCGGGTCGCGTTGCCGTCCGGCACTGGCGCTGCTGCTCCACCCTCGGGCCCGCCCCCTCCCCCCTCCACCTGTCCGTCCTCCGCCGGCGGGAATTGGGCAACGATGTGGATCACCGGCTGAGCCTCGGGCGCGGCGGTCGACGTGCCATCGGCACCGGCGGCCTCGGCTTCCGTGGCGGCGGCGACGGCCACCGCCTCGTCCGAGGCCCCGACCACCGCCGTGGCCGTCGCCCGGGCCGAGAGGACCAGGAGGCTGGATAGGTAGCAGAGCGCCAGGAGCGCGGGTGCGAGGGACAACCGGGGCGGCGGGGGCACCAGCGGCCGTCGGGAAATGGACCGCGGCGGCCCGAGGAGAATCATAGCGGCGTCCGACGATGATGGTTTATTGTGATAATGGCTAAGCCGGTATGATATATAGGATGCGCATATATAAATACATATGCGCGCTTGAAATGCGCACGGATCGCTATATATAAATATATATATAGAGTGAGGTTATATAGAGAGATATAGAAAAGACATGTATACATATATATGTATTATATGTTATATATATATATATATATATATATATATATATATATATATATTTGCGATAGTGATAGAGAGAGGATGAGATGTATAGAGAGGAATGCGGCGAATATCTATATGTGTATGCGTGTACTAGCACGAGGAGAAGAGCGAGCCTCGTCTAGGATCGGCTCGTTCAGGCATCTAGACAAGCATTATACAGATATATGTGCCAGCTGGATTTTCGCGCAGCTGGTCGTCTCTCCTTCTTCCTCATTCTGCACGCTTACACGTAGCTCTGTAACACAAGAAGAATGGGAGAAATGTAAAATATATTTATCGAAGAAACTTGATAATTGTAACTTTTTTTATTCTATACTAAAGCTTTTTTAATTTAATAAACGTTGTAGTTCAGAGTATATATATAACTATACAAATGCTTCGCCGATGAACCGTTAAATGCACTTGCGGTAATTTACATTACATCGACTATTAATAAATCATGGATAATAATAGATTATTTAGTCGTGGACGGCTTCTAATACGGCTTTATTCAGCTAATTTACCTGCGAGCTGATATAGCCGAAGCTTTTATTATATATATATATTCTTTTTATAATGAGACAAAAAGCATGCTACGATACGATGCATATTTAGATATTTATATAAAATCAGATAAAATTCAGATAACATTCCAATTAGAACATATCGAGTTATTTATTCAAGAATTTTAGATATCTTTAATGTTGGTTCATTATTAATTTGAAATTATCCATTTCTATAAAATAATAATAAAATTACTCTTATTAAATTTATACGCACATATTAATATGGTAAATATATGTACAGAAAAAGCTATATATGCAAGCGTAGGAAATCAATCTGTAAACATGATATACTAACAATTAAAAAGTTTTATCGATATATTTCATTAACCAAATGTAGTGCTAATATCGTGTTACAATAATAAGGGTGTTATGGTTATTATGAATTTAAATTACATATTTATAGATTTATATATATATATATATATATATATATATATATATATATATATATATATATACTATTTGAATATAAATTTTTAACAAATACAGATCCACGTCTACATGCTCCACGTCGTTTTGACAAGTTATTTTTCTCGTTTTTTGTTAAACTTTAATCAATAAATCTTTAAAGGATTAATTAAGAGTCGACTTAATACAATGAATTGAGTCTGCAAATTGTTAAGCAAACAGAAACGGAAAAGTCCGACGTTGTGTATTTTCTCACATCATTTTAAATCAGTGCTTGAAACAGTCTTAATTGAAATAAATGGGAGCTAATCAAGCACATAGGAAATAATTTATTGCAATCAATTTAAAAATCGTTTCATACATCACTGATTTATGCGTAGAATTATTTTATAGCGCTATATATATATATATATATATATATATATATATATATATATATATATAAATCGGGTATGACGTCTTAATAATTTATGGGATGTTACTTCTATTCAAGCACTTCTTTTTTTCATACTCGTATTTTTATAATAACTAAATTACGTTACGTTCAGCGAGTCGTTTAAAAATACATTAAGTATCAAAAGTTAGAAAATTTCTAAACCGTAAAGGCGTTCGAAAGATTAAACCGTTATTTTAGATTCTTAATAAATGTCCGCGCTTCAATTTGAAAATTAAGAACACTACCATTTGACGCGAGAAAAGGATGTAAAAGTAGGAAAAAAAATTTTTATACGTTTAAACGCGGTTCTCAAGATCGTCAGTCAAATTAATGTCTAATAAAAAGCCACTTTGAATGTGGAACAAACTTTGCTCTCCCAAACTACTAAACTAATCTTTATAGGTCAACTCTCCTAAAGAGCGTGATATATTTGTGATCCACGCAGTCCAAATTACGTATAAGATTCTCGTGCGCTTTTATATATTATTCAAGATTACACACACCGTTTGAGCGCAATAAAATTAAACAGATAATTTATTTAATCCCTTTACCCGTTTGTTAAATTTGTCAAAGGTATTTCTTCTAGGCTTTTATATATACGGGAGGCTCAATAATAAAAATTTATTTTGAAATAAATGTTATATATATAGGAAAAATACTGGCAAAAATAAAAAAGATATAAATCATAGTTACTATCTTTCTTTTTTTTTTTCATTGCACTGGACAACGGTGCAAATTTAAAAGCCTCTCGACAGTATACGATAATTTAACAAATTATTTTTTCATATGCGCCTGATGGATGCGTGCAATTTTTGTGTTTTTTTTTTCTTTTTTTTTTTTTTTATTTTACAAGCACGGCAACAGAGGGATAATTAGTGGAAAATAAGCGAAAAAATCTCTATATACATTTATCTTTAGTAAATGCAAACATTAATTCTGGTATATAGGATCTATATATGGATGGCTTTAATAATACATTCATTGGATCAAAATAATAGTCGTTTTCAACGCTCCTTCAAACGTCTCTTTATTATTGCCGTAATACCTTTACTGCTAAATATGTTTTTCTCTTGTAATTTAAAGCAAATGAATGGTACGGTTCACAGCTGTGCCGCGTTTCTTTTAAGAAGAATGAATGAAGAAAATGTAGCAAGAAAGAGCAGCAAGTGCTCCAAAATTTATTTTTAAACTGATGCAATACGGCAACTTCCCTCCCGACTCGCCCCACCCCCTCCTCCCCTCTCGACGTATAGCCTAAACGAAAAAACAGAAGAGAATGCATAACAGGAATAAGGCTGGTAAAAGCAAAGTTCTTTTAACAAGAATGAAATTCTCCTCAATGGTGTTTTTCTCTCTTTGCTGAAGACATCCATTACACTCGCCTAAATAAGAAAAACAGATATAAAAGTCTACGGCGCAGGTTAAAGAAAGTGTAACTACTTTAGAAAATGCATGGAATTTTTCAAATTTTAACTGTACAGAGAACACTAAGAAAGAGAAACAGAGAGAGAGAGAGAGAGAGAGAGAGAGAGAGAGAGAGAAAACCCTTCACCTCCCTCCTCTTTTTCTTCCCCTTCTAATGAACAAAAACGGGAATAACACTTTTGAAAAGGGTACTCGAATTGTTGTTAATAATCACGGGATAAGAAACATAAAAAGTTCATTCAAGTTTATAGAAAATAGAATGTTCTATTGGCGTGCAAGAAACCAGAGCATTTATTGCGAACTATTACGTTAAATAAATAAACAAATAGATACAGTCCGGTTTAATGTTTGACAATTTGTTGCTCACTCGTTCCATTAGAGCTAACCCCTACTGTATTAATAACACGACAACTGAAAATTTTAACATAAACGAGTTACCGATAAACTAGCAGCTTAGTCTTCAACTTTTAAGCGGCAGCTATAAGTGTTCGAGCGCGTCCCTCATTTTGCAACTGATATTTTGTCAAAGTTTCTTTATAAAACATATTTTATGCATTAAAGGGAATATATATATATATATATATATATATATATATATATATATATATATATATATAGGTAAACGAATCGAAACCGAAAAGATTATAATTCAAAAAAAAAACAAAAATAAAAAACAAAAAAACATAATAATAATACTAAAGCGAAAGATAAGGTATTTTTTGAAAAATGCGCGCATACACGACGTCAGCCAGGCAATGTGTGTGCGTGCAGAAATAACTCCGAGAGGGGGGAAAACAGGTTTGAAGCCCGCGCGCGTGTTCGTCCCGATGCAGAGAAAACAAAAATTATTTTAATGTTTTTGCTCGTATCATTTCTACAAATTTTTATTTTATACGTATACATACATACATATAAAAAATATAACTGCAAAAGGATAGTGGGAACGTAATCATTTTACAATGAGGAGAAATACTTGCGGTTAATTATTATTAATAAATTATTATTACACGAAGCTTCCTTAATATATACAACCGGCATTTTGTAAATATTAAAGTTTTCAAATTAATTTTGTTATCTTGTAAAATTCAACGACTCATAATCAAGCTGTATTTGTTTATTTATTTTTCTTAAATCGCACGTAGAAAATATTTATATGCTCAAATATCAGAATTTTGCAGAACAAATAATTTTGTTTAGCCAGTAACAAATAAAACCTCAATAGGAAGCTTTTTTATTAATTTAATACTATGGGAAAATAAGAAAATTAATATGATTAATAAAATTATAAATTGAATTATAAAAACTCGTGCCCGCAAGAAAAGGAAATATAAGCACGTGTATATACAAATGCATCTCTCTCTCTCTCTCTCTCTCTCTCTCTCTCTCTCTCTCTCTCTCTCGCTCTCTCTCGGTCGCTCGTATTGGTTAGTAAAAAAATATAATCAATAAGAAAATGAGGAGATGAAAGAGGAAATGGTATATTGAAGCTTGATAACGGATAAAACCTATTCTGGCATGAATTTGGTTTTTTAATAAAGGTATTTTAAAAATCTTCTTCGAATTACTATATATATATATATATATATATATATATATATATATATATATATTATTTTTGCTGGATTTATTTTTCTATTACAGAATAATTCTATTATGTTTAAGGAGAGCAAAAAAGGGGCGCGCACAAATTCCCACCAAAGAAGAAGTCTATTGTAGAGTCATATCCTTTCCAGATAACCAGGAGGCAGCTATATATGTATAGTACACGGAAAGGATCAAAGAGCTTCTTGTTTTTCTGGCGCAATTAACAGTGACTTTTCATTCGTGAAAATTTGAATTCCGATCGAATGAGAATAAATTGTAAGAGATTGTTTTTACAGGCAAGTTCGCGATATATGTCAGAAAAGGAGAAATGGTAAGAGAGAGAGAGAGAGAGAGAGAGAGAGAGAGAGAGAGAGAGAGAGAGAGAGAGAAAGAGAGGAGGAAGCAGGTGGGGTATTGAGAAAAAAGAAAAACATGCTTATAGAAGTTTCTCTAATTAGATTACGTCTCCCGATTATTCTTTGTCCAACCAATACCAGAATATTATTCCAGAGTGCCTTATTTAAAATACTGATGGGAAAAATAAAAATATATATAACTATATAGAGATGATTTTGTTGTAAAAATAAAAGTATATACTTGCACAACAAACGGTAAAGGCTTTTTCATGCATCAATTGTGTATAATAAAATTGCTATGTTTTCTAAAAGAGCAGAGTATAGACGGATGGGGCATTGAGTATTTCATAAAAATTGCACTGTATTCTTAAATTATATAGTGCCTATGTTTTTTGCCCCATTACAGTTAAAGAGAATATCAAAATTATTCATATACAGGTATTTCCTTTTAACGTCTAGAAATCTCGGCTCCTGACTTTTCGATTCTAAATTTATCAATTTTTTTCCCCTTTTCTTTGCCGCAACATTGTTCCTTTCTTGCATCAATAAACTAAAACTGCTGCAGTACGCAAGAAATACAATATTACCTCTAAGCGCGCGAACATCGCGTACATTAATGGCAAAATCACGAATGTTTTAAAACGGGCGCGGCCATAAATATACGGTAAATTTTCTCCATCCTGCTGCATTGGAAAAGCGAGAGAGACCCCCCCTCACCCACCCACCCCACCCCTGCCCGTATGAAACTTATAATACAAGAGGGGCAGAGAGTTTGAAGTCATAACTGGAGAAAGAATGTGCTGAAAATGAGAAACTGAATACATGAATTTTTCATGACCTTCTACGCCGGCCAAGTATACGAAGAATTAAGAGTCCTGAATCAAAAGTGTATTTTAAAGCAAATTTAGTGCAACAACAATGTTTAGCTTAGGAAAAGGTAGACGGGAACCTAATATAAACGCGAGGGGTGTATAGTATAATATAAGCAGGTCGTCGCGCGGCGTCGCCGCCGCACTCGCCGTCGCCGCCGCTTCGGAATGAATAAATTATAGTTTATATACGCTACTATATATGCGAAAAAAATTTTACATGAAGCTTCGATGAGTAAAAGGTATTAAAAAAAGACTAGTTTTGATGATTGTATACGTCTACGTATAAATGAATTTCTTTGTCAAAATAAATTATTCACGGTTGATGTATTAATGTAAGATTAAAAAAAAAAAAAAAAAAAAACCAAAGCAAACCAAAATTATGGAGTAACGATGCTTCGGAGCAAAAAATATTGGCTATTTAATATCTTAATATTTTTGAGCCAATTAAAAAATAAAAATAACTTATTGTATATCGTTTTGTAAACCGAGCGCATAGCCACGGGGTGTTAAAACGCATTAAAGCACCCCGGGGCATTAATTCAATATTAAAGGTGTCCAAGTGATAACCGGCCAAAGAGAAAAGAGGGAAAACAAACGGCTAAATGCAAAGGACAAGTCCGCGCGCCCGCGCGCTCATCGCGCGGAACATACAGGCGAATATAAGCGACAAAGAAGGGAGGATGAAAAGCGTCCGCCCGTGCCGGTGCTTCAAAATGAATTTTCAGGACTGTGGATGCAGGGAAGAGAGAAGAGAGAGAGAGAGAGAGAGAGAGAGAGAGAGAGAGAGAGAGAGAGAGAGTGAGAGTGGCAGATAACCCCGTGCATAATCATGAATCACGATATCAAAAATTCAAAGCAACTACCTACTCGAGTATATATACGGGGCTGTAAAAAAAGGAAAATAAAGTAGCTAAAGCTCCCGAGTAACAGTACACGATGTTTATCCTGGGCGTAAAGAATAAAAAAAAGGAAAGAAAGAATAAGGCGAGAGAGAAGGAGAGAGAGAGAGAGAGAGAGAGAGAGAGAGCAAGGAGAGCTGGGAGCAACAAGAGCCTGAAACGCATTGAAGTGGCGACAATAAATGAGCAGTGCGAAGCCCGCACACGTATAATGCCAGTGCTACTTTTAGATAGAGAAAAGTCCTGCATTGCTCCCAAATAGCGTGTATCCATACCCATCTATATACATGCGCACGGTATTTTCCAAACTGAGCGAACGCTCGTGCTTTATATTATGTTCTCTCCCTCCCTCTCTCTCTCTCTCTCTCTCTCTTGCTCCCTCTCTCGCGAAGCTTAAGGTAAAAGGACGAAAAGGAATACAACAGCAGCAGTAGGATATAGAAGCGCATAAAAGAAGCAAAAAGCACCTAAAAGTACTACGTCGCCTGGGCAGACAAGAGACGACACCGAACGCGTATATACGCAAACACACACCCACAGCCACCCGCGCATACACACACACACACACACACACACACACACACACACACACACACCGGCTAGAAAAGTCCTTATTCGCCTCTCCTCTATTTTAACGTTAGGTACGTGACGCGGAGGAGACGAGATCGCCGTCGAAGACGGGAGAAAACGCAAGGAATCCCGAGTTCCTGGGCGACGGTGCCAAAAAAAAGCTTACGCATTTCTCTCGGGGGTTTCTCTTGCTGCCCCCCCCCTCCGCTCGGATGCGTGCCCATCGGCATATTATATTATCTGTAGTGAACACGGTCGCGCGAGTTTTGACAGGTGCCCCGACGACCTCGCGTATTACGTTCTCCTTTTCTATACGTGTGTATACAGCACGCTACGCCTTTCTATGTGTACATGCATAATAACATACGCACACAAAGAAAGGCCGTCCCGCGGCAGCGTTCGGTTGCGCGGGGAGATGATGATGATGATGATGCCCCGTAAGGAATCTATGCTCCGTCGGCGAATATAATTATTATTAACGCACGCGCGCGCGTGCGGGGTCAAGGAAAAACCGAACGCTGGTCCTTTTCTAAGAAACCGAGAATTGCGCGAACGCTCTTCCCTGCGCCGATGATCCGCGCGCCAGCGGAGCGCACACGAGCGAAAGGAGAAAATAATATTATATATATGCTATATACATACATATATATATACATATATATACATATATACATATATATACACACATATACATGCATACATATACATATATGAGTATTACAAGGCGGTGAACGCACGCGCGCACACACTTGCTATGTAATAAATAATAGCGGAATCCGAAGCGGTGCGCGGCGGCGGCCTCCCGATGGGGGCCGGAATATATAGCGCCTGCCTCTGTACTCGAGAGTCCTTGCCGCCTCCTCGAACAAAGCTTTTACGAGGGTGAGAGCGGGAGAAGAGAAAAAAAATAGGGAGGCTGGTCCTATGTATCCGCATCTATATAGCTCCATATAGCCAGCAGGATATCGCATTGTCGCGTGTCGACGAGAGATGCACGGACAGAGGGCAAGAGATAAAAAAAAAGTGAGAGAGAGAGAAAGAGAGAGAGAGAGAGAGAGAGAGAGCTGGCGAGAAGGCAAAAACTTGAGAGAAAGAGAGAGCGCGGCAATACAGGGAGAGAAACTGGAGAAATATATATATATATATATATATATATATATATATATATATATATATATGTAAAAAAAAGGTTCGGGAGGCCAGGTATAAAGACCGTGGGGCAGCCGGGTAGCCTTGAAAAATCACAGAACCGCAGGTCCGCGGCGCATACCTTGTCCGACGGCGCATCTGGCCCCGGTGTCGACGCGATGGGGGCATCGGCGCTGATCGAGCTCGTCGTCCTCGGCCTCCTTCCCGCCGACGTCCTGCGAGGCATCGCCGATGCCGCTGCTGCGGTACGCGCGGCACGGGCGGCTTCTCGTCTCTCCTCCAAAGATGCTGCAGCCCGCCGACGACGCGCACGGAGGCAACCTCTTCTTCGTCCTCTTCCTCCTCCCCCTCCTCCTCCTCTCCCGACGCCGTCGCCGTGATTCCACTCTACTCTCCCGAGAGAGAGAGTGTGTGCATGCGGTGTACGTGTGTGAGCGAGACGGCGCTACGCGTATCGAACCTTCCTCGCCCTTCGTTCGCCGCCCCGATGTATCCGTGTGTCGCGCACTCCTGGCCCTCCTTCTCTCTCGCTCCCTTTTGGAACCACTCTACGCGTATTATACGCGCCACTATATATGTTTCGTGCTTTTACGGAGCAATGATATATAACACAGGACGTGCGCGCGCCGCGCGCACGAACACTCATTCACGCGCACTCCCACACTTTCGCGAGCGTGTCCTTTCTCCCTCTATCTCTCTCTGGATTTGTAACACACCACTGTATCTATCTATCTATCTATATATATATACATACATGCATATATGTCAGCAGATAGAGGAGAAGAGAAAGAGAGAGAAGAGAGAGAGGGTACAGAGTATACAGACTCCGTTAGATTCGCACTTATTATATATGTATATATAGTACAGAGCACTAGAAGAAAAAATTGTAAACTCGAGCCGATATCGACGATTACGTATTTAGCATTTACAGGGGCGCCGCGATTGTACAATGTGCGAAGACACGATCGGCGGTCGTCGCCGCTGCTGTTGACCGGACAGCTCGCGCACCTTGATGGTCGTCGTCGTCGTCGTCGCCGCCGCGCGCCACCGCCGCCATTAAACTCGGCACTGACACATAGGACTAGTAGAGCCCGGTGCGCGGAGCCGGACGTAGTAGCAGCGCACAGCAGCGCCCCACGATGCTCCCCTCTCTCCTCTTTATCACTCTCTTTCTCGCTCTTCCTCTCTCGCTCTGTTTTCCCGAGTTCGCTCTCGCCTCTCGCTCGGTGGCTCTTCCACTTATAAACCTGCTATACCTACGTATGGAAAGCGGGTGGGGAAGAAAGAGAGGAAACGAGAGAGAGAGAGAGAGAGAGAGAGAGAGAGAGAGAGCGAGCGAGAGAGAGCGAGGCCAAGCGAATATGAAACAGAAGGAGAAGGAAAAGTGTGTAGGCTCTATAAGGGCATCAGCTGTGGTTGTATGGGATTTCGGTGAATATGTATATATAATGTACATACGCCGAGTATACAGGATAGCATAGCGGTATACAGTCGCGGGGGTGGGGGAGAAGTTTATCGTGGTTTTCAGGACGACACGCGCGGTGACCGTCACGATACGGGGTACTTCGCAAACCGCCTCCTGCCGTCTCCCCGTGCGAGAACGAATGCCGATATACACGTGACGCTACCGCGCGGAGTCATCTCTGCCCGCGTGCATGTGTGTGCCTCTGTGTGCGTGTGTGCGCGCGAGCCCGTGTATGCGTAGGGAAACTTCGAATCGCGCGCCTCCTCCCTGATTTATGGTGTTTTCCCATTAGCTGCAGCTGTTTTTCGGCTCCCTGCGTTTTCCCCGGTGTCGCTCTTTCATACATTATGCACGCGCGCATGTATATGCACCGAACTACTGCAGCGCAGAGTGCCGCCGCCGCCAGTCAGCCCCGCGTTTTAGGTTTAAAGAGCATAATATGAGAGGACGGAAAGAGCTTCTTGGAATTATGCGGTGGCGCCTATATTATGCTGATGGAGTAGGCCGAGATATATAGCCCATATCGTATATAATAAAAAAGAAATGAACAGAATTTATTTACGTACACTTTGTAAGAGATTGGGAAACGTATCGGGCCAAGGGGGCCCCCTCCGGCTAAAGTATAACGTGTAAATATGCATATTTGAAATTCAAATTGTTTGGGGATTTCGAGTAAGTCGAGGCGAATTTTTTTGCCTTCTTTACACGTGGTTTGAAAAATCACGTTTATTCGAATGCATTTGTACCGCATAAACACTCTACACAGTGTTCCGCCATATATGAGTTTTATCGCAATTATAAAGATACTTAAATATTATGATAACTTAAAATGTATGAAGTCTTGTATGGGCATATACAGCGATACATTCATCAATTTCGTACAGACTATTGATCACGCACAAAACGACTTAAACCGTATCTTCCTATAGAAAACGTGTCTCTTTGCTCGGTATTATGGTACCGAAAAATTGATTTTCAAGCTTGAAACGCCCTGGGACCTCGAAATTCGATCAAAACTCGCTTTAAGTGTCCTATTTTTATCATATATATAATATATATATATATATATATATATATATATATATATATATATATTCATCTATAAAAGTTTCAAAATAGAATACATATGTAAATATACTTAAAATCACATAAATCCAAACAAATAATTTAACAAAAAATGACACGTAACCAAAATAATCCATTTTACGTGCTACGACTCCGAACTATAATATTATCTTTTAGCCCGTATGAGAATTATAATATAAAATCTCAACTATCTAAATTCCATCCAACTATATTTTCATTCATACCCTAAAACTTCTAGTAAAGCGGTCATATAATTATTCATTTAAGTTCAAAAATAGTTGAATATATAACATTTTTTTCATGGATGTAATACTTTAATACACCATACAAAAAAAAGTTTACGCATTTCCACTGAACACAGAAAATAAAAAATTCTAACATTTAACGTATTCTCTTAATATGCACTAGATAAAATGAAGAAAAATGTATATATAAGATTATTTGTTATACTTGTATTCTTATTCACAATTATTGCAAGTCTAGATAAGTAAAATATGTAACCAAAATGAAGAAAACATATTCGAACAATAACTATATGTATTTATACTATTTCATACATCTTATATGACATGTTAATAAAAATATCTCATATAATATCTCACAATATCACAAAGGCATTTTTCAAACAAGAATAATTGTGTTTTCATAATAAATCTTCAAGCTTATGAATATATTTACATGTTTGCCTCAACTAATAATTCTTGGTGCTACAGTTTTCGCAGAAAATTAGCCGCAAATTCGTTTCAGGAAAATAACTAAAAACTTATAATTGTAAGTGTCAGGGTAGTGGTGAATATAAATAGAATGCTTTGCGCAAAATGATTTTTTCAGTTCCACTCGGAAACACTCGCCGAACTTGGTATGTCTATCGAATTGGTATTATTAAATAATGGTATTATTTATATAAAACTATTCAATGACAATTTTAAATATGTGATACTGAAAAGCAATTATATCGCCCGTATAAAGAATATAAAATGAAAAACATACAAAATCTTAGTCTTGTATTACTATACAATTATAATAAATAAATTGATTTCTATAGCAATATGTAGGCATGCAAAATATCCTTAAATTTTATGTAAAGTCACTTTGATGTCGTTTATCAAACTTTTTCATACGAAGAAACTTGTATTTTCAGCAATTTAAAAAATCTTGCCTAAGATCAACTTTGACCCTCGCGCCCGCCCGTTTTGAAGAAAAAGTAATAAAAATGTAGTATCTCGCAACCCCAACGATCTTGTGTTATTTACGAACGACTCTTAAATCCATTCCTTAAATCGTATATGAGTCAAATGTACAAGAAAATTCGACGTGTTAGATGTTCTTTATACGTGCGTTGGAATCGCGTCACGTTTAAAATTCTCTTTGATTTAAAGCTAATTTCAATAAAAATATAAAAATAATTATATATATATATATATATATATATATATATATATATATATATATATATCTATTTATATATCCTTCATTTTTCATAGGAAATACAGACAAGTGCATGACGACGTAGAGAAATTACATATCAACACATGAGTAAAGTACATATGACATTTCATAAAGTACATATGAGTCATAAAAGTACATATGACATTTTACAAATTCTAACAAAACTTTATTAATTTCTTCCAATGTTTATTGTAGACGGAAATCAATTTTCTAAGTTTTCCTATTTGATCATTCAAAGACATTTCTCTCTCAGTTCAATTCAGAGCATTAGCATCACCAGTAAGTTTGATATTTATTCTGAAGCACGCGCGCGAGCACACACGCACTTGCGCACGCATATTTTTCAATTCGTATAAAAATCCGAGAACCACAGAATCGAGAAAACTGGTCAAATAATTCGTCAATAAGTTTACATTGCTTATTAGAATTATTTTTAAATTGTATTACAGAAAAATCTTCCCTCAAAATAGATAAAATATATATAATCATATATAATATTCTATAAAGACTCGTACATTATTCTTAGAAATAAATTCTTTAACCAATAATTATAATTATAAAATCAAATATAAAAACAATGTAATTTAGAAGAATTTCTATACATAACTTAAGACAATTTAATCTAATATATAGTTAATATAAAAATAATAATATATTGATATATTGTAATCCAAACGATTCATTATAAAAATTTAATGGCAGATGTTAAATTATAAAAAAATTCTTTACGACATTATCTATAGGTGCATTGGATGCATAAATAATTATTCCATTCAATGACCAAAATAAAAGGCAGTATGATGCGGTATAAAATTAAATTCGTTATGCAGAAAAATATAAGGTGTACGAACTAGTGTATGGACAGTATATAAATCGATATAAATAGTTGGATTATGCGTATTTATAGATCTATTCGTCTATTCTTCAATAATTATTTTGGTTAACATTAGCAAAACAATGGAAGAAGAAAAAATTGTGCCAATAAGGAATCCATAACAGTATATGGATAGATTTAATTTATTAGCTATACGATCATTATGCCTAGTGTAGCGTATGCATATTATATATATATATATATATATATATATATATATATATATATATATATATATATGTATATAATAAATCTTGCACATGGCGATTTTTCAACGTTCTAATGTCGATTTATCAAAGCTTGACTTAATCGACGCGCATATTAATTAAATCAAAACAAATTCAGCGCTTTAATAAACGAAAAATTCATACGTGTATATATATATATATATATATATATATATATATATATATATATATATTCAAGCGCCCGCGCATGTATAACGCGATGATCGATCTCGCGCGGTAAACCTGTTCTGCGGACCCCCGGCAAGCGTTTAAAAAGACGACCACGACTTGTAATATATATATATATATATATATATATACCTGCGACCAACGTGTTATATTCCGCGACTCCTCCTGAATCTTTTCGTGTGCGCCGCATTCGTTACTTACAGTTATTACGAGACGTTCCTGCAGATGAAAATGTTCGAGATGCCTAAGTCATTTTGGTTTATTTAAATTCGAGGCCATTTTTTACGTAAAGGTAGGGAATTATAAAATAAATAAAATACATGAGGCATTGGTAGTGTAGTAAGGTAATGTTTTCGAGAGAAAAAAAATTCAACTTTATGTACTACGAAAATGCTGCAAAATTTACTGAAATTCTGTACGTGGACAGTTTATCATGAAACAGAAAAACAATTTAGGGGATATTCAAAAAATTATATTTTATGTACTTGATAGTTGGATACCAACCATTACCTTTTTTTTTATACAACAGTAAATATTGTCCGTAATAATAGTTATGAATTTCAAATGGAGTAAGTATTCTTCAATTAAGAAACAGTAAATATGTAGGTTAGCAGAGGGGAAATGAACTATTTACTTGACCCTTTTCTTCAAAGT
>JACCIC010000032.1:217500-345000 GCA_018907035.1 Sycobia sp. Sy_11 | reverse complement strand
TTATTGGAGGAGAGGATAAATTTGTAACGTTATCAAAATTTAGAAATCAATGGAATATCTTTCGCATATATACACATATATACATTATTTTTTTACAGACATGTGCATATGATTTTATCGGTAAATAATGTTTTATAGGATAATGGCTAATTATCTAATAATAGAAAATTATACATACATACATATATATATATATATATATATATATATATATATATATATATATATATATATACATTTTAAGCAATCTCATTCTAATACTGGTAATCATATAAATGAATAAAATAAATAAACACCGTTAAGTAGACATATTATGTATACCAATCTAATAGCGCGGCTAGTTTGAAAGCGAATTAAAATTAATTACATTCTTTACCGAGTCGTATCGATATATATATATATATATGTGTGTGTGTGTGTGTGTGTGTGTGTGTGTGTGTGTGTGTGTGTGTGTATAATAAGAAAACAAAGTGATACTTGAGCCATACAGCGGGCGACTATATATGTTATAGAAATGCCATTAGATCGATAGATCTAATAGATAATTTTATCAAGTTACCTGTACATATAATACACCGGCATCATGCATCATCTCTTTTCATCGGTGTTTTCTTTGTATATATGGCGTATCTGATCGGAAAGAATGATACCTACACTCTGTTTTAAGTTGTTAGGAGCATGACAATTACATTTTTTTCATCCTCGTCGTTTTTTTACATTAATATACATTACTATTCAGTGTGTGTGTGTGTGTGTGTGTGTGTGTGTGTGTGTGTGTGTGTGTGTGTGCATACAGAAACAACTATTTAATTTATCCTAAATTTTTAAACTTATATAATATTGTATCAATTCGTATATATTCTTCAGTTCTCGTTTTTATCATATCCCATCGAACGCGCGATACGACATTGTTTCACTTTGTTTTTTCTTTTCCTTTATTACGGCAGAACGCGCGTGCCGCATTGTCTTTTCATCGGATCAGCTTGAGAGTACAGAAAGAGAGAAATAGAGAGGGAAGGAGGGAGAGAGAGAGAGAGAGAGAGAGAGAGAGAGAACCTTGAATTGTTAATTAGCCAACCCTCGCCCTCGTGACGCGACTCTCTCATATATCGCGGAGGCAGAGGAGGGGTTTATGGAGATTTGACAAAAATGATTTTTCCATAAGCCGATCTCTCTTCCTCTCTCTCTCTCTCTCTCTCTCTCTCTCTCTCTCTCTCTCTCTCTCTCTCTCTCTCTTTCTCTGTCTCTCTCTCCTTTGGCTATATACGCAAGAGGACAGCGAAGGAGAGCCCTCTTTTCGGCCCTGAACCCCCCAGTGCGCAGTAGAGCTCTTGCCGCAGTGCATTGCTGCTGCAGTTGCTGCTGTTGCTGAACTTTGTTGTTCCGGCTTTGTGTATCCACTCTTTCTCATACTCGTATATAATACGAATGGAAAACTGAAGTAGGTACACTGTACGCTCTATCTCTCTCTTACTCTCTCCCTCCCTCGCCCTCGTCTCTGCGCGCGGAATCTGCGGGCGCGCGGGCGGCGCGGAAAGTGCGCTGCAGGAGGCTGCGCTAGACGCGAGGCGCTATGGCATATAGTGCGCGCACGTATCAGGGGAGGGTGAATCATGACCCTTGAGTATGAATATGTATAGGGAGGGGGATCGTATGCGCGTGATTTTTCGACCACCTTTCATATATATATATATATATATATATATATATATATATATATATATATATATATATATATATATATATATATATATATACACGAAAGTACTAGATTCCACATTGCGTTATATAAATCGGAATAATAATAAAAATGTTATATTTTTACCTATTATAATTATCGAGCAAGTCGTGTTCATAACACATACTGTTTGAAGGAAATGCCCCAAACAATCTCTGAGATCGTTACCTTATCTAATAATATGTAAAATCCACTCCCTAAAAAATAGTTTATATGTGAATATATTCAAGTTTCGAATCAAGTAACAATAATAATAAATTCATTCGAAATCTTGTTATCATAATTGTAATTAATTAGTGAATAATCAAATTATAGCAAAGCCAGAAAGTATTCCAGTGATATTTTTTTTTATTTGTTATATTTTTCAGTAAAGAATAATGATAATGAAAGTATATATATATCTTCTAATAAAGGACATGTATTATATATTTAAACAATTCAGAAGACAGTATTTGGAATTTAATAAAATCGCCATGATAATGCATTAAAACTTTCAACCTAATTACAAATTGATTTTCAAGTTTTTTAAGATCATGATTTTGGCGATTATTTTGTGTACGGGCGCGCGTACGATTATACACACATATGTATATTTGAATATGGAAAGCATCGGCCAGTAAAATAAAGTATGGGTTTGAAGAAAATTAATAGAAATTACAGGTTTTCCCTCTTGAAATTTTTACACGAACTTATTCGAGAAAAAAATTCATAGACTCTGTCATTTAATAAAAAATTTCATATTCCGTTAATATTCAGTTGGGACTGTGCGACTGTAAATAAATAAAGGAAGAAGAAAAAAAATTGTAAGAAAAAACTGTTTAACGTTAAAAATATGATATTCCATTATTTATCGACATGTCACTATCCTAATACTATACTTTACAAAGTATGAAAAATTCCATTTTGAGAGTTAGGTACTTCTCTGCGTGGCGTATCTTTTCTTGAGTTTGCCCCTTCTTGCCACTTTCGTCAAGTTCACCCCCCCCACCCCACCGCCCGCCACGGATTGCAGCAACTCGGCGAAGTGTCCTCGTTAGTCCGGATAATTATCACTCAACTTTGATTCATACATTGGGGCTGGGTAGACTTGAACCCGCAGTGGCTAATTTGAACGGCACTCAAAATGTATACTAAAAATTTATTTCCCCCCCCCCCATACATTTCAAGATCCGTAGAATCGCCTGTATATGTACTTATGGCTGTTTCGTTAGGAGATTTTATTTGATCTCGCAAAGAACTGTAATAAAGTGAAAATTCACAATGTACAAATTACAAATTACTAGTTTTTCCTATAACGTCCTTACACAGAACGAAAGGAGGATAGGAGGAAATAGAAATTATTTCTTAAATGATTTTAGAAAAGAAGAATTTGAAATACATTCACGAGAGAGTTCCCGCACGATTCGTTGAGTTTGTTTTTTAAAAAAATTCCCACAATTATACGTAAATGATAACGTACAACGGCGAAGAATACCTATATAAAGCTATGGCCTTGGTCGATTACTGTCATAATATATACCCTGTGCAGAGATAATATTCTCCAAGAATCCCTGCCGAATCCCTTGACGCGTCATAATTCTCGTCTGTTATTTAAATATACCCGTGTCCTTCCGCACATCCTTTGATCTCGTCCTCGATGCTGCGCGAGAGAGTAACGCCCGCTGACACAAATCGGAAGAAGGAGCACAGCGGCTCGATTAATACAGCTGTGCGTATATAAGGCGGAGTGAACTCCTCGTCCTTAAACACGCAGCCTTCTGATTCGCATTATGCTCAGCGTTTCGCGTATACTTTCATTGCAATTGTCGCGTACGATCGAGAGGTAATAGGTCGCGCGGCACGCGGATTATTGCGAGGAAGGATGTAATATGAGAACGTGCTGCGAAAAAAGATTTCTGCGAATGCTCGTGAAAGGGCGCCGGAAAACTTTTTCAAAGTAAATTTTAAAATGTTTTTTTTTTTTTAAAGAATCCCACGATTTTATACACGCAAAACTACTTTTTTTTTTATTAATTTTAAAAAGAATTCTTGTTTTCTATACCAAAATCCTTTTACAGAGAGCTTTTTAAAGTATACTAGGACCCCGCTAAAAGGGAGAATTAAACGGACTCTATAAGGAAAAAATTCAACGGATCCTTTCGAAAGCAATAGAATTTCTTAGAAGCATCGATGTATCGTTTCAGAAAGCTAGCAGTGAAATATTCAAATAATATCATTTACTTGAGCTGATATGACTGCACGATTGTACTTATAAGGGACACAACATGAAGCGATTTAATAATTAAAATTCACATTTTCTGCGGATAGCGCAAGAATATCGCAGCCGAAGTTCGTAAATATTGCAGGATTTGCGGGAGGATCGCGTATTCATCGTGATAGGGACATACTTCGATCCCAGCAACGTTGAGCAATTTTCCTGCAATATTTACGTCAATACTGCTATAATGAAATTCCTATATATGACATTTTGACGAATCTATCATAATGCTGCAATATTGCTGTAATATTTCACGATTCTATGACTGGTATTAATTTAGAAATATGTATGTATATATATACCATATACGCACGAGCAGTGATATATAGAGGCGTATCCGGACTGGCTGTGCGAATCACACGCTTGCATCGATATGTATACAACTACTTAGAAATGTCAACAAAAGTATATAAATAATTATTAATCAGATATCTTATATATGGCATTTCCAAATAAAGAATCGAATATTTATTTAAAGAAATGTTAAATATTAAGTACAGTTTTTTAACATGTGTTCTTCATTATGTGACTAAGAAATAATATATTTCTAGAATTTTCGAATGAATTCAAGTATTATGCATCGATATTGTAAATTTAAATAGTAAAAATTTTAATTTAATAAGTATATAGATTTTGCGAATTTAAAATTAGAGTATATGAAATACAAATACACAGACGCGCTAGGCTTTGAAAGAAAGGCCAAAATATGCCAGAAATTCAATTTGATTGATGTTCAGTAACTTAAATAATTCATATATCTATTATGTTATTAATTTTGATTTTTTATCCGTGTCATCTACAAATTTTTCCTTTTATTTCTGTACATTCATTTTTATTATAATTTGTATAATTATATACTTTATAGATAATACTATAAATGATTTATCAGTATATTCACGAGTCGATACAAGAGTATACGTCTCGGGCGTACCGTTTTTCTAAACTACTTGTACAATCGGCAAAATTTTGACTTTCCCTATGTCCGTTCAGAGCGCGCAAAAGTACGCGAGGATTATCGGACGGGTACTCCCAGCGTTCAAAGTATAATCAGAGGTATAATTGTGTCGCGCACTTATAATAGACGCGAAAAGTCCAATTTTACGGTCAGAAGAAGGATGCAGACCGACACTGGGCTACGGCATTTCATGCAATTTTTAGTGTGGTGAACTCGCGTTACGCCGAATTGCATTCGGCAAAGAAAACGACCCGCGAACAACGTAAGAATATTAAGACGAGCATTTTTTAAGTTCGTTCGGCAATTAAGGCAGGCTAAACTCTGTGCTGAATTATTCAATGCGTATAATATCGACACCGACCACGGAGACTGAGAGACAATTCAATTCGCGACGACGAAGAGTAGCAAGATTATCGCTGTACATACTAACGGTAAAAAGTATTAAAACTCAATTATTATATTGCTTTCAAAGTAGAATTACGAATTCTGCTAGTCCTGTCCTTCTCTGCAAAAATGTGAAATGTGATAGTTTTCGTTGTAACATTTGGGGGAGGTGCCTTTTTCTCAACGCGATGACTACTCATAATATTAATTAAGGGGGCTTCATCGAAGCCAAAACCAACCGCGTAAATAGATTATTCGATATTTATCAAATACTCATATTTCGAATTCCGACAAGGAAATAGAGTATATAGGATAAGGATGAAAAATATAACAAAGAAAATAATATAATTTACTTTCTTAAAATAGTTTGTAAAAATATAAAAATATTCTATACATTTTATGCAGTAAATGTGGTTAACCGTTATTCATTACATGGTTTATTCATGATTTTGCTAATGGTTTTTGAACAGATAATGAGATCTGCGCTTATTTCAGATGCCACACATTCTTAATCTGATTAATTTCTCATTCACTTAGCGGCTTATATATATATAACAACGAATTATGCTAGATTTCTCGCGCACTGTATCTTCATTCTCCATTATTTTAATTATGTTTTAGGATATTAAAAAAAAAAAAAAAAAATCTCCAATCTAGTCGAATTTAACTTTTTCATGGTTGATGATACCATTTTTGATGAGCTCAGTTCGCAGTACACTGCAGCCACCGGGCCCCTGCTCAGCGTTCCTACGTGGTACGGATTGGACTCGATGAAAGCATTTTAAAGTTAAATATTTTTATCTATAATGTTCATGTTCTTCTTTTTCTTAATAATGCAATTTAGTACTAAAATCATCATCTATACAATAATGTAAATTTCATATGACATCATAATTTAGGAAATTCTTACTGATTATAAAATGGGCAGTTATTTTACGAATTAGATTTTAGACATATCACGCAAGTTGAAAATATAATTAAAAAAAAACATTTACTTTTCTCAATATGTAATATTAATTTATTACTTTTTTCAAATTCACAAATATTTTTTGTATAATATAAGCTTTAAAAAATAATAAAAATTAATCCATTTTTTTATAATTGTATATTTTATATATACTATTAATAATTATCATTGGAATTTTTATTTACTATTACATATTTGTATACCAAATTTTGCACATATAATATTTACAAATATGCAATTACTATAACTATTCGAAATTACTTTGAAAAACACAGACAAAATTTATCCTGTGATGAGCGCAAATAAACCCGTGCTCTTCGCATTACCATATACGCAAACGTTTCTTCAACTGCGTTAAATAAAGCTCATTACAAGTTTATTTATTTTCTAAGAATATATAATTGAAAATTCATTGAAGTCGATAAATTGGAAATCATAGTCTAGGCGCAAGGGGTTGTTGTAGCCAATGGGAGTTCAGATACTCAACCAAATTTTCAAAAGATACTTTGATGGACTGATTCGCATAATCAAGGGTGATTTTGGCGTGATTGTTTTTTGTTTTTTTTTTTTTTTATGACAATTATTAATTATTTAGGCCAGACTTCCGTAAAACAGCCACTCTCGATTTTGTTGAAAATTTGTATATACTTGTTTTCGGATTGCTGATTACGAATAGGATATAATGGTTTTGGCGATAAGGAAATTTTCATGACGCGTGCAATAATATATTATAGTATAAAGACTGCAAGATCGATAGAAATATTTATTAATTTAAAATTGTAAAGTAGGAAAGATTAAAAATATTTTCGAAAAAAAAGGTTTTAAACGAATGTTGCAAGCAAAGTTTTCCGGGATGATTTACATATATACGTGTGAAGAGTATCTAATTTTTCACGATTCCAGCCCACGCACCTTTGATGCTTTGCGGGAACCCAAGGCTCGTCTTGGTCTCCAGACGATCGCAATCTCAATTGGTCTCCAGAAACATTGATTACACCAAAGTACAAAAGATTCATTCTATGACGAGGTTGTATTTGAAATAATTTTTTATAACAATCGCTATTGTTCTTCATAGAAATAAGTATGGAGTGAAACTTATTTTTGCTCATAACGTTTATTCGAATCGAATTGATTTTTATAAGACTGTTTTATAAGATTCGGTAGATTCTTGCTTTAGCTTTAAAAGTAAGACACGTCAAGTCATGAAATTCGTAGTTACAATCGAAGTTACAAGACACATTGGAGCGAGCGCGGCTCGGCCCGATGCGCAATATTACATTCAGGACACTGTTAGAAAATTAGTAATATACCGAGTTCTAATAAGAAAATTTGAATTTCACAAAAACGAGCTTATTTCTATGAGAAAAAAATGTAATAAAATAAAGCCTCGTGTCTACGTTTATTTATTTATTTTTTAATAAATCATTTCTTAAGAACTGTTTGCAAACAATTTCAGTCTTGATTTTCGAAATTAGCGTCTCAAAATGCCCTTTGAAAAATTGGGCGGATAACTGAACCCCCATCGACAATGAATAGCCTTAGATATAAAGGCTCCTAAACTAAAATTACTTTACATTAAACAAAAATTCGAGCACATTTATGACAATTGTCTATAAAGTTAAATTTATGAAATTTAATTATATTTTCTAAAGAAATTCGATCGTGTGTCAGACGTTTTCAAAAATCAATATCTTATTATTACGAATAATTTAAAAATTTACAAAATAAATAGAAAATTAAAATAAATAAATTATCGTTTATAAAAATTTTAAAACCTTAATTCTGTTATTCAAACTTCAAACGAAATTAATAAATATCATTAAAATGTAATGAAATAATAAATAACCTACCTGTAAATTTTTAATGCAATTTATCATTGAAAGTAACAGATGTGTTGCTATTCTATGCCTACAAGTGACAAAACTGTTATTATAATAACTACTTGTCAGTTTAGCTCAATTTTTAAGTTAATTAATGACGAGTATTACCATCTCTTATACTTACCTTCTGATTTTTTGGAATTTCAATTTGCTACCGTGGTATTCATAAAAGCAAAGCATGAGCCAAAGTAAAGAAAAATACTTATAAACATAAAAATTCCCAATTGAATAATCATAACTTATAATCTAACACTGACATCTTGATATAACACCACTAAATAATGATGTTCATAAATGAAAGTTAATGACTTTTTTTAATTTTTATTTTAGACGATAATTTTCATCACAATAAAACCAGCTGAAAGACTGAGTCCAATTATCAAGCGATTTATCGAGCGATAAGTCCAGCAAATTTTTTAAAGCAGTTTCAATCGTATATTTAATAATACGTACATTGTATCTGCAAATATTTGAAAACTTGTGTTTTTATAAATAACAATTTTAATTCGAAATAGAACTTGAAAATTGAATGATTATTTTTTAAATAAATAAAAGATATAAAATAAATTATTTATTATTGATATTGTAAGAATTTTTAGACTGACATATATAAAAAATGCGTTCACAGTCCCATCAAATAAAACATTTATTGGCTGTCGAAGCCAATTTTAAGTCTTTAATGCTGTATGAGCTTTGGGGTCGACTCCAAGGGGCACAAATACTAATTCTATTTATGACTTCTCGTTTTTTAATAATTTGTGCATTATAAATATAAAATAACGAATCGGTTAAGTACTATGAAAAGGACAATTTTTAACGAGTTTTAATGACAGTAATGAGAAACAAGTCTCATTAACTACTTTATCGCAATATTTTTTTATTTATTTCAATTAAATTAGGAAAAACTGGTTTTTTGCAGATAATGAATTGCTGCTCTGAACTAAAATTATTTATAATTTAACGAGATGGCAAAGCAAGTTGTTACCGATCGAGTGTACACAATAAAATATTGTCTTAAATAATTTTATATATAATTTATAATAATTTACTACTACCACATATATATATATATATATATATATATATATATATATATATATATATAAAGCAGTAATTATTACAAATTTTAATCAATTGTGCCTTTTATTTGTTTTCAATCTACATTGCTGCGAGTGCCAAGCAGATGCGCCAAGCCATGTGGAAATGACAATAAAACTATAGAGAATCTTTTGTTCAATTGGTATGAAAGAACAGCCATCATCCTGTTATTTCAAAAAGATAATTTAATATTCCGCCCGATAAAAATATTTAGTAGATTAATTAATCAAATCGTTTATTTAAGTTTATTATACATAGCTGCAAAATGTCAAGCTAATTTGTCAAACGATGTGGAAATTAAAAAAAAAATATTTATTTATAACTTTTAATTTTAAGTTTCAATACATTCTCATTTCCACTTAACTCACGTTCAACCAACTTGGCTGAAATATTGCAGTAATACAGAATAAACGTAAATTACGATTGTCAAAAAAATTTATAATCATTTTATTTTTAAATGTAATACTATTAACGAACAAAATTTTTCACTTAACATGTAAAAAAGCAGTCGACAGCTCATTAAATAAAAACTGTAAATTCATACATTTTACTCTTAATTAAAAAAAAACGTTCTTTATCATAAAAACTGTAATATAAAAAATGTTTTTTAGTCTGTCACTATATTTGTACTTTATATTAGGATTTTTACATCTGTAGAATTCTCAAGTGACGAGGAGCCGACGAATTTTCCGCCAAATCACTGTAGCTTGTCAATCTTATTTCCCAACTGCATATAAGAAATGAAAAAAAAGTCTGCATAGACGTCAAGTATTTTCAATGCAAAAAGTACACTTTTTCAAACAAATCAACAAAACAGTATTTATAAATTCTTCTATTTACTTATATAAATCTGCACACGTGGAATATTTAAATATTCTGATTACGCGTATTGAACTATATTCATCATTTTTAGATCAAATTCTGTTATTTAAATATTTACGGGCAGAAATATCATGACTTTTTCTCGATTTCCGAAAGTAACTGTACAAAAATATAACATTTAAGTAATTTCATCGTAATTGACATTACCAGATCATGCAGTAATAATATAACAATGGCAATATTAAATATAAAAGTAACTAGAGCAACATTTTTAAGTAAGACATAAATTATTTAAATAAAAATAATTACAAAGCTTCTATTTAAAGTTTGCATATAACTTATACAGCTTCTTGCATTGGCTATTATAAGGAATAGTTTACTTTCTTAAAGAAATAAATTATTCTTAAAAAGCGCAACGAAATGAATTATCGGAACTGTATACTATACTCAATTTTAAAATTGATATATTTTAAATAAAAAACATTCGCTGGATTTAAAATCAGCTTAGAATTTAACAAAATTACCGAGAATTTCAATTTGGAAAAATTTTAATATTTAATATAATTTTACACGTTTAAAAAACTTAATTTATATATATCTTTTAAAATAAAAACTGGGGTTATTCGATTAGTTTATTTGCAATACTTGGAACTGAGCATAAAATGAAATATTTTTTATGAACACTGATATAATCAACATCTGAATTCATACAAAAATTTTCCTTGCAATATTAAAGTAAAATTTAAGCAATCTATTAGAGAAATGTTAAGATCAAGCATTTTTTTTTTTAATTGAATCATAGTTCTTTGCTAGTCGTGTACAAATAGGAAATTATTTATTCAACAATGTACCTATTACTTTAGGTACTTACTTTTTATATGTATATAGATCGACGTTAAAAGAATAAATGTTGTCTTTACTTTAATGCATTCGTAACAACTAAATATAATTAAAAAAGGTCATTTTTAACAAACGTATTTACTTTAATGAATAAGTAAAACTGACAAGCATATTATTAAAAATTAGGAATTTTTACAAGCAGTAGATGCTTCATCTTTTTTATATTTGAAGTTTGAATTTAAAAATAAATTTTATAAATAAAATATTTTATACAGCAAAGCATATAAACAAATTTTGAAGACTTAGTCCTTTTCCTGATTTTAAATGATTGAAATCAGATAAGAATTTAATCGAAATCATTAAACTTGATATTTTTAGCACCGCAAATAAAGGGGAAAAATTAACCAATGAAACCAAAATACAAGCAAGAGGGAAAACTATATATCAAAAAACCTTATCTCATACAATTTATTAGTCGCGTTCAAATAAAAATAATAGAAAAAAATTAGTTACAAGGGTCGCGTCATGCATGTTCGATTATCCTCCGCTGATAGGTCAGTCTCAATCGTTTTTTTTCTTGTTTTCCTCTTTATTTCAAGGATACTTATATAAAATAATCGGTAGTTACATACGAATAACCGCTAATTTCTTATTTAGTTCATCCTGATCTGACTTAACTGATCTAAGTTGCCACAAATGTTCAATAAATAAATGTATTATTTGTGTTATTTCTCAACATCTACGATTTTTGTGCATCGCATTTATTGATACTGTTCAGGTACGCACAGCTACTACTACGCTCTTCCTTTTCTTTTTACGCTTTGGAGTATAAGCACGAGAAGAGAAGGATGAGAAACCCGCGACTTGCATATTAAGTATGGCAAATGTAAGAAAGGCAATTCAACAAAGAACCTTTACTCAAAATTAACTTAAAAAACTCTGTCTTTTTAATTTTTAACGTATCTAGCATAGTTTTTTCACAATTTATTTTTTGTAAATATTATGTATTTACATATTTACTTAAGCTTCAAATATATTGTAACATTATTTATCTCAGTAAAGGAGATTAGGGCTTCTATATTTAGGAGTTTTTAAAACTTTTTAGCTATTTTTTTCATCTTTACTTTTAAAGTAATAATCTAACAAACGTGGATTACGAATATAGAGCGTTCCAATGCTTTGAAATATATATATGTATGTATATATACACACAGGTATAGTGATTGATGTAAATATAACACATTGTAATCGATGATTTGGGCTTAATTGTATCTCTTGTTGTAAGTATAACTATTTTATTATAAATTACCTCGATATTTTTTCTCACTGGGTAGTGTAATTTCTTTGTCTTTCTTGGAGATCCAAAGCTTACATTCTTGACTAAAACTGATCGATAAAATTGGTTACCATCAACACCAACTCCTTTCGCTGTGACAGAGAAAATACATCGCAATACTACTCACAACACGAATCGACCATCATGAAACATTAAAAATTACGTGAAGTTTTAGTTTCGAAGTACGATAGACAAGAGCCAAAAGTTCAACACTTTTTCGTTTCATCATTCACTTATTCCTTCTATGTCGATTTTAGCTTACTAATCATTGGTGCGCATATCGCGCGAACGCAGAATCAGCCGTATAAAAATTATAAAACAAAAGTTTTAAAAATTATTACCTAAAGAAAAATATTTTACCGTACTTGCTGTCTATCATGTTAATAAATCGTCAATGCAGTTTTATTGGCTTCTCTAGTCTAGGCCGTCTATCGATATGGATTACGTATTAACATATATTAAAATTAAGAAAACGACAGTCTCTTGAGCTGTTTTTTTTAAATAACAATAAATGCTGATTAGTTAATCTTCTCAATAAAACATTATTTTGCTTAAACACTCAAGAGATTCATTTTTTCCATTTTCTCTGCCTAATCTTAAGTGGATAGATACATAACTTTCATCTGTGAGTTTATTTGAAAAGTGTATGTTTTTCTGTTAAGTGTACCTATTTTTTAAAATGTATTTATGGTCTTCCTGCCTTAGTTATTGTATTAATAATGTTTTAACAATTATGACGTTATGAAGTCGAAACCGCTGATACTAGCAGCACCGGGAGTAGCAATAGCAGCAACTGTAGCAATATTAGTGGTAATCGAAGAACTGGAGTGTCGATCATGGTTGAAACGGTATCATCTTCATTTTGTAATTAGAAAGCGGTGGTATATAATCTGGATTTTTTCATCACAGAAATTGGTGTCTTAACCCAAAGAAGGAAAGTCGTTTTCGTCATCAACCTTAGGAGCGTTCTGACGTTCACGAGGCGACCTCTGCTCGTTCATCTGAAAAAAAAAGAATTCCTTAAATTTTATAAATGGTCAGAGCCTCTTATACCATGCGTAAATTAGTATATTATTAGAGGTATGTTATAATAATAAACATTGATATATTGTGTAAGATTATAAATTTGTTGCATTGTGAAATTAGTCTACTGTCAAACATAGTACAAGAAATTTGTAACGAATGCTTTTATTTTTTTTATCTAGACTTGAATGTATTGTTTTGCATACATCTTGCACGTTTCGTTCGAAACTTACCGGTCGGAATTCACCCGCTGCATCCGGAGCACTACGAGGCGGTCCACGATTTCCATATCCACGACCGTTGGTACGATCACCTCTGCCCCCTCGACCACCGCGGCCACCTCTACCGCCAGCACTGCGTCTCGAATCGCTGAACTGTATCTCGATATCAAGTACATGCTTTTGGCGACCGACCCGTTGCGGATATTCGGTTGCATCGTACTCATCATCATCTTCCTCTTCTTCTTCAGCCCCCTCCTTCTTGCGCTCAAGCGCATACATCTTCTTCCAACGAGATAAATCCTCGCCCTCGCCAGCTTTACGTAAGTTGTACTGGGGCTTAGCGCGATTTTGACGCAGAGCTTTCCACTCATCAAGAGTAAGCTCGCGTGTTTCCTCTTCAACGGGCTTTTCCTCAGCTGGAGCACTACCTTCGCTGGTTTCACCAACGGTATTGCTGCTCTCCGCGCTATTCTTGCTATCATTAGCATTTGGCGTTGGATCTAATTCGAATTTCTCGGTTACCCAGTCATCATCAGTTTGATTTAGGCTTTCCCTAAAAGAAAATAAAAATTTTCTTTTAATTCAAAATAATAAAGCTATATGCATCAAATATAAACGTAAGCCATTTATACTTAAATTTGCAAAATTATCTGAGATTAACAATTATATAAGTATTTAAATTTTAGTTAACGAATAGTTAAATACATTTATTTTAATGACAGAAAATAAATTAATGTTTTCCACAGCATTAAACAACAGATTACAGATTTCAACATTGACATTTAAATTAATAAATATTTTTATCTCAACAGTCGACATAAGTTCAATTTATAATTACATTTAAATCCAATTATTTTAAATTAAAAAAGAAGAATTTTGGTAATGAAGGATTATTATTTATTTCTTTTTTATAATAAACTTTTAACAGGCTTTACATGGACATATAGAGGAAAAATGCAATGTGCTGGATCAAAATCCGGTCCATCATAGACTTCGAAAGTGTTTATGTAGATGTAAACAAAACTAATTTTACTATCTGAGCCAAGGACTACATTAAATATGTTAAGTTATCAAGCTTTAAAAATATTGTAAAATTAGAGATGATATTTTATTAAACTTTCCAATATAAATATTGAAATTGAAATAAAAATTAATAAACGGTAAAAAAATGACTTATTCAGTTTTTCAGGAACAAAATAAAATTTGAGTAAGCATCAAATTTTAATTATAAACAATCAAAACTAGCCACATAAGAAAACTTTTTTATTACAATTTATTTTAAAAATCTAAACAGTAAAGAAATAAATAAAATAAGAGTTACTTACTCAATTTCATCATTATGAGTTCCCCAATTATGGCTGCCAGCGCCATCCTTCTTGTCAACTGATTTTACTCCGCTGTAACCATACCTGTTTACATTATTAAGTGTAATACATAGGAACAACATTAATTTTTAATATCTAAAATTACAAAACCGTAAAACAGTAATCAAAATAATCTTTATGTTCCTGGCTTTGAGACGTTACATATACATTGAACAATAACAGTAAGAACATTCAAAATAAAATGTACATTATACAACATTTAAACATTTAATTAATATAGCTAAAATCCTTACCTTGATTGCCTTTTTCAAGTAAGCAAAAAATTGAAATTTTGTGAAAATTAATAATCATTTATGCGTAAATAAAATATTATATAATTTATATAGCATTTAATATATAACATAAATAGAAGGAAAAAATTTTCAAATTTACAAATTTATAATTAGTGCAAAAAATTCAAATTTTCTATTGCATGTTATCCAAACAAACATTTATAAATTACAAATTCATTAGTTGAACTACAAATAACCTATCGTAAAACAAAGTGTTTAAAGCTAATAAATGAAAAATTGAAGACGTACTACATAAATAAATGTTAATATAATTATATATACGTACGTCTTGTCTGATCCAGATTGGCGATCAAATTCGCGCTTTCCGCGACTGTCAAACGGATTGTTACTTCCTCCATGTCCACGAAAACCACCTCTACCACCTTTGCCCATACCTCCTCGAATTCCACGTCCTCCACGCCGTTCACCCATATCTGGGCGATCGCCTGTGTTACGATATTCACGGGGCTCTTGTAATTCACGTGGTTGTTGATCTCTCCCTTCACTAAGTTTATGAAAATTTTCATTGTTTTAGTTATTTATATTTTAATATTTAAATCTTGCGTTAGTATAGCAATGGTAAAGTGAGCAATAGTTCATTATAAAATTTAATGATATTTTCAATAATATTCCTTATTTAAACGATAATTTTGTATGAAATAAATTGTATGTTCTTATAATAGCTTAAATAAATATAAAAACATTCAACTCGACCATACAAAATTTTAATAATTTTTTCAATATTATAATATTAAAAAACAATTTATTTATTCTAAACATTAAATATTATAATTCTATATTGTTATTTACCACATGTATTGAAAATTAAGATAAAATAATATTTTATTACAAGAAATTTTTAATTCTATGGAATTCAATATCTAAATAATTACAATACATAGTTCAAAACATATATATATCAATACACTTAATTATATATGAATAGTTTCATCAAAGAGAATAACTAAATCAAATAAGTGATGTTACTTACCCAGGTGGACCTCGTCGAAAAGCATTTTGAATGCGAGGTGGTCGTTGTTCATTATCTTCTCGATTGCGTTTATTATTATGTTCTTCTCTAGATTCAGTGTTGAATTTTACATTACGCTCACCTCCAATCCTCTGTTGAGAAGGCTTCTTATCTCCTAAAAAAAAAAAAAAAATCTTAAATAATTATTTTTTGCTTTATCAAAAGTGAATAGCTTTAATAAATAAAAAAAAATTAGACATTAAAGAAAAAAAGAAACAAGAAAATCAATAGTAGTGTAAAAAAAAATAGAGCAAAATCCTAAAGTAGTATGGTTTTGTCCTAACAACCGAATTTATATAGAGAAATGATTAAGAATTTCAAAATTAAATCTCCTATTTTTTGATACCCTTAAATACTCAAAGGCCCCTTCTCGCGCCTAGCGATATATTTTTATCCGCGTTCTCGGTCGCCTCGCTCGTAAATAGTCGTTCGCGATCTTCGTCTTTCCAGCGGACATGTTGTCGAGCGCACACGCGCATTAGTAGCTCGTGCTTCTGCTTTCTTCGTTTCTCGCTCGCTGTTCTCGAAAACCAAAAAAAAGCACATGGATGGAATCAAGTACAGAGGGCCAAAGAAGAAAGATACTGGCTTCGATCTTGTTCAACAAAACAGTGCGTATTTTTACGCCTGTACTAAAAAGACGTCTATAATTATAAATAATATATAAAAGGGTCTTAAAAAGCATTGATCAATTCTCTTTCTCTTTGTTCGTCTTCTGGCTTCCTCGTCTTTCCTTGTGTTCATTATCAATAGCGGGCGCGAATGCCGGTTTAAAGGCCTCGTGGGCTGCGCGGAATGGAGCTAAGTAAGAGGGATAAAGTGCGCCAACCCAGGATTTTAGTCCTAAATGGGATGGAAGCCGTCCAGCGTTGAATTTAATTTAAAAAAATACATGAAACTTGCAGAGAGGAAATTCCGTCTGCCCATATACAAATCATCTCTTTTTTAGGAATCATCCCGACATGGCGAGCACGAGGCACGGCTTTGAACGCACACAACGATCGGGCACTAGCATACGAGAATACGAGTACGTGAGAGAGAGAGAGAGAGAGAGAGAGAGAGAGAGAGAGAGAGAGAGAGAGAAAGAGAGTGGGAGGGAGACAGACATACAATGATAGATCGCGCGCGCGCGATGCGGCTGGACTGGACTAACCTTGATCTTTCTTGGCGTCCTGATTCCTCAAGGGTTGCTGCAAATTCTCCTTGTTAGGTCTCGCCTTCGGCTTGCCCACCTGCTGCTGCTGTTGCTGGGTCGGTTTGTTCTGGGCATCGAGTTGCTGCTTCTGCTTGGTCTCTTTTTCGTTGAGCTTCTCCTTCTTTTTAGCCTCCCTCTCCTGCTCGCGCAGCTTCAGTATCTCGAGGGGATCCTCGTCCTCGTCGAGGGCGAGCGAGAACTTGTTCGTCACAGTTATGCTGTATGTGTTCTCCATGTTTGCAATTCTATCAGCGGGGCTGTGTCCACCCTTAAACGAGGATCGGACGAAATTTTCCTGGCTACTCTTGAGCCCTTGTGTAACAGAGACATCCAATTGATTCCAATATGGCCGAGTTGTATCCCCAGTGTCTGAGGAAAGAAGGCTCGAGCTTCACCACGAGGTCCGCGAGGCCGCACTCGCGCGATTTTCGTGGGAACATGGTGGGGAGCCGAGGCGACTGGTTCGCTGCAGCGCTGGAACCGCGGTTACCCCCACTACTTGAAACACGAAGCCGCGGGGTTGCCGGATCCCGCGCGGATGCGCGAGCTGCATTATTTTATGGACTTCGCGCCGAGTCGGGCCAATCGACGGCCCGCGCATATGCGCCAGCGCTTCAACGCACATATGCGCGCTGATGCGCGATGCGATGCCGGGCATGCATGGATTTTACTTTATACGATATTATTATATGCATATATAGAGTAGCAGAGAGTACAGTGCGCAGCTAATACGCGCAAGTATTGGCGCTACACTCAACTGACTCAACACCTGCCGCTATTGTATACAACGCCATTGCACGGAGATAACAATCAAGACGATGTTATTCCGGGTGTCTCGGCTGCCAATAAATGATATAACCCGATGGATGCAAAATCATAGCAGTAAACAAGTACGAATGATTTGCCAATAATTTAACTTTAAATGATTATATATATATATATATATATATATATATATATATATATATATATAAACTATAAATATACTGTATATTATTTCTTACGGTTCAATAGTTTTACATATCGTGAAAATTAATAAATTAACATTAGATAAAATTTTCTTATAATAGCAAAACAACACACACGTCGGCACGCATATTCGGATTCCAACAATTTTAGCACTACTATTTTATCGATTCTATCTGGTTATGACATTCATTATTCGGGATTTAAAGAAATTATCAATATTTATTTTAATTTAAAAATAATATATAATAACCACTTTTAAATTTGTTTAACATTTCGTAACAATATTAATTATTAATTTTTATATGGATTTCCATTGGATTGAAAATCAAAAAATTTTATTAATATAATGATTTGATATGATAAATAAAAAATAAGTTTATAAGTTAATTATTAAAAATAAACTTTCCATATTTCGTTTACGAAAATACAATTAAGCCTTCCCACACTAAACAAATTTTGTCTAGTAAAATTTTAAATAAATTTAATGTAAAAAAAAATAATATTTATTTTACTAAAATAATCTACTAGTTATTAAATAATGGATTTATCATTTTTACAAAATTGTCAAATATAAAATTTTATTTTATCAAAAACTTTTAAGATATTTAATTCTCTCTTCAAATTTTTTTTACAACTATATAACAAATTTGTTATGTTATATATGTATGTCTACGTTTTATTAATATAAATAAATAAATAAATTAAAGAAACCGATAATTCAACTATTACAATCGAAATAACTGACATGGAACTTATTATCCTAAATATGATATATAAATTGTTTCAAAATATTGCTCAGTTAAATTACATATATTCTAATTAATTATTAATTTTATTTATTATTTATAAGAATTAATGTATGTGTAGTGTTCTGAATTTATATAAGATAGATAAATTAAACTTTCCGCCATTTTGAAAATATCCGTAAGAAAATTTGGCAACTATGTGTACTGCACATATAGTTTCCCATTCTTCCCGGCCATTTAGAGACTTGAGGTTCAGAGTACTACATTTGGCACTGAAACTACAAGTACTGTGTACTGTAATTTTGTATGAATATGTCGAAATCAGGAGTTTATCGACCCTTTGTTAAGAAACTATATTAGAAGTGGAATGACATTAGATCATTTTCAATGCTTATTCAAAGAGAATTTATTATGCCATTATTTGCGTGTCATTTTCAAAAAAACTTGCATTATATGTGAAACATTTAATATTTAGAAATGCAATGATGTTATCTATAAATACGATTTTTAGGTAAATAATCACTGACACATATTTTATTTTTGTTAAGAAAATATATGTGTGTAACACAGCAGTCATTGAAATCTACGTCATTCTGTCAATACACAGAGAACTGGTGTAACTATATAATCTGTATTTTGTTACGTAATCCGTTACCCGGCAGTGCGTATACCCCAGAACTCCCAGAACCACGAGTATAAAGTAGACGCACTCGAATTGCAACCATACACGGTCGCAAAGACGCTCAATTCGCAATGCACCTGACGATGGACATCGCTCTGCGCTCTCGCCGCAAGAGTTTTAAAATAAACGGCGGAACAGGCATTTAAAAGGCGGCAATCGCTCGTTTTATACAAATGATAATTTTGCGGTACTGATATTTATATAAAATTTAATCCTCTTTTGTTTTAATAATTTTTGTCTCTTTACAAATTCTGGAAGTATAAAGTTACAAAATCAACATATATACATACGACAATCATACATTCAACAAAACATGCCGAGGGACTCTCGTTTTTATACTGCCTTGATTTAGTCCAGGTACATTTATGCGTTATTTTTGCGCGATTTATTAAAAATTTGAACGAATTGCATCACGTGTAGCGATAAAAAGGAATTTGGATTTATTTTCACTCTGCAAAACTATACATGACTCTTATATAAAATTTTTTGTTTTTATTTTTTTTTGTTTAGCATTGTATACTGAAGTGGTTCATCGATAATATGTTAGTATACGTAATTATTGTACCATCCATATTACTCGATTTCAATCCGTTTTATTTCTAACTAGTTTGTTCGCGGGTTAGTTTCTAAAAATAATTTATTTCCATGGCTCAGCAATCTTCATTGATATCGAATATTTGGCATTCCTTAGCATTTTATGCGTTATCACGTGTTCAGTATCCATATCATATGGACATATGTGCGTGCGAGCGCGCGCACGCGCGCGCGCGTGTGTGCGTATGTGTGTGTGTCTGTTTTCAAGAATAAATTTAAAAAAATAAGTTTTAAAAAAGTCTACAATATCTAACTTAAAATTGACCTCAACTATATATGATGAATGTTGAAGTTAAACATGTACATTTAACTTTTACATAAACTTTTACAATGTGAGGTCTATTCACATCGGACAAAAAGCTAAATTAAATAATAGATAATGAATTTAGTTGATATTATTTAATAAATATATATATATATATATATATATATATATATATATATATATATATATATATAAGTGTTGACGCTAAATATGAATTTATATGTAATTATCGTCTGGATTAATAAACCTTTTTTACATTGTGTATTTACATTGTGTATTGTGTATTATTATCCTTGTATTATATACCCATATTATTTTGTTATTCATTTCTCTTATGGTATTGAATTAAAACTTCGTGCTTTTAATATTACAGTTTATTATGATAAAATAAAAATATCATATCAAAAGTAAATATACTTAAGTAAATATATTTTTTATACAAATAAAAAATTGAAATATGATAATATATTATGAAAGTACTGAAAATTGTTTTACAATATTGAACAATCAGATTCTCAATACTATTAAAACTATTCTATTGAATCATTCTTATTTATCCATATCTTACGATTTATAATATATAGGTCAAATTTTAAAATCCAACAGAGTTAATTTTTGATAATTATAAGCAAGTTGTTATCTGCCTGAAATTTAAATTAGATTATTAATATATATATATACTATAATCATTTTCGATTATTTTTTTTTTCGAGCCACTTATTCTATACAATATATACCTTCAAACTCCATGACAAAAAAGCTTCATAGTTATTTTTAAACATATCATTTTAAACGATTCATACAGGTGTGTGTTTTACAGTAGCAATATTATGCGTGGCGAATGAATTCTGATGTATCACCAAGAATATAATAGAAAACCAATCGAATGCATTTATGACTTTGAAAACGCAAATACAATAATCTAGTGAAGATATTATATAATTAACTCATATAGCCTCTTTGAAAATCTGATAATGCATGTTGTTTATGATATATAAATTACGAAACATTTAATTGTATAAGTAATAATTTTATAAATTTATATTATTTTTCCAATCTTATATTTTCAAGTATTATATGCATAAATAAATAAATGAAAGACATTTTAGGAAACGTATAATTTGCAATATTCTTTCAGAACGTTCAGTAAAAAAAGTAACAATAATGAACAATGAACTATTCAGTTAAAAAGATTCGGTTTTTATTCTAATTTTCTTTTCTAACTAATAATATACATATTTTTTTTATATGAGATGACGCATATTATAATATAAATTATAACTGTTTCGTCTTTGTATAGTACGGAAGGACAAGTTGAAACCTGCATCAACCAGTAGTTCGAATACGACTATTCAGACACAGACCCTGCATTTATGGGGTGTTACAAGCATTATGAATAAGAGCGGCAATTGCTGCGGAAATGAAAAGGAATTGCGGGAAAATAGGTGGAGAAGACAATTTTCCATTTTTCGGGGAATCCCCGTATATATATTTATATATTATTTAGCCAGTATATATATATATATATATATATATATATATACTATATATATATACTATATATATATATATATATATATATATATATATACACACACACAAAGACTGATCGGCTTTAGAACTTGAACCTATTCTGCTTTTAGGCGAGGCGAGGTATAAAGGCTAATTTAAGAGTGCCCTAAAAGACCATAAGTTTTTCACTGTATTCATGTACATGTTGGGCAGTTGAAGTCTTTTGCATTTTCTTTGCTAACAAACAAAACGATTTCTTAAAAAGATGATATTAATTATAAAAAAAAAAAAAAAAAAAAAAAAAAAAAAAAAAAAAAATTATTTGACAATTTAAATTTCTTTTTGATTTAAAAAAGTTGACAACATAATCCTTTTAAAATACCTCCAAGAATAAATATTGATAACTTATATATATATATATATATATATATATATATATATATATTATATATATATATGAGCTACAAGTCCAAATTTGTTATTTTATTGCAATTACAAAAAATATCGAAGGAAATTCTAAAAAAATTATTTTAGTAAAAAATTATATACAAACTATGAAAAGATATATGTGTATGCTGAAAAAAATTCAAATATATATGTATATGCTTTTTGAAATTTTTTATTTGTGTTGCATCATCAATAAATTGTTTCGTATAGATCAGTCATTTTAATTATAAAACCAACTAGACCACGTTTCTAGAATAATTTAATAACTACATATAGATAGAAAAAGAAAACCAAATTCAACGACTATCCTCTATAATCTCGGAATACGAAGCTACTTATACATACATACATATATATATATATATATATATATATATATATATATATTTTCATTTACTTTTTTGTTTATAATTTTCGGTCTTGAAACAAGATTCCAAGTTAATATTCATATATATATATATATATATATATATATATATATATATATATATATATTATATACATTTAATAGATAAGTTTACAAGAAAATCGTATAATGATTATTATTCGCATAATTAGTAATTATAATGTCTAGCAGTTTTTTCGGCTAGTACCAGAACTAGTACTTTACAAGCAATAATTCAATATCTACATAAAGCATAATATCGTGATCTTGACAATCTCAGGGTGACTAGAATTTCGAAATCCTTACAAACTCTGATATACGTAATTTACATGAAAAAACTCAAATTTATTATTTATTAATATGTAGAAAAAGGACCAATTTACCTTCATCTTGTGTTTATTCATTTGCGAAGGGCGATTTTTCTTTACAACTTGACCAATAATAGACAATTTCCAGTTAAAATACTTATTGATTTACAGGATTTATTAAATACACAAAACTAAGGAATTTTGCAAAGAAGAAAAGACTCGTAAAATTTATTACGTCCCGCAATGTCCTTCGTAAGTGTAACGGTAGTGAAAAGCCTAATCGGATTGTCCAGGTACCAATAATAATTGCACATAGAATTTCTTTTCATTTAAGAAGGACTTGGAAAGGGGCGGAATTGACGCCCTTCCTACAATAATGCACAAAACAAAAGGACAATATTTATAAATCCAACAATACTTGCCCCAACCTTCAATAAGTACAATCGTCCTAAGAAAAAGTATTATACATGTCTGCCGAAAATCCTATCCCGGAAAACAGCAGACACACGCAGTAACCTGCAAAGTACCCCCCCCCCCTTCCAACGGTAAGTCGTTCATAGCACCTGACGCGACTATACGAACTGCTGCGAACTCAAATTGATTTTTAATAGTTAAAGGTCTACCAAATGCATTACTCATCGTTTAGCTCATCTCGCGCAGTTAAATGATCGAGGGAACGTATCTTCCGCTTTTTTCTATTTTATCTAAATGATGAGTAACCTACATTTCCAATCTTTGTCTCTGTCTTCACCCCTCGTGTTATTTATGTAACTACGTACCTTCAAGTTCAACTCCACGTCTTTTTATGACACTCTAAATCTCAGGTAATATAATAATAACGCGCATCAACGATGCTAAACTAGAACAGCACGCGTGTTACAGATACGCCGCCCTCCCTTCCCAACATTAAATTTAATTCTCTATGGCATTTTTGCCATTCGCGTATATTAGATATACAAATACATTTTGATATAAGCTTGAAACTGGAAATATGAATTTGTAATTCGTAAATTTGAATTATTACTCTATATAATCTGATATATGCCTCAAGGAAGGGCCTGTAACCGTTTCATAATTCGCATGCGGCACGTCTATAAACATCTGCATCAATACATATATATGCACACATGCATATATATGTATTGATATATATGTATAGTTATATATATATATATATATATATATATATATATATATATATATATATATATATTCATAAGATGCATGCGATGTGTTCATATATATTACCCTGTGCGTCTAAAGCGCCTCAAAATCACACCAGGTAAACGCGAATGTGTAATAAAAATAAGAGGAAGGAAGAAGAGGCGAAGAAAGAGAGAAAGAGAGTCAGAGAGAGGGAGAGAGAGAGAGAGAGAGATGCAACGTGTCTACATTAAAGAGCGCCAGAGAGCGCCTGTGTGTGAAAATTCGACCCGCTCGAATAGCTCCAAGCCAATCGGAGCGCTCGATTCTATCCCCGCCACTTGCGCTTGCGCAGCTGCTGCGCTCCTCCGGAGAAGCGCACTTTTGGCGGTTAATCAGACGCACGCGGCTAGACGTGGAGTGGTGCTGGATACACATATTTCCTCTGAGCAACCTATCCTCTCGTAGTTTGGCTTTCGCTCGAGCACCCGACCGATATATTATACCTCTAATCACGAACAAAGGTTCGCATGAGGGAAGGTGTTAATAAGTGTGTACATGTGCGAAAAGGCAGGCCCGTCTTACGAGTTCTCAGACCATCAAGTTAACTCAACGGGACGTGCGCGTCCTCGCCATCAACGGCAGAGGCGGCGACGCGGGCGACGGCGACGACGACGACGGCAGCAGGAGCAGCAGCATCAGCAGCGACGGCATGGAGCTGCATACGCCTAAGCGCAGCGGCAGCATGAGCGACGATCCAATGGGCAGCCCGCCCATGTGCGACACGATGCTCTACCCATGGAACTGGGGCGAGGAGGCGCGCAACGTAAATCTCAGTCCCGGCAGTTCGTGCTCCTCGCCGGAGTATAACCGCGGTGGCGGCGGAGGCATCGGTGGCGTGTCCGTCGGCCAGGACAAGGAGAGCGCTGGCCGCGAGCACGCGGTCGTCGGTCATCATCGCCGGGGCTCCTCCGCGGACTCGCACAGGCGGGGCAGGCCGCGGGCGGACGCACTGACCAATCTCATGATGCAGGGCAGCACGTCGCCGTCGAGCATCAAGTGCACCTACTGTAACCGGGTCTTTCCCAGGGAGAAGAGCCTCCAGGCGCACCTCAGGACTCACACCGGTAAGCGAAAGTTTTAAGCACGTTTTAAGTCATGATTTGAGCTGAATCCCGCGCTTTGACCCGACTATACTGCTATTATGGTTGCAAATACCCGTATGAGCGAGGAAACATAACCTTTTCCCTCGCGCATTCAAAAAGCTAACGTCGTAATTGGTCTCGCGTTTATGCTTGAATCTCATTCTCTCTCTCTCTCTCTCTCTCTCTCTCTCTCTCTATACGAGAGGCTCTGCTTTTCAACGGACATCCTCTCGCGGTTGTGGGACGAATATTCTTTTGAAATATGAAGCATCCTTTTCACATTGTATTTTGATACTTTTTCTGTGCCGCCAATTTCGGAATTACATTTAGCCCGAAAATCGAGCGATGGAGTTATTTAAAAATAGTCACGATTAAAGGAAAGTGCAGCATGTGTTTATTGAACAGTAGCAACAGCGCGCGCACGAGGGCCGAGGGGCGCATGTTACGCTGAGCCAGAATAAGCGTCTCCCGCGCTTCTAGCGCACCGGGCCGGGGGAATGAGAGAAAGAAAGAGAGAGAGAGAGAGAGAGAGAGCGACGAAGCGTTTGCGCGCCTGCACGGAAATTCCAACATGTCCGTTTTGCGCCCCGTGTGTGCCGCTACGCAGCGGCTTTTTACTATAGTCTTGTGTGACGGGGAGAAATATGGGAGAAAATAGTGAGCAATGGTGGGGGCATACCCTGTATTAGGCACGCCTGCATCTATTCAATAGACCACGCGCCCTGTTGCTCTTTAATCCAGTTGTTGCACAGGGGGAGATTTCTTGGATTCCTTTGTATAAAACTGTCCCAAGGTCTTAACAGAACTTCTATTTTTTGTTTGATTTTAATTTTAAAAAGAAATAAGTAGTTTTTAAACGGCTTAAAAAATCTTTTGAAAATTATTGATTTTTAACATAATTTTCTTGGTCATTTTAGTAAACGTTGTAAATACGTTGAAAATAATTCGTTTATTGATATTGTTTGATCGAATTTATCCATGTAATATTTAATATTATATTGAAATAATTATATTGTTTCTTTCTTCAAAGAATGTATATTTGAAATTAACCGCGTTAATGACGAAAATAATTCTTGATTAAGGATCAGAACATGGGATTCTCATTTAATGCAGAATAAAAACTTAATTTATAATTTAATTAATTGATTGCGATTTAAATCCGACTGTTTACAGTACTTTTGTCAACCTTTGTTTTGAAAATCTGAAGCGGCTAGATGTTCGCCATGCTTGCAGAATATTATGTAATTTTTAAAACGGTCTAAGGAAAGCAACGTGATAGCATAAGAATGTAAATAATTAAACATAAACAATACATTAGTAATATTTCTTTACAATATTTATGGACTAAGGCATTCAAAAGAGAGTCTGTGCGAAATGCGATAGCCAAACCAGCACGCACGTGTCAATCTCTCTCTCTCTCTCTCTCTCTCTCTCTCTCTCTCTCTCTCTCTCTCTCTCTCTCTCTCTCTCTCTCTCTCTCGCATCTGCCACCGCATGTCCTTTTTCTTCTCCGAAACGCGCGTCCACGCGACTGTACCCATTTTGTCTTGTTTTTGTTTTGATTTTCGAAATGAAACTGTTTCTTATAAGGAAACAGTCTATTTTTATCGAGACTTCAATTGTGAAGATTTAGATTGCTTTCTTTTTTAGAAGTTAAATTAAAAACACAATAAAATAACTTGGTTGTTGCTTTTTCTTTGTCTTTATATATATTTGTGGAGGGCGTGAGTCGTGCATGATGCAAAAGTGACGATGTAACTCAAATTATGCTATTCTTATTAATTTTTCAAATATATTTAGTTGTTCATAAAACTAAATATTCAAGGATATAACTCTATTGTAGCATTGATAATTTTAAAGTAAAAATAATCTAGTTCCGGTAACGAAAATAAATTTCAATTTCATTATTTACAGATTATTGTTAAAATATAAATTTATAAATATATGTTCCGTATTCGATTTACGCCTTACCAAATTTTGTATAGTTAAAATTAAGCACATTATATGTTAAGGTGAAAACTATAGATTTCATATTCTATTTAATAAATATATATATATATATATATATATATATATATATATATATTCGAATGCTGTGTATATATAATTATATAAATTAATAAATAAAGTATAATTGGTACGTTAATACAGTAATAATTAGTGTTTTATTGAAGAGAAATACTTTCAATAATTCATACTATGCATGCACGCACGAATTTTCAATGAAATATTTTACTTTTTTTCCACAGGTGAAAGACCTTATCCATGTGATTACCCTGGGTGTACGAAAGCATTCACTCAATCTGGACAGTTAAAAACTCATCAAAGATTGCACACAGGAGAAAAACCATTTCTTTGCACAGAACCTGGTTGTGAGATGAGATTTACGCACGCGAATCGTCACTGCCCTGATCATCCATACGCGACACTTACACGTTCTGATGATTTTGTTCTGAAACCAGTTTCTGGCAATACAGAACTTCCACATGATGTAACCAGATGGCTAGAACGTTACAAAATGGCAAGAGAGCGAGAGGATAGAACACCCACTGGCAAAAGCGACAGGAAAAAGAAGCAATGGAAATCTAGTAGCGATTCTCTCAAGAGAATAAAATCGAGAAAAGGACTTGTTATGGATGCTGTAGTTGAGCAAGAAAATCTGGATCGCGCCCCACAAAGTCAAAGCCGTTTGTACTGCAGCGAAAGTCAGGATAGTCAGGATGAGAGCCAAGACGAAGATCCATCAGAGGCCTGTGCGATGTTACAAAATTCTGAAGATGATGAAGTAGTAGATATAAAGTTGCCTATTACTTCAATCAGGAGGTCACTAGACCGACTACAGCCTAAAAAACGTTGGTTAAGGGAAGCATGTTTAGAGCAGCAGCTAGCCAAACCCCTTAGGTGGGATGTTCTTCCCACAAACAATTGTCATCGAATCTCAGATGAATTACATACATCACAATGGAGTCTTTCTGAATCCCAATTACCCAGTCTTTGTAATAATATAAATAAGCAAGAGGATGAATATGAAGTAATTGATGAAAGATACATTAAATCTCAACCTTTAAGTCCTAAGATAAATGATGAAAATACAGAAATTAATAGGACACTCCATATGGAAAATGAATTGAGACCAACAGTTTTAATGCTTGCAGGAAAAAATCAGGCGCCGAAATCTTGTGCAAATGATATTGCCAGTACAGACGTCAAAGTTATTGTTGTAAAACAAGAAGAGAGTCCGATAAAACTTCCACTACCTGAAGATAATCAAAAATGGCTTGGTGCACTTGCGTTAATGGAATTAGCAAAGACGCAAGAAGAAGCCGCACGAGCACTTCGACTCTCTAGAGACGTCCCATTGTATTCGAGTCCGAATTACACTAATCTCTAGACTGTGATTGTTTTTACTTTAGATTGTTCAGATGCTTCTTCCGAACAAACTTAAATAGTTAATTGTTTATGAATGATCGATTCGCAGAGCGAAAGAGATATTGTATCGGATCGTTACTTCATTAACCCTTTACAACGTGAGAAAATTATCCATTTTCAATCATTTCATTGCACTTGTTTATCATCTTTTTTTTACATTCGTTCTACTAATTGCAGTAGCCTCGCTTATTTCCTTTGTATTATACTTCCGTGAAGGGTCTAATGTTATTTATAAGTTTTATAGTTAAGGTTGAACCTTGAGAATAAATGTCCATTCGTTATGACTAGCGCTTCATTACTTATTATCAAGTCATAGTAAATTATGACAAAGTTCTTTTATATTTAAAGATAAGCGTTACACTTTGATGTCAATATGGAGATATATTTCTTGTATTTTATGTGATCATAATGATAAGATTTATATAGGTGACCAAAAAAGCTTTTAAATGCAGCATTTTATAAAAAATAAAAAATAAAAAATACGTTTATATAAGTCTCGTCGAAATAAAAACAAGGAACCGATAACTATGTAATTTACTATTGACACTCGAGTATTATAAGACGGCAGACAATTAGCGTACGAAGGAGAAAACCAGAGTTAAGAATCTAACTATACGCATTCGATAATAGTTTTAATATAACGGTTAGATTTTCAATTCCAAAAGTTCATGTTGTAAATATTTTACTTTAAGAATTTCTATATTAAAAGCATGTTTAATATTAAAATTAAACTATCGGAGCAATTCCAAACGGTTTTGCGATGTTTAAAATTGTAAATTTAACTATTCAATTAATATCATTGAATACTATTATTAGACTCGAACTCTAGGAAAATCTTTGTGTGATAAAATTTAGATAATAAAGTTCGCCGGTTGTCAAACGATACTGACATGAAAAAAATCGAGCTTGTAAAGAATTTAACGGGAACAAAATTAGTCACTATTTATGTAAAGATGTGTGATATAAAAGTATGCAAGGACTAAAAAAGCTTATATAGTATGTGAAGCACTTAATTAGCTTGCTGCATTGCCTTATCTCTCTTTTAATTTTTTTACAAAATGTACATAATTCTTTATTTTAATAAAAATCCTTGACAACAAATATGATTTTCATCCTTTTCCTTTAGTTTATAAATTTACTATAATAAAATATATTTGATTAATACATTCTATGCTTATAAAATCAAACTAACGAAATTATATGGTCTGTTAATTAACACGAATTTAAATAATAAGCCATTGGCATAATTTACTTTTTAAAAACTTTATTACATATAACTTAATTGCTTTTGTAGTTTTTTTCACAGCTCATATTTAAAAGTTTGTATAATATAACGTAAAAATAAATACACAGGACATTTAACATGTAACATGGTTATCTTTTAAAAGTAATATCTACTTAATATTTTCCATATCAGTGTAGTTTCTTAAATTTATTTGGAAGATTTTATGTCAATGGTGTTGGCTGCTGTTTAAAAAAATAGATAATAAATCTAGTTAAAAACAAAATGGTAAATACATTTTTGAAATAAAATTAAGAAAATACTGAAAAATATTAATAAAATGTAATTAGTTGGGTAAATTGATTTATAGTTTCTATCTTCAATAAATAGATTACACATTTTTCTAATTCAAATTTTATATTAAAACATTTTTGAATAATTTTAAACTTTTCTGGTACATAATACACGTTTTGTACTTCAATGTGATTATTGAAATATATGTTAGGCAAGTAAACTTTTAACAAAGGTACACATAGATATTTACATTATATCAAAAAATTTTTCTTTGTAAATATAGTTATGTAAAAGTAAATTACTACTATTGTATAAAAATGCTTAAAGTGTTTTTACATTACGTACACGACGTCAATTCAATTTATTACAATTATTTTTAAGCATTTTTGAAGTTTCTAAGTATTTATCACTTTGTTATTTTAAATTTATATAGCTGCTAGTTTACTAAAAAAGTATTAGGTATTTCTAAAAAAAACAGTAAATAAAAAGGAAAATGGTAATTTATTGGTGAAAATGACAATGTTTTTTTACACTATTTTTATTAAAACGTAATGTAAAAACATCCAGTCGATTAAGTTTCGAAAATAAAAAATTACCATAAACAGAGATACATGGAATTATTAATTATTTAGCAATTCATATTCACACAGAAAATAATTTCTGATGAAAATCTTTTCAATTTTGATAAATCAGAAAAAAATCAAGACATTAAAGTACGAACCAAAAATCGTAATTACGAATTTTTGAGAGTAGAAAAAATTCATAGTTCAACGTGTATGATTAATCAATCGACTTTTAAAAAGCACTCACTTGATAGCTGATCAAATCTACAAAATTAATTAACCAAAAAATTGGAATAAGGATGAGTGGTTATCTTGATTTCCATACAAACATGAAATCGTGCGCTGTCACTATTTACAATATCGACTTATAAATAAAGGAATACAAAAAACGACAATGTGGAACTTCTTGATGGAAGCTCACCATCCTTACAGCTATCTTAACATTTAAAATTAATGTATGAATTTTTATAATCTTATTTTTCTTTTTTAAAATTTGGTCAATGCCCATCTCGCAGAGAGGTAACATTGACTGCGACGATTAAATTTCATTTAATATAAGGATAATCGGCAGCTGTTGAATTTGATACTGCTAAATTGTGTCTGCCTTGGAGCACTTATAACTAAACTAACAATAATCGTTAATACAGTAATGGAAGTTCCAGGCAGTTTTGCACAACTGTGAGTTTTGTATAAAAAATTTCTGTTCAACGATTGTCCTTTTATGTTTCCATGCCAATTGTGAATTTGTTTAGAAAATACAGTTTATTCAGGCTCTTCACCTTCTGAAAATATTTTTTTAATAAATAATGTGTAATTAATTAATGTGTAATGTATTTATGTAAAAATCATACCCAAGGCTTCTCGGTCAGCTTCATCTTCTACTAAAAAGTCTTCCTCATCATGAACTTCATCATTTTCGTTGGCAGCATCCTCATCCTCATCATCTTCTTCCCCTGCATCTTCCATAATTTCTACACTATCATCACCTTCTTCTACCTCACCATCATCTGCGCCTTCTCCATCTTCATCTGCGCCATCCTCATCCTCCTCCTCTTCTTCTTCTTCACTATCTACTTCATCACCATCACCTTCAATTCCATTTTCAATTTCCATATCTGGTGCCAAATAATACTGCAAAATAATTATTTATTTTTTTTATCAATGAATTATAAAATCAAAATGTAACAATAAACTAAAATACTTTGAATGTGCTTTTGTTGACTGCTTATATACAAATTAATAAATATTTTCATTGGTCTTACAATTAAATCAATTGAAAATAATACGTATTAATACCAATATATATTTATATTAATATTAATACATCAATATACAAAAATAATAAAAATAAAAATTGAAAATTAAAAATTATAATGACAGTCAGACTGTCCTTGTATACAGTTACCCTCATAGATATAAATTATAATTTTTAATTTTTATTTTTATTATTTTTGTATATTGATGTATTAATATTAATATAAATATATATTGATATTATTACATATTATTTTCGATTGATTTAATTGGACTGTAAGACCAAAGAAAATATTTATTAATTAAAAAGAAACTAAATAAAATATTTATAATTATTAGTTCAACAATACAAAGTTTTAGTTCGAAGTAGAAATTTCAAATTACAAATTAAATTTTCTAACATTTTAAAGTATTTCTATTATTTTATAATACAGAGTGGAAAAAATACCTGTAATGGATTTGGCCAAAGGTCATCTTTAATAAGTTCAGCAATTTCATCGGAACTGGGATCACCATGATCCGTAAACCAATCAAAAAATGATCTATGACCCAATGGTCTTTTTCTTACTTTCATCGCAGTTTTTGCTTTCCCTCTTTTTGATAAGTCAGCACCATCTTTCCAACGAATATCTGTGCTTTGAGATGCTGGATCACCTAAAAAAGAAAATACTACTTATTATTATAAAAAATAGTTTTACTTATTGCGACCTCAAGCCATCATTTCGAGGCTGGGAGGTCTGCTCACCAGACGAACCGAGATGAAATTCCTTGGTAAGCACATCATTTTCAAAATATGGATTTTCATCAAAGTAAAAATTAATTCTGTAGCCAGATTTAATATCCTCAAATTCTTCTACTTCTAGTTTATTCAAGTAACGCAATGCATCTTCTTCTTCCTCCTCTAAAATATCAGCTATTTTTTTATTATTAACAAACTACATCATTAGTTAAGAAAAATTAAGAGACGTACTGGCGCAAGATATTGAAAAGTTTAGAACTTATATAGAAAATTCTGCATATATCACAACTGAAAACTATGGTTTAATACCTAATATAATTCCAATGACATTTTAAAAAAATAGTATTTGAAAACTAATAATTTTTGGATGATTTGTAGTTTAGATTTATAGGTTATAAGAGCATAGTTGATTCTATTAACTACATTAAATTTTCCAATTTTGTTAAATTGAATGTCAATTAATTAGAAATATTTAATACTTTAGTATAAATAAATTGATTAAATGCCATTAAAAAAATTCATTTTCTACAGTAATTGGAGCAGTATGTACCAATTTTATAAGAGCTCAGTTCAAGGACACGATTGCTAAGCATCGAATTAAAAATAAAACTAGTTCATTTTGTACCTAGACAATTGTTTGAAAATCATCCAAAAAGCTTCGAAAACTAAGTAAAAACAAACAGAACTTCAAAATTGTACCAAAATTTTATCATCCAAAACTTTGGAACAATTTCAGCGTTCTAATTTCAACAAATTATACATTGGGTAGATACATTTAATTTTTTTAATCCAAGTCATTTTATGGTTGACAGGACCTTCTTCAACAAATTCGATCATTATTTTCGAATTCATGATTGTTCCTAGACGGATCGAGATTCGCGCGAAATTGTAAATTGTGCTCTTTCGGCTCAGGAGAGTCCGGTTGGCAAAAATGGCGTCGAGCACCGGCGCGCTACAAACGCCGGCAAAGCAAAACGGCGCGCGCGAGAGAACCGCATTAGGAAAAAAAAAAATATTCGGAAATGAAGCCCCAACGGATTGGCAACTACAACAGGCTTGAACGCTAATAAAAAGGATACGGCCGTCACCCAGAAGTTGGGTATCCTCTTGATGATGTCGTTGCGCTTCTGGAAGTAGGGCTTGCGCAGCTTGTTGTACTTCTTCTCGACCTCGAGTATCTCGTCGCTCGCCTTCTCGTTCAGTCCGTCTATCTGGTTCTGGCAGCCGTCGATCTCTTCGAGGGCCTTTTGTATCTCGACGTCATAGTCCCGGCCTTCGCCCGTGCCGTCGCCGTCGCTCGATTCCTCGAGCTTTTTCACCTTCTTACTCGGTGAGGACATGGCTGTCGCGGACACACTGACTCCGAGCTACTGCGCCGCGCGCCAGTCACCACAGCATACCACTGTCGTCAGTTCGGTTTCAGTTCAGTTCAGCAGCCCTGCATCTCTCTCCCTCTCCCCCCGAAGACCCGTAGCGACTTTTCTCTCTTCCCTATATACGCGTTCGTACCTCGTATATACTCCTCGTATAACCCCTCTCACTCTCACTAATGCCTCTCCCTAATATATCTTTCTCTCACATTGTTATACTATATTCTATGTTACATTGCTATAATGCTATAGGCTTGCTTTAAGCGTGGTGTGGACTGTGGTCCAATTGTCCAAAACGTCCGCTCGGTACACCAAGCTCTTTCAAGTTGGGCACGCGGGTACATATAATATTCAAATTACAGTTAGAGATAGAATATATATATACACGTACACACATTATGTATACATGCGAATAATAATATATTATATCTATTATAATATGCGAATGAGGTAATGTATAGACACGGACCTTATAATATAGTTAAGTTATACATGTTCTAGCGCGGGACTCCTTAAATATATATATAATCAGTTGCAAGGTTGTACGACGCTGCACCTGTATCTATGCACGAGGTACATGTGATAATCAAATTTATAAATTTATACAATAAATTAGTTCAAGAAATTTTGAAGTTTAAAATTCATCAAAGAAAATATCAGGATTACGACCATCAAATATACTAACGTATTCTCATTAGTTTAAAGTATTATACAGTTATATATATATATATATATATATATATATATATATATATATATATATATATATATATATATATTTGTTGGAAGCGTAGAAAGAAGGATGGAGGGGTCCTTATTATTGGTATATATTCAAAATTATTAAATAAATTTTATTTAAATTATGTACATATGAACATATTATACATGTAATATAAAATATTTATTTAATAAATTAACATATTATGTATGTAATATTTAAAGTTTTTAGTTTTCATTTAGCAAATCATATGTGTATTATGAAAATGAAATTAATTATTTTATTTTAATAAACTATGAAACGTATTCAATAAATAATTAATATTTAGCTCGTATTTTGAATAGATATTCAAAAAGCTAATTTTATTAAAACAATATTGAAGTATATTACTGATGATCTCCAATAGTTTTCTATAGGTAAATTTTATATAAAATGTAAATTAACTCCTCAATTAGAGTTTTAGAGTGGTCAATAGTGATGAATTTTGCTGATACATGACATCTTTTCCTGGTATTTGGAATTCTAATTTCCAGGTCTGATTAGTTGAAAGACATCTATTATTAGTTATGTAATACCTGATGCCATCGCTATATATGTGCTATGTATGGTATATGCGCGTAGGACCGCCGCAACAAATAAAGGGGCCTGGGGCAATAAGTTGCTATTTAGACTCGAATAACCGCAATAATTTTAAATTTAGACATTAATACTATGATATTCATAGGTTTGATGCCTGTAAAAAACTTTGTTAATTATTCGATGGTAAAGCGTTTTTACAAAGAATTTTAATGACTACCATTCAAAGAAGAAAACCTCAAAATTATTTATAATCGTAGATTGTTTATTCAACATTATTATTATTATTATTAGGAATATGTGAATGCATTGTTCGCATTTCTTGTGATTGCTCTATTAGCAATAAGTTGACAGACCGACAACGAGATTACGTGTGAATTACAACAAACTTGCATCACTACATACTAAACACATGTCACTTTGTTTGCACCGACACTAGTCCGGAACTATGCAAATTACTTTAGCGTATACTAGCATTTATTCGCAATTCTATATTAGCCTTTAGAGTGCCGGGATTTGAGGAATTTTTTTTCTATAAAATAGTTTTTTTTCTCTATGAAATAGTTTTTCCATAAAATTGAGCTTAAGCCATGCACAAAAGACAAAACTAAGGCCAAGTCTTTGGCAGATCGTAACATGTTCAGGCGTAATCCCGGCCCTTTAAAGTTTAAAATCCAGACTCATTCTAACTTCCAGACATCCACTCAGTGTGTCCACCCTTTTAATGCTTTTTATGACATTTGCCTGTTTCGTAATTTTTATCTGATCCGCCTATACCGTCGCCCCGTACAATATAATCGGGCGAGATGCACTCTGTAAACATCTACGTACGTTTTGTCCAGGTCAGTTAATATCGATCATCATTCTGCTCAAAGCCTTTGTCTTTTCTGCTGCTTTATACCTCGGGTTTCTTATAGAAGGCCCGAAAGTTTGCTTTGTATTTAGACTAACCCCTAAATACTTAACCACATTCTTAGTCTCAAGTCTTCCATTTCCTTATGTCATTAGAACTATCGTGTTTATTCTTCAACGAGTTAACAGCAACAACTTAGTCTTCTGCAAAGTCGTCTGCTATCTGTGTTCAGTCATCCATATATGCATCTCATGATCTGGTTCAGCTTAAGACGAACTAATTAATAGTCATGTGCGACCATCACGACTGCCACATTGGCGGAGTACACGACGAGACGCATATTCAATAGCATGTTTAAATCCTTTCTAAGTCATTCTAAATCCTTACTATTGGTCAGATATATTTCCGGCCCTCTGAATTGTTTCTGCCAATCTGGATCTAAGTAAACGCTTAAATTGCTTCCCGGTCGTGTTAAGAAGGTAAAGAGGCTCGTACAAAGTAGGCAACTCGGGGCCTCCTTACATTCACTAATGAGAACAATCGAGCGTTATTCCACAGCTTGCTAAATACCCACTCTACCAAACTCTTATTAAATAATTCCAGAAGAATCTCCAGACATTGCCAAGAAACGCCTCTGATTTTTTCTCTTAGGGCTGGCGGCTTATTCGATTTTCTCGTACGCTAGTTGCTTTGAGGAGCTCCTTTTGCGTGAAAAAAGGAATATCACTCTCAGTCTAGTCATCTGTCGCATTTGTTCTGCTTGGATGGTTTGGAAAATGTCCATAGACAATTCTTGCCATCGTATCTGCGTCCTTTGTTATCAATATGATCTGAGTTTCCAAGTTTCAAATTACAATTTTGTAGCCATTGCCCCAGGGATCAATTCTGTGGATCAATTCTGGATTTTTGTCATCCACTAATACGTTTGTCTTCTAATCCGTACTTTAAAATGTCATGGCACGGTTCAGTCACATTTACGTTGTCATCTGTAAAAATTTCTTGGCACGAACCAAACGAGATGCTGATGTAATCAGAAACTTCGCTTACAGTAATTCGAACATTTCCGGATATTTTATCGCGGACATTTTATCAACGTTTTCCTCAATTGTTGACGTGCTGGGTCGTTCAGAGCGAAGTTCGTCTATGATGTCTTCTTGGTCTTCTTGGAAAAGTTTTTATCACTTGTAAACATTTTTCTGACTTCCAGTAGACTCACAATATGAAACTGTCAATATTTCAAGTCTTTTAGAACACTTTATTTCGTTTTGTAACCAAATTGAATGCACATTCTTTAATCTATTTTTTTCAATAGCACGAAATCGCTTAACAGGCAGAACTCTTCTAATCTTTATGCTTCTCGCAAACAAACTAAAAAATGCTACATAACTGAAATTGTGATTATATGTTCGGAACAAGTGCATTAATATAAAACAAAAAAAGCGAAGATCGTACGTACGTTGTCCGTGAAATTAAATAATCATTCTTTGAAAAAGAAATGAAATCTTTAAAACAAACTTTTAGCAAAAGTATAATAGTTATGCGAGTTTGATATGTTCTTGGCAGATTAAGAATTTTAAAATCTTTACATCTTCTGATATGTGTTATGACAAATTTATATAAATTTTTCGAAATTCCGAAATATATTAACAATAAAAAAATTACCTAATGTTATTAAAAATCAGAACATTTGAAACAGATGAAGGAAAACAATCGGCAATAAATTCAGTATTATGTAAATCTCAGTTAATATCGTTTACAATTTGGTGAAAGGCATGTGTAGTAGAGTTATTGTCTTTGAAGACATATTGGTTATTTGAGATTATTTGAAACCTTTTACAGCGAGTTTTAATTGAAAAGTATTTCTGATTACATAGACTTTGCTTATAGCTGGAGTAAGGAAATGGTGGGGAACAGGAGTAAGGAAGTGGCGAACTTAGTTTCCGACAAAATGATGCAAAAATGAATTGAGCTATTTGTAAATGACCTCATTACTTCATTAAGTTTTAATTTCGTTAAAACTAATTATTTATTAATGTTTTCAAGAATTTTAGATATATTTAGATATATTTTTGCCCAAGAAACTGTGACATACAAAATAATCTGTTGAATATATTATTTTAATTTATTTTTCTATTGCCAGATGTGTAGACTCCGATATTGTCTATTTATTCTTTTCTGCATGAAACATGCTGTTTTTATAGTATTATTTTATCTCGAGGTTTTTTCCGATGTAATGTAATTAGCTAAATGTGCACATAATATTTAATATATATATTTGCAATTTATACCTGAGTGTTATGCTGCACCGTATTGTAGGAATATTTCTTCAGTCTGTCGAAAACGTTTCGCAGAGCAACTACGTCGCTCAGGTTCTACCCGTAACTTATATTTATTTTTTTCTATTTTTGTATAAATCATTATAAATTAATAAAAAAACAGTACTTTAATCATTTTACCTAATAGGTTATGGGCCAAGGACGCTTCACTATTGCGCGTATTTAAAAATTATTAAAAAAATGATATGAGTGACTATGTAGTAAATTTTTTACAAGCACGATGGCAGATAAAGAATAATAATTATGCTTTATAAAAGAATGGCATGAAAAGAACTCATCTCAAGCATATTTCTTCTAGGCTCAGTTGAAAAGAAATTGCATAACAATTTAATTAGCTGTGTTATAGCGACACAACTTGAAGTTTTAGAAACAATATGTATGAAGTTGGAAGATGTAAGCGGAAAACTAGCAGATGCAGCAGTAATATCAAAACTTCTGCGTAGTTTACCCGCAGTATTTATTGTTTTTCAAATTGAATGGGATTGCACCCTGAAGCAGACAGGACGAAGGACAATTTATTCTCACAGATAATGAGGGAAGACAAGCGCTCAGCTGAAAATAACGAAGTGTCGACGCTTGTACTTTGAATAGAGAACAACGGTAAATAAACCTTCAACAGCAGTATCAAAATCCAAGAAAAACATTCAAGAGCTCAACAAACGGAAAAAGTGTGGTATTTGTTAAGAAAAGGGACACTGGGCACACCAATGTCCCAGAAAAACTGAAAATGAAGAATGTCCAAAAAATATCAAGACTGCACCTTCATATGTATGTAATGTTGGTTTTATATACGCTTGCAGTAACGACAGTGACAGTGATATGTGGTTAGCAGGTACTGGTGCAAGATTTAAAGGAAAACTTACTAGGCCATGTGTTAAAAATTGCAGATAATAGGCTTATATTAGCTATAGGTATTTGCACTATCTAAATTTAAGAAGAAATAGACAACTGTTTATATGTGCGTGAATTACAAAACATATTATATGTGCCCGAATTACGACGAAATTTATTTTCTGTAGGAACTGCGAATAAAAAATGTTTTCATATCACTCGTATGCAGTGCTGATGGTAAAGTAAGTTCGCGAGGTGTATCGCATGATGCTTTATTTCGCATGTTATTCACAGTTCAAAGATCCAATGACTGCAGCGTTGCACAGTCAGATAATGGGCTACAAAAATTAAAATTATGTCATGGACGACTAGCTCATGTGAACACATGAGCCATCAAAGATACTTGCCAAAAGCTGTGCATTACTCTCGGAAAGAGTAATAATGATTTTGTCTGTGAAGCATGAGTTACTGGTAAGCAGAGCCGTAAATCGCATAAGACCAGTAAAAATAATAGCAGTTTTAGTGTCGGTAAAAAAATTCATTCTGATGTAGTTGGACCAAGACATATAGAATCACCAAGAGAATCACGCTATTTTGTATTATTCAAAGATGAGTTTTCAAGTTACAGAAAAGTTTATTTTCTTAGATGCAAGTCTGAAGCATATTATGCGAGTTTGAAGTTCATGCACGCACACAAACACGTAAAAAAATAACATTTTTTCGGACGGATAACGTAAAGGAATATACCTGTTAAAAGGTAACCCGATTTTTCAAGGAACGGATAATTCTTGTCGAATTTTCCTCACCTTATGTGCATGAACAAAATGGCAGTACCGAACGGTACATACGAACGTTGGTAGAAAGTGCACGGTCAATGCTTTACGTTCGAAATGTTGACCTGATACTTTAGTCTAAGACAATTAATACAGCCTATTAAATATCTGAAATAAAAAAATTTTACAACCGAATGAGAGCTGCACCCCATACAAGAAATGGTTTAACCGTCTACCCGAAATAAAGCACTTTAGAACATATGGAATAGATGCTTATTTGAATTTGCCAAAATAGAAAAGGAGAAAATTCAATATATTATTTTGATGTATTTTCTATCGCCAAATGTGTAGACTTCGATATTGTCTATTTATTTTTTTCTGCGTGAAACATACTATTTCTATAGTACTATTTTACCTTGAGTTTTTTTCAATGTAATGTAATTAGATAAATGTACATACAACATTTAATATATATACCTGCGATTTATACCCGAGTGTTATGCTGCACTGCGTTACAGCGATCTTTCTTCAGTCTGTCGAGACCGTTTCACAGAGTAACTACGTCATTCAGGTTCTACCCGTAACTTGTATTTATCTTTTTCTATTTTTAAAAAATCATTATAAATTCGGAAAAGCAGTACTTTAATAATTGTACTCAATACAATCGCTGGTAACCGAGTCGACCAACGCATGCATAAGTACACCGTTTATCTTGATCAAAAGATAACGAACCGATGCATGGGCGACGTTTGTGTAAGCCATTAGCCATTGGAATTCTCGGAATCAAGAGTCGTTACCGCAGTCATCGCCCCGTTCCCATTTCCCCACGGTGGATTCCTGCGTTTGTCGGGGACAATCTTGATGCCGATGCCCGCCCGGACAATAATGGCATTGCGGAAGCTCCGCGTGCTCCGAACGGGATGTTGGTAATGTCCTAGAGATGGCCAGCATCGTAGTATGTTATACCTTATACACATATTACATGCAATCGTGTACGGTTGGCTGATCTCCAAGAGTTCTCTCGAGAAGCTTCTTTAGTGACTCGCAGAGGCCTGCGTTACATCGCACCTTTATTCTCGGAGTCGCCCATCTCGATTTGCTCCGTGAGCGTAATCAGCTCCTTACGGTCGTGGGTGCCTACACGCGTAGCATGTTCCGCAGCATCCTGCGCAGCGATTCCCTTAACAAAGCTACGATCACTGCCTCGGATGACTGAGGCATTATTCGTCGGGCCAAGAGGTATCGTTGTTCACGAAACAGCCCTATTGCTTCTTTTTTGTCTTGGGGTTGTCCATACAATTTGGCGGTGAGTTTCATCCTCAATCCCCGAGAATTTAGTTCGCCTCCAGCCTAAATTACAGTACAAAATCCACTATCTTACCGTTTTCTCTTTCAGCGCACGGGCTGTGAGTCTGACCTGGACATGAGGTTCAGTGCCATTCGTGACAAAGACGTCTTCGCATTCCTGCAGAAATACTTTCGGTGCCTCGTTGTCACGCCCGGAGAACTCGGACAATTCAATAATCCATAGAGGGCCTGGCTGATGAAGAAACACTTCCCCCACTGGAGTTGAGAAGTCGAAACTATGGGGTTATGGCTGCTGCTTAGCAAAGCTGTTCGTAGGAAAGGAATTGCGCAGTATGTCAGTAAAGGAAGGTTGGGGAGGGGGGGTAAGTGCTCGATCCAGTGCGGGATTTCGTCCACATTTTTTTTATATGATGTTCGTTTATTGCAGAGCCTGCAGTAACGCCGAAATCTCCGGCATTATCTTTCTACTGTTTTCCCTTCTTCATCTGGACGCATAATATTGGGACCGTCCGACGACTGTGAGCGTGACGCTTTGGCGTCAACGATTTATCTTGTATATAAAAAGGAGAGAGAAAACCGATAAAGAAAAGAAAAATAATAACTATATGAAAAATGAATACACGAAATTAACATATTACTCTACTTAATTACATTAATATTTTACTCTATTACGATTTGTACTCATCATATACTAGAATATATATATATATATATATATATATATATATATATATATATATATATACGTGGGTCATTTGATAAGTATCTAGCCTACAAATGAACATACTAAAATTTTACAAAAAATAAAATTTATTCTTCAATGTAGTCTCCTTTTAGTTGAATACACTTGGTCCGGCGGTGTTCCAATTTTTTAACCTCATTGAAAAAACTGTTTTCTCTTGATCTACAAAATAGGGCTTCATGGCGACCATTACTTTGTTAATGGAATGGAATCTTTTCCCGGCGAGCGAATTTTTTAGGTTTGGAAACAAAAAATGTCGTACGGAGCCAAATCTGGCGATTACTGTGGATGGGGCAGCAGTTCGTAGCGTAATTCGACCAATTTAGCCGTGGCGAGTGCAGAAATGTGAGCCAATGCATCATCGTGGTGAAAAAGTACTTTGTTTTGAGAGTACTTTGAATGGGGCCGTTTTTCTTTTAACATGGCGTCAAATCGGCTCAATAGTTTGGCGTAGTATGATCCTGTGATCGTTTTACCCTTCTGTAGATACGTAATAAAAATCACACCTTGAGTATCCCAAAAAATAGTGATCATCATCTTTCCAGCCGACGGGACCACCTTCGCCCTCTTCGGAGCAGGTTCACCGGGTACGGTCCACTGTTTTGACTGCTCCTTGGTTTCTGAAGTGTAGTACTGAATCCATGTTTCGTTGACGGTCACGTAACGACGTAAAAATTCTTTTGGATGAAAACTGAACACTGCTCTGAACTGATCACATGGATGCGCTTGTTGTCTGTAGTCAGCAATCACGGCACCCACCTTGCTAACAGCTTCCTCATTCCTAAAATCTCATGTAGGGTATACCACACGCGTTCTTCTGAGATACCTACTATCGCAGCTATCTCGTGCACCTTTCATTGGCGGTCTGACAAAGCGATATCGTGGATTTTTGGACACGTTTTACTCCGTAGTGGCTATTTTCGGAGCACCTGGACGTGGATTATCAAAAAACCGACGTACGACCGCGTTGAAACTCGTTATACCAAAATTTCACGGTCGCCATCGAAGGAGTAGTGCATTCCCATACACTGCATCCAAACGTTCTTTAATTTCACTACGTGATTTCCCTTCCAATAACAAGAATCAAATGCCCACGTATAGTATCTTCATCGATTGTATTATTGTTTATCTTTAAACAAATAAAAATAATTGTATTTATTACAGTATACTATTAGCAGCCTAATAATTGTATACATTACTCTTTCTGAAAAATAATTTTTCTCTCATTTTTTAATGAAAATTAATAATTAAAATATTATCAAAACATATGACAATAACATCAATTGACGATATTACGTATATCATGTATCTGATAGCAAAAGATTCTCCACAAATAGCATATTTTAATAATTAACAATACAAAAACAATTACAACAAATTTTATTTTAATGTATAAAATATCCATTAACAATAAAAATAAATTAACTACATAATTAACAAGTCTGTTCGTATTATATACCACCACCAAATCTCCAAATTAATTTATGCGTAATATGATGATGGTATAGTTAAATCTTGTAAGAGTGCAAATTGCTCTTCAGTTAGATCTTGAGCCAAACCTTGAAGTCCCGTCCAGCCATCTAAATGGGTACGCTTGAAGTCGTTTAAGGTTTTACGTATCGTAGCCTTTGCAAATAAACGAGAAAAAATTTCGAATTAGAGCATGAAAATTTTTTAAAACAAGGTTATTTTCATTTAAAATAATTAAATTACCATTACGAAAGTTGGACATTGTTTTTAAAAAATATCGATTATAATTTTAAACAAATTTGATATAATTATTTAAACAAGTATTGCAATTTTTATTTTCACCTGCTTATTTTTGAAATTGAAAAAGTAATTTCATATACTTTCAGGATTTAGACAAGTTTTCAATAGGTATGATAATGAAACTAAATCAAATTATTTAATGAACATAATGAATTTTTCAATATAGAAACAATGATTAAATAATAAAAAAAACGGTTCTGAATGTGTGTTTTTTAAAAACATTGTTTTAAAAGAAGCAAAGCCCAGATGAAGAATTAAAAGCTAAAGTGACTTAAACGTTTTAGAAGAAGTATGTAGATCTGTAGGAAAATTTAGTTCAATATAATTTGTATTACGATTGTGTTCTTTCCATTCAGATAATTGTATCAAACTAGACGAAATAATGCATAAACTGAGAATTATAAAAAACATTTTGTAGAGCTTATAAAACAGTCAATTGTATCATTATCATTTAAGTAACAATGTTCATAATAACTTCGGGGGAAAAAAATACAAATAATTTTTAACTTTGCTCGAAGTATAGGCATCAAACGCACGAGCCACGTCTTAAGTTATAATTTTAATTCGTTTCCTTAAACCATTGCATTTGAGAAACTATATTTTCTATAATTATCTAATTATAAATAAACTCACCGGAATTGGTTCTGGATCGTTCAGGTGCAAATTTAAGTGCTGAAGAATAGGGGGAATGTCTTTGGGAACATCGTAAGGATGTGCTTGAATAAAAGAACACATGCCAAGAATGCCAGCATGACGCAGCGACATGGGATTCTCCAAGTTCATGTCATGTTTTTTCTTGTGTAATTTTGTCCTCGCCAATTCTTTAAATTCATTCTGCAGTAATATGAACGAAACATTATTGAAATGTTTTAATACACAATAAAATTTCCTAGAGATATATTTTAATACATCTCTAACAAATATATAGATATAAAATATAAATAGATATACAATATAGATTTTAATCGATGTTAACATATATTATATACAAGTATGATTCGTCACGTTTAATTTACACAATGGCCCATACTTCATAAAAACTCTACAATTTGGATAATTTGGAAAGTCAGTGCGTGTGTATATGCGCGCGCGCGCATGTAAATTTGAAAGCAAGCAGGCAGTTATTCTATTAAAAATGAACGAAGTATTGATTTTGCAAAGAAAGCATTAAAATCTGAACACATTTCCTTGGATAATACATTCATTATTTTATAAGGAATGGCACGCAACGCGGCGATAAATGTTACAAACTTTTATAGCTCATCTATACCATTGGTTAAGTTAAGGAATCGCGGTCTAACGACCTATGGATAGAGCTTGGGCCTCGATAGGAAATAATTACCAGAAGCGCCTCCCTGTCGGGTACGAGGGTGCAGTGCAGCATCCCAGTGAGTATTTGGGCGGCCTTCTCGCGCACCTCGAGCCGATCGTCGCGCAGCAGCCGCAGCGAAATCGCGCGGGCCCTGCCGATCCAATCCTCGTTGCCGAGCAGCGTGCTCATGTTGTTGAAGAGCAGGGCCTGGAGGAAGCGGGCGCTGCTCGCGCGCGCCGACCAGGACGAGCCCTTGGACACGGACTCGACGGCCCGCAGCGCCGCGGGCACCTCGCCCGGCAGGGTGAACGCCTGCGCCAGCGCCGCCAGCGTGGTCGTGCAGGTCTGCGACAGTTCCTCGTTGTTCTCGCTGCTCTCCAGCTGGCTAATGATCGGATAAAGCCTGTAGAAACTCGGGGCGACGCTGTAGAACGAATTCCTGATGAATTTCTGCATCCAGTGGCACAGGGTGATGAACAGGCGCATCGACTGAATGTACTCGGGCGATTTTGTATCTTTTTCGGTTAAGAGTATCTCGACTCGCGGGTAAAGTCTGTTTACGAAAGCCTCTATTTCTGGATAACCTTTGAACAATTATGGAATATATGTTTCTAGATTCTTCAGTCTTTAACTCTTGTCAACTATCTGAATAAAACATGCTGATTTTATCGTGGAATTATATTTGCTTAGAAATAAAGAGAAATAGAGACACTGAAATGTATAAAGTAACTGATACTTATAAATATTTCGTTATGCATTTTAGAATTCTAAGATATTTTATGATTCTTCAGAACAATCAGTATTACAAACACACATTTTAAAATTAAAAATTGTACTTATGTCGACTGTTCTGAATTAAATTAATAAATATAAAAAATTAATATATTAATAACCGATAAAAAATATTTATTAATTTAAACACACATTTTATATATTCGCAAATAATTCTTTGCTTTTCCGTTCTAAATATCTCAAATATATTTACCACTTAAAAAAATGTAGTTAATTAGAAATATTTTTAAGATTTAATTGACTATTATTTTCACGTTGCATATAAAATGAACTATTATTCTTATGCTATGCTAAAGAAATGTAATGACTTAAACAAATATAAATGAACATTCTCCAACATTAAAATATGACGTATATAGAATTTACCTTAAAGACAATTCTGTAAATTATACAAATCAAAAGATTAAACGTATAAATAAACAACGAATAAGCATCTAATATTTAAAATAATAAATTTTGAAACTTTTATAATCACAAACAGAAATGAATTGACGGAAAAAAATAAATTCCAATATAATCATAATTCCAAATATTATTCCGAGAATGTATTATTACAAGTGATTCTATCGCGATTTCCGAGTCAAAGAGATGCAATAAGAGTGTATGCTCTTTTTTTATTAATAATATTACTATTATAGTTTATAAAAATATATGTAATAACAAATATGTCCAAATCTGTTTTATTATTTTTTAAGCCTTATCAATATTATTTTTATTTTTCATAACTATCAGATTTGATTTGAAATCAAGAAAATACTTCAATTTCTAACAAGATTGATAAAATACATATGTCTTTTTAACTGATCAGGTTGGCTTATCATGGAAAATATCAATCAAAAGTTTCAAAAGTGTACTATTCATAATTAGTTTTGTTTTTAAATCTTCAGTCTTTTAGATAGTAGTGAAATATCAACATTTTAAAAAAATATGAAATATCATAAATATAAGTGCTATTTTTAGAAAATTAGATGGAAAACTTCAGTTGATTTTATCCCCGAAAATTTATAGTTTAGTTTTATAAAATATTTCAGACTGGCTTTGTGTAATTTTCCAGTCATTTGAATTATGCTCGAACCACCTTCAATTTAGTAGAATATTCTATTTCAAAGATTTTTAACAGTTTCAATTAAATTAGACTTACCATATTCTTCAATTTTTATCTCCTTTTCGAATTTTAGATTCACACGAAATATTGTCACAAGAACGGAGGCTAGGTGATCCCTGACGTTTTCAAATGGATTGTCCAATAGTCGAGTTTCAAAACGAAGCAGCAGTTCGTTTAGTAGCTGGCTTGCCCGCCAGGCTATTGGCCTAAGTGCAGAATCGAGAATCTGTAGTCGCGCAGACTCAATGAAGGATGTGGAACTGGCAAACTGCGACTCCTGGACAAGGCACTCAATCAGCCAGTGATGCCTGTTTGGATCTCGATAAATGTTTGCTAGCGAGAAACACGTGACCCAATCATTGACCGTTTCTTCTGTAATATTAGTAAGTGCTAATCTCACTATCGGCAGCAAGCATTCCCATAAATTTTGACACATATCAAATGTCCAATGCTTGGAACCTCTTATGAGACCACAGATTATTTCTGCGGCGCAGCGTTGTGAGCTCTCCTGCTTATCCTGAACCATGTTGCGTAAGTGGTCCAGAAAATTATTAAGAAATTTGTCGCCATGATTGCGGAACAGGCCTTTGAACAGGCGAGAGCGGCATGCGTTGAACGCGTCCTTACCCTTATGTTCTTCAAGCTTCAAAAATTCAATAAGTTTGTCGACATTTTGCTGATTTTTAAAAAACAGCTCAATCTCATTTTCTTTATCATTAAGCGAACGATTTGGATTTTGGAAATTCTCTGGTTGTTTGGTAGGAGCAGCGTAAAAATATACTTTTTTAGGCCACGTATAGTATCCTATATATTTTTGGTGAACGTAGCGGGATTCGTCGTTCCACTGTGCTTCATTCATGGGACGTTTATCACGACAGTATTGCAGCCAAATATTATCAAGTCTAATTCCTGGTTGCAAAAGACCTTGAGATTCTGTGAAATCTTGCGCTATCTGTTTACATTTGCATCATTCATGGTCCATTAATTTTAAACATTTTTAGATTATCAATTTATGTTTGATCAAGAAAACTTATGGCATATATGTCTATATTAATTGTAAATATCAGGTCTCTGAAATAAAGAAGAAAAAATCAAAGTTTTACCTTCACGTGTTCTCTTTTGAGCTGTTTAAAAATATGCATTGTCGTGGTCCAAGCCATCTTTCTCTCATGGATGGAATCGTGCAGTAGGCTATTCAGATAAAAACGTATAACTGATACTGGCAATTGAACTTCAGGATGTACAAATGTGTTAATAAACTGCATGGCCATTTCCCGATGTCGCCAATGTAAATTCTTTTCAAGCACAGCACACAGCAATTTATCCAAAATATCATAATAAACTTTTATATTATTCTTATTCAATTCCTCGGAGGCTTCGACTCCTTTTTGAATTTCGGATTCACTGAACCGTAATTTGATTGGCTTCATTCCGCTATCCCACAGCTCTAATGCAGTTGAAGTAACACTATTTATATTTTCTACAGTCAAAATAATGTTACTGGTGGTAAAATTCTTAACCATAACTGAGGTAATAAAATTCTGTTGTCGAATGATCGATGATTTTTCCGAAGGTTTCGATAGAACTATAGCGGGTAATAAATCTGATAACTGTTGCCAATCACATTTGCTTAAAAGAGAATTGCTCGGGTTTTGAGTTATTAAGAACAAAGCACCCTAAAAACAATTTTAAAATATAATAACAATATAGCAACGTGGTGAAAATTTTCTATTATTTTTAACTTTACTTTGTAAGCATCGTGGTGAGTCTCTGTATCTCGTGCAAGAACTTCTAAAATATGTGGTAAAATAACTTCAAAAGAATTAGGAAAGTCATTTATGATTGACCAAAGAGTGCTTTGAGCTCTCATTCGAACTGTACTGTACTGGCTGATGCTTAGTTTAAACAAGTTCATTACAATAGTTTTGCTTGTTTGAGTAAATTCATAAGTAGCAGATACTTTGCGTAATTCGTGCTGTAGAAATACACGTTCGATTAAAATTTCGGGCATGTAGCCTTTGTTTCCAACCAATTTATCTTCCACTAACTTCTTCATTAAATAAAACGATCGGCGTCTATTTTTCATTGTATAAGATACTTCAGTTTTATTCATTGACAAAATTTTCCATATCTAATAAAATAATTAATTTGGATTTAAAATAATTTTTATTACTTTTTACCATATTCTTTATAAATGTTCTCATTGCCTCTTTTAAATTCATTTGTTTGATTCAAAATAATTACGAAATAAGAATTGATTTTGATAACAAGCGGCTATTGCTTTTGGATTACTGCTAATTAACAGGTCAACTGGTATAAAATAAATGCATCTCAAAGTCAAGACTATATACATAAATATTTGATGTAAATCGCAATCGGATGAGCGATACCATTAACTAGAAATTTTCTTTTTAAATTATTGAGATCTAGCAATGAATATAGAAATTTTTTACATTAACTTTTAACTATAACCATTATTTTCCTTCCAAGCTAAGAGATAATTTTTTATAGACTAAAGCATCTGGAAAATAAAAGTAATAGTATAGTTCTGTTAATGTTATAACCTACGGATTAGTAGTTATAATTTAAGAGATAAAACCACTATAAAATTTAGAAGAAAAAGTTTTCCATTGGTTAAAGCAATGCTTTTATATGATACAAATAATATACACATAGTTTTGTTGTAAAAGCAAGCTTAAAAAGTTCTATTATATATTTTTTTAAATATTTTGGACTATTTTTTAAGCACGAGAAAAATTTTATACGCAATTTTTGAGAAACTTTATTTGCACATGGATCAGCAACTGCGTATTGATTATTTGGAAATGTTAAAACAAATATAATTTGTTTTAACTATACTTTGCTCAGAGAATTACATAGGATTATTTTGTTTTGATACCTGCTTGTGTATATTTAGCAAGATACCTGTCCAATGAAGACTTTTGTTAGAAAGACGTTTTCCTACTTTCACTCTCTTACATATACTTAATTTTTTAGATAAATAAAAATCTGAGCCTCTGGAGTAACATTATTCATTAAGAAGACCTAATTTTAATTTATTGGTGAGTGTCACAAATAGCATTAAATACTAAACATTTTCTCAAAAGGTAGCAGATTCTATAATTGGATCATACAGTAGCTAAATAAATGTAGGAGTATTTTCCACCACATTATTAAACTATTAAAATAAGTATAATTATTACAAACACACCTCTACAAGTAGAACCAAACTCTTTATATCATCTTCTGTATGTTTCAGTAAATTTTCTTGTAGATTTAACATAATGTCAATTAAAAAAAGCCTGACATTACTACCATTTGGCATGTTTATTTGATTACCGTTTCCCATACTTGGTTCGAACGATAGTGAGCAGGCTTCATATCGTTTATTCGTTAATGGGCTTTCTGACCACGTTGGTAAAACTGAATTACATCCTTCTAAGACTCTGTATATTATTCTCAGAGTCGCTTGCATTTCTTCTCTATTTAACATAAAATATTCACTAATTTAAAATGATTCTAAAAAAATGATCATTAATATATCTTTTAATAAATCTTTTTGGACCAAGATCCGGAAAGTAAAATTTTAAAGGTATCATTTAAATATTTGTTGAATAATGTAGAAGTATATATTGCGTTCCAAGTGTGTGTGAGTGCGTGCGCGATTCCTTAAATCATACGCTTAAAAATATGATTAAAAAACTGAAAAAAATTTCGGATTTTCGATCAAGATTTTCAAATATAATTTGTAATGTCACCTTAAGGTAATATACTACCTTAAAATAAAAAATAAAAAAAATTTGAAATATGTTATAAATATGACATATGACATTTATTTTTTCTACAATAAGTAGATATTCTTATCTATAATTTGAGAGATTTAAGATAAACTTTAATCGACAGTTTTTTTAAATTGTATGTATAATATGACACAAAATATCTCTACTTCGAGCATAATTAATTCTAGTTATTCGAACAAGTACATACCGAGACAATACACCCTTGCCATCCAGATAATTCTGAATGGTATTGACAGCCGGTAAAAAGTATCGGGAAAAGATTTTCCGAGCTGCAAGCATCTCTTCTTCTCCGGGAATATACCACGTAATATGCGTATTTTTGACATCGAGACTTCTCCCCCAATCATTCAAGTATTGATGTTTTGAATCATTGAGATCTCTGTTCAGGCTTATAATTTGCACGTTACAAAATGCGCTCAAGACATTCTGTAATATCTGGCATCCTAGCTGATTACCTTCCCGTGATTTAAGAGCGGTAACTTTGTCAAGCACTTCGATAACGCTATCGAGGTATGGCAATAGCTCTTTACCTACGGTGTTTACTAGTCGCTGCAGCAGCAGCATCATATACAACAAGTGATTGTCTAAATTTTCTTCCTGGAGGTTACTATCTTCTTGGCCGATAGATTCCAAGATCTTCTCTGTTAGGAGAGGCAGTAGAGCACGCAAAGTCAATCGACTATTAACAGCACTAAACGCTAGGCATATCACGGATACCATCTGTCCTGCAATTTTTCTCTCCAGCGTATTCTCGATGATAAATGCCTGAAGTTTTTTCAACGCGCTCGTGAATATAGCGTCGCTGGTTTGCACCAGAATCGAAGAAAACGATCCCTCTATAGTACTTAAGATGAATCTTTCCAAGCTACTGGTTTCGGCATCGTTGGCTTGATTTTCGAGTCGTACGGATTCCACGGAGCTGGATTCCACCAGGATAAAGATCTTGTCTATGAATTGTAAAACAAAATCCTCGAATTGGGAGGTGGCCGCGCATATTGCGCGATCGTCGTCGCTCAACTTCGCTTCGGAATTCGAGCAGTCGACAATGGGAATTAAGGTGACGTATGTTGATACGAGTTTCAGTGTTGCTAAGCATTTTTTCGGATCATTTGGATCTAATCCCGATAACGACGAAAAAAGCAGCGGCAGTACGTGGGAGGGTCCTTCTGTAAATGCGTAAGCTAAAAGAAAGTTTTGCATTAAATTTCGAGTTATAACTGTTTGCTGACATATGAAATTAATTTACTCATGCCTACCTTTGATGAAATAACGCGGCCCCTGAACCAGAGGTCGGGCGATTGATACCAAAGAATTCATTGCGATAATTATTTTATGTGGTTCTATATCGGTGCCCAAGGTAGGGCAGAATTTTTCGAGCACACTTGGAATTACTATGTTCGGTCGGAGCAAAGTTAGATACTGCAGCGCGTAATAAAAGTTCTGAGTGCAATATTTATTAAAAACGGCAGTCATAGTCAAAGGCATCAAGCTATTGACAAAGTCGTCTACGTTTGCGTCCGTTAATTTGCAGCTTTCAGGAACGGATATTACCCACGTTGGCTTCGCGTGTCGCTCTCTGTTCAAGTCAATAATGAATTATGTGATATATTATATTAGATTCGTATTAAAATGTCTTTCGAAATTCTACATTGTAATGGATCTAAGTAATGCTTTCCGAACTTACTTATGAAGCCTGATGACAACGAAGTAAATAAGTCTGCAATACAGATACTCGATTTTCTTAAAACATCCCCCGTAATTGGCTGGGTGGAAGTACGTTTCTATAGTTTTTAGAAATTTATCTAGATATGTCTGCGCATTAGAATTATCGCCCTGTACAAAAATATTTACTATATAAATACTGAATTATAATCATAAAATAAAGAAAATTATTATGAAATCTAATGAGTAATAATCGATAATTTTCTTTACCAATACCCACGCCACCCATTCGGCGGCAGAATTCATCTCGATATCGTTAGATTTATGCGAATGGCTTCTGTACTGCGTGGACAAATTTAAAGCACGAGCAAATCTCGTAAACATAATGGCCATGTGTGGATTCCAATCAATGTAGCCAATATTGTTCATAGCTAATTTGGCCATCAAGCGCATTAGGTCCTTCTCCCAATATGTCGCATTATGGCACACTTCCCAGAATTTCAATAATTCATAAACTACGCTTCGATGCTCCGTGGATAATTTCTCTGGTAAAAACCATCGAAGCAGCTTTACAGTCAAATTAATGGTTTTAAAATCGAAGGGACACAGCTTAGGCCTGAGTTCGTCCAAAATCTCTTGAGGAGCGTTCGGCTAAAAATCGATCATCATCACATCGAGCATTGTTTAAAAGTAAACGAATCTAGATTGCTTCAGAATTTTTGTAATTTTGTAATTATTTAAAATTGACGTTCAATGATAGCTTCGGCTAATATCGCTAAAATATATAGAAAACAAAAATAAAAACCGAATTCGTTAATAATTTTTTTGAAAACTTTTACTAAGATCAAAATGAAGTTTTTAAATAAACATAATAAATTTACTACAGAAATTTCTTAGTAGATAATAATTTTTTTTATATATCACTACCGATATTATGCTTTTTTAAAAGTTCTAATTATTATATAGTAAATTATACTAAATCGATTTTATTAATTAGTGATCAGAACATTATTTCAAGCAAGATAAATTAAAAAATTTTGTTATCCAAATAAAACATAAAAAAAATTCTGTTCATTGAAATTTATAGAATTCTTTCATATTAAACTAAAAAATATTTTTATCGGTTTTATATTCGTGTAAAATAATATATTTATAATTAAATAATTAGACAATGACAGCCAGACTGTTCTTGTTTATAGTCACCCCCTGTAGAATCTGAAATATAAGTAAAAATTCTGTCTATGGGGGTGAATATAAGCAAGGACAGTCTGACTGTCATTATTTAATTGTTTAATCATAAATATATATTATTTTATACGACTGTAATACCGATAAAAATATTTGTTAATTTATTTTATAACAGTCTACATAAGTACATTTTTTAATTATTTTATATTTCCATTAGAGATTTTAGAAATATTTAGTTTTATTTATTGTTAAAATTCCTTGTTTTGAATCTATAAAGAACGTATAAAAATTACACAAGATAAATGAAAAAACATCATGTTGAATTATAGTAAAGAAAATAAATAAAAAAACTTGTTACAAACACACAATTTCAAATTTCGCGCGCATAGATCAGTATTCACTTAACCTATCTTTTATTTTATTAATTTTTCAGTTACAGTTAATATGAATATTTTTAAATATTGTTTAAATTTTTTTCAGAATAACGGTTTATAGTCTATTATTTAAGTAGTTTATAATTTAATTTATAAAAATTAATTTAAAATTAATAAATTTAATTAAAATTAAAAATTGTACTTATGTCGACTGTTTTGAATTAAATTAATAAATATTTTTATTAAGTTTAGTTCCTGAGGATGAACCGTAGCGGTTCGAAACGTCGGACAAGAAGGTGATCCTAAATTTAAGGTGGTGGGGGCAGTCATGTTGTCCTTTATGAACATAGAATAAGTACATTTATTATTTTTTATTTTTTATTTTACTTATTATTGTATTTGTATTTTGATTTTTATTTTTATAATTTATTATTAATTTTATTTTATTTTTATTTTTAATTTTCTGATATAATTTATTGTAGTAATAAGTATTATTTCAGATTCTACGGGGTGATCATAAACAAGGATAGTCTGATTCATTATTTTAGCTAATATATGGTATTATAAAGACTGTAAGACTGATAAAAATATTTAATAATTTAATAAATTTAATTGCAAAAACATATTCAATAATATTAAATGTATGAAACATAATAAAATATAAATATTTACTGTTTGTAAAAAGTTTCAAATTTAAAAGTATCCAAATTTAGTTATCAAATCATCTTTATGTTTAAAAGAGAAATTTGGTAGATTTATATCACTTACAGAAAAGTAGGCCTTCATTATTACAACTAAATTTTCTAAATTAGTTTCCAAATAATAAGGATATTTGTACATTGAATGTGAATCAGATCTACGAGTAAGTATCGTCTGACATATATCATACAATGGTTTCCATTCTAATTCCAATTCATCAGGCGAAATAAGTTCTTTTTTTCTAAATTATTTAACAAGAAAAATTTTTTATAATAAAAAATAGCTACTAAATAATGAAGTATTTACATACTTAAGAAGTAAAATTAAAAGCCTTGCAAATGCGTTCACTGAAGATGATTGTAGATTTGGTATGTTTATTAATTGGTACAGAAATTTAATAAATCCTATGTGCTCATCTTTTGTAAATCTTAAGCCATATAATAGAATATATCTATGGATCAGAATATTAGTTATTATAGCATAAAAAGTAGCTTCGCAATTGAATGATTTATTAACATAATAATGGTTAGTTTTACTTGTTTAATATTTGAGACCAATATACACATCCAGGAAATATATCTTGAAGCATTGCGCATCGACCAAAATTCATTTTGATTTTAACCAATAAATCATCTGCTTCTTTATCAATTTGATCAGCATAAGGTAGAAGTTGATTAAAAATAATTTCTGCTTGATACTTTTCATTGTCAATCAAATCTAAGCTTTCAGTCGATGAATGAGTATCAGCTATTTTATCCATATTTAGCGAAAGACACATCATTTGATTCACAATTTCATTCATCATATTCATTATATAGAAACTTCAAAAACTGCTGTAATAGAATTTGTAGATATAAAGATATTGTTATAATTATAATTAAATTAGTAAATCAAAGCAACTTGATACTGGTGCACTTGTCAAAATTAGTTAACACTGTTTTACAAACACTTTATGATGAGTAATAGCAAATTTTTTAAATTGATTAATTATACAAGTAAGCTTTCATTTTCATTGAGTCATGTTTTCGATCATTATTCGATTTGTCATAATATATATGCGTGGCCGTATGTGAAATCAAACATATTTATTTCTATATCAGGCAAGGTTAGGATGATGTATACTTCGTTCAAAGATTTTGTCAATATCACGTATTCGCGTCCTAATCACGTAATATACCCATTTTCCTTAAAATGAATAGCAAAGCACAGAACAGCAGTCCAAACAGCACCTATTTATTTTCAACTATTAAGTATAAAATATTAAAAATATTCTTAATTTTCATTTATAAGCGGATGAAAAATTCTGACATAATATTTTGTTTCTAAAATATGATCAATCATTATTAATATTGGTTTTTCATCAATTATACTAAATTATACGTAATTACGTAAAAAGATTCTAAATTCCTTTTTTGCTATATGTAAAAATGAAACGAATAATTAAAGAAAAATATTAAATATAGAAATAGTAATTGAAAAGAATTGGCTTATTACCTCGTTCTATTTTAATAGGTATTTGAAAGTTTTAAAAATATATAGAGTTTAGAATTTTTCGTGCTGTCAATTTGCGCAAGCGCGAATGTAAATAAAATATACTCATATTTCAGATTTCATCCAATTGATACAAAGTCTATAACTGCATAAGAATAATGAATTTATTATAAATAATTATTAATTATTCTTTCCGCCATAATTAAATTTATAAAGCGGATACCCTGTAAATCGTTTATATATGATATAATATTATAAAATTTAATGTTTAAAAACATGTATAGAAATAAATTACAAAAAATTACATATTTTTTTTTATGATGAATAATTTAATTTGTAACTATTGATTAAGTTTTTATTCTCTTAATTGAATAGTTTGACATCATGTTACAAATAACAAAATACGAAATCACCTTAATATTTAAAAAAAAATACTCTTTATCCTTTTTTCCAATCTCATTCTTTAAAAAAAAAATCATTTATGCAGATTGGATCGAAAAATATACAATATATAGAAGAAAAAAAATATATAAAAGATTTATAGAATTCGAAATATATAGAAAAAAATATAATAGAGGATTGCATGGCATATTTGACGATAAATATATCCTTAAATTTTTTTCAATTTACAAAAATTATTGTTCAACAAATTGGATAAGATACAGCTGCGTGTACCTATTCCGCCGCCCCCGTATAACACATGTCAGCTTTAATTCGTCCCTCAAAAATATATACATTAGTCACCGGCAGACAGTTGTCGCGGTTTACTCCGCCGCAATTTCTTTTAGTTCCCGCGCGTATTATTTATATATATATATATATATATATATATATATATATATATATATTATATATATATATATGTATGTATAGGTATATCATACACGTTCTTAGGGAACCTGTGGCCGCACGCGTGGTCGACGAACAAATAATATATATATATATATATTTAATTGAGCGTATTATACATATAATTCATTATTATTATTATTATTATTATTATTATATATAGGTATGCACATTGGGAGGCTACAATTTTTTTACGCGCGCATCAGGCCGCTCCGTTCGCACGCCCGCAGTTTATAATATTAAGCTTGGAAACTCGCACGCGCGCACTATATATAAATGCGTGCCAGGGTCACGATTATTATGGTTATATCTACGGAGACGATGCTGTTCGCTGTGTTTCTTCTTCTTCTTCTTCTTCTTCTTTTCTATATATAGAGTATACGTGGTCAAACAGGAAATAAGGAAGGGAATAAAATTAATTATCATACTCATCCTTGCTCATCTGGATTTTACCGTCACAGCTCTGCGATCTATACGCGCGGAAGGGCCGAATTTCTTTCTGCCTTAGTCAAGGCTCGATCGTGAGCTCAACGAGAATGTAAAAGTCTCAATTTATTCTTAAACCAGGAAAATTCGTTCGAACGTCATAATAAGTTAAAAAAAAAAAGAATTTTTCATTATTACAATTCTTATACTTATACGATTATTTTAAAGTACACGTTGCGGATATGGGCGTTGTTAAAATTGCACTTACAAGATTTGATTTGAATTTGGTCTAGATCGAGGAAGACACCTTTGAATATCTCTAAAATGAAGACCGTCTAAAGTTCTATAGTGTCTACTGTTGATTAAACATTATTTGTATAGTTTATCTCTATAACTATATTAGAATGGGGAATGATTGTTATTTAAACGAAACGAAAAGATTGGCATTTTTAACCAAAGAAGTTTCAATGAGCCTATATATTATGCCCGCGGATGTGTATAGCTATTTTTAGTTTTTGTAAATTAAAGTTCGTCTAAATTTATACACCCGATAATGGGCTACTCTCGTTTCCATTAATATTTTCCCGGGTGAAAAGGACTTTTCTTATGTATTTTGACCCGAATTGACGAGACGAATCTGCATTATCTGGAGGTCTTCTTTATGAAACAGGAAATAACATTTTTGAAATCGCAATTGCTCGATGCAATTGACAAATTTATTTATCGAAATGCAAACCATTTTAATACAAAAGCTTTTAAGGGATCCATACTTCAAAAATACACGTTCAAAAATTTATGATTCCTTTAAAGTTCAGAATTTTGACAATTTTTAGCAACTTTGTTTGCTTGTAAAATCGTAATTAGTTAATATTTCTGGAAAATTAACAAATTATACTTCTATTCAAACCATACTTAATCAGTTTTCATGATTCAAGTTCAAAAAATTTTTAGATAAAAAATTGTTTGATTGATAAACGTTGGACCATTTATATATGCAAATTGTATTACTTTGGCAATTTAATTGAAAATTATTTTTGGGCTGACATTTTTGAGATTTAAAATTTTGAGTTGAAATCATTCAGAATGATTGTGACAGCTTAAAGAGGAAGCATTAATTTAAATTTCTTAATGTTAATCTACTATTATTTAATAAGTATCCAACGTTTCTAACGATGGAAAATTAGTCGTTCTATCCTGTTTTATAAAAAAGACCTACTCCGGGTTCCTATTTTACAGCTCAAAATTTATATATATTAGGTGTCCAGGACCAGAACCACACAATTTAATTAAATCATTTTTGCTTGAAATGTCATTCTTTGTTTCAATCTGGTGCGATTAGAAGCGGGAATTTCCATTAGAACAGTTCATATAACTAAAAAATTCATCTGTTTTAATTATAATAATTGAAAGTAAGAATCCGCATAAAAAGTCATTCTCAAATCAAACTAGTATCTGATTAGTTTTCCTTATTTAATGTTCGGATTGAGAAGGGAAATCTTGCCTGATTCTAGTTGCGATTTGTCCCACTTTTATTGGTATTCTAGTTAGGGAAGGGAATTTAGATTTTGTTAGGCATACCTAGTTAGGAACTAGATAGAATTTAGTCAGCATAATTCACTGCATACGTCTTGAGTTAGGATTTATAATAAATGTTTTATATGTATTATTATGTATAATACATATAAATACTGTACAACTCTTAACATCTTAAGATTTTATAAACACAAGATAAAACACACGCACACGCACGCACGCACACACACACACACACACACACACACACACACACACGCACGCACGCGCACACACACACACACACACACACGCACGCACGCGCGCTCACACACACACACATAGACACACACATTAATATTCGAATATACGAAAAAAATTAAGAAAATCTAATTAGAATCAAATTGGAAGTCAAACCATTTTCTTAATTCTCCTACTTGGATGATTCCGACCAGAAAATACATTGGTTTTTCTAACGTAGGAAAAGTTAAGGAAATCTGACTAGACTGAAGATAGGAAGCCTAATTATTTTTTTAATTTTCCTACTTCTAAAATTTCGACCATAGAAAAAACGTATTTGTTTCTAACATCGGTAATTTTTAAGAAAATCTGAATGGAGCCGAGAAAGTAATAATTAATATAACACGATATATTATTAGATAATCGAATCTGGCGAGTATTAAGTACATGAGAAAATAATCTGTATTACTGACTAAGATCTAGCCTGAATTAAGGATACGTCAAGTATATTTCTGCTAAAAAATTGTACGTTGGGAGTCGGAAAGCGCCGGGACCTACAATTTAACAAGACTCATTTTGAAAAAATTCTCAAATACTCTAGTGATAGATATTACAATACTTGTAGTGTGAAATTATGTTTTGTAAACTTGTAAACAAATCATTAGCATTATAGTCATTAGTTAAGAGTCCATATAAAAGGATATATTTTGGTTTTACAATTGTAATAGCTATGAGGTTTATAACAAATCGCAATTCATACTCTAAAATGCTTATTGAACGCACTCTTTATAATGATAAATACAACGTTGTTCACAAAATCTGAACTTCACATTGTTTTTAAATATAATGAATGATTGATCACGTGATTTATAATATTTAGAACTACACCATTGTATAGCTTATGTATGTAAATTGTAAGAGGATCAGTAGCTATTTTTAAAACAAAACAAAATTTTAACCAGTCAGATTTCTACTAGTTGTAAGTAGAGATTTTATAATGTTCAAAGAAAATGAATTAAGGTTGAAGTAGACGCGTTATTTCGGAACAATAATAAAACTCGAAAACTGGATTTTATAACGCGATATCCTGGCATACAAAGTAAGATCGCAGTTTGAATAATTTGTACAGCTATATAATACCTGATTGTTTGAATATTGATTGATTTTCAAGGCTTCGCCCAATTATGTTTTAGGACTTCGAGAAAAAAAAATATTTTTGAAGAAGAATAAAGGAAGAAAACCGCACAGCTGACACTTTTTTATGGACCAATAAAAAAAGTCGAGTTGATGCTGATATCACGAAAATATTGCATAAATGGATTGAGAAACTCGAGAAAAAAAGACGAAGTTACGATGACAAAGTTTATACAAAGATTTTTAAAAAAAGACTCGTTATACCAAAATAAACATCCAAAATCTCCTTAATTAGTTGGTACAAAGTCAGTATCAGAAAAGAGTTTTATAAAACTCGCACACCCATTAATTTCAATGGTTGTCTTTTAGGTCATTTTTTCCCTTCGGCTTCTACTTCTTTTTTGCCCCCGTTACGCGACCAAGTCTTTCTTCGGTGTTTTTTTTGTGTTTTTTTTTTTTTCATAAGAGGGAGAAAAGCTCGCGCTCGAACAACGGTGGGCACATCGGAGGAAATGTGCCTCGCATGAAATACAGATGTTGTCGAAGGGGGAGAAGTCAACGAAGAGTACAGAAGTGAAAAAGAGTGCGCGTTAAAACTTTTTTTTTGTTCCCTGGAGATACCTAAAAAACTTATGAGACGTGCATATATATATATATATATATATATATATATATATATATAAAGTTCAGTTTACCGGGATAAAGAGGTAAGGGTACTGTATAAAATGAAGATAGTTTTGCGCTTGCGTGACACATTTAAACAATGTATATATGCTTCGTGCATAAATATAATCATATTTGCGATGATAAAAAACAAAAAAAAAAAACAAAAAATTTTATAAACATCGAATCAAGTGAAAAATAATATACATTGTTAACGCTATTTCACAAAGCTCTCTCATCAATTCTTGTGATGTATTGTGATATATATATACATATATATATATATATATATATATATATATATATATATATATATACATACACACACCACGAGAATTATATGTTTTATATATATATACATACATATATATATATATATATATATATATATATATATATATAAAGGATTAATTCGCACGATGATTATTAAATTATTGTCGTTTATTAATTAATAACCGATATACATATATAGGACATCTATCAGTACATAGAACAACATAAATTCTATGTATATGCACAAAAGAAGAGAGCGCGTTATGTCCTAAAAAGAAAAATGATGAAAAAAGAAAAGTTTTGTCGTGCGAAAAAAGTTTGGGAGATGGAAGAATATAACATATAATGCACGTTGCGTATAGAATAAGAGCCAAATTTATGAGCGCACAACCCGAGAAGGAAAGTGCGTAATGAATATTATAAAGTACTAACTTTTTGAGAGAAAGAGAAAAAAGGGGGAGAGACAGCACGTGACTCTGATGTACGCACACATGCATGCGAGCGCGCACGCATGAAACACACATACGCATACGAACTGAGACGTAAAGAGTGATACGATGTTAGGGCGGAGTGGCATAGGGAGGGAGGAAAAAGACAGAGAGAGTGACATTCTCTCTCATCGATATATATATATATATATATATATATATATATATATATATATATATATACACGCGCGCCAAACGACGAAAGTGATCTTTTCCCCCTCGTCTTTTGCGGCCGGCGCAGTAGTTGACAGCGCGCTCGCGCGATCCTCTCCCGCGCGTCCGCGCGTCGTCCCCGTCGTCGTCGAACGTCCCCGTCGCGCGCGCTTCTCTCTCCCCCGCGCGCGAGTATAATATTCGAGTTTCGAGCGCGCGGCGCGCGACTTCATTGCCCCGCGAGCGAGCGACCCGAGTGGTTATATATATATATATATATATATATATATATATATATATATTTATTTATTTATTTATATACATATGTATGTATATAAATATATTTATATCAATTTCTTATCCCTTCTACATATATATTGTTAAGTGCGTTATATCAAAGTATCTGTAAAGGCGCGCGCGCGATGCATTGGCCACAGTTCGACTGGTGATAAAGCAATAATATAAGTATTCATCGCACCCTCCCCCCTTCCTTCCGATCGGTAAAAGTGCTCGCGTGCCGGGAACCGGCGCGTGATTTCGGGGGTGACTGGCCAGAAGACGCAAGAAGGAAAAGGAATAAACCGAGAATGGCGACCCAGCCGCCGGGGCGGCGCAACGCGCTGCGCCCGCTCGCCCCGCTTTTCTTGGCTCTTCTGCTCCTCGAAGGCAATTATTTCATATATATTATATAGATATATTGTTGGGTGTGTCTGTGCGTGCGTGCGCGCGTGCGAGCGTGTAAAATTTTATCGTACATAGAAATATATATCGTATATTTCGAGTTATATTTTAGAAGTTCATATGTATGTATAATATATATGCATACATTATAGGCGAGCCGTTGTTCGCCCGATCTACGATATGGGCGCAGATTAGAATAATATACGTCGTTCGACGTCGATTCTCCATAGGGGTATTATATTTGATAAATCGGCATCGCTCGCGAGGCGGAGAGGAGAGATTAACGCGTGCGCGATCCTCGTCTCTTACAACGTCTACATCTTGACGCTGTTCTATCGTCGCTTCACTCCAGATTTATATATATATATATATATATATATATATATATATATATATATATTATATTAAATTTTTATTTATCCTCTCCGAGTTAGCTGTTCGAAATTACGTATTATTGTATATGTATGAGCGTGTGTGTGTGAAATAAAATCGATTATTCTAAGGACTGATAGTTGATTCGAAACATATAAAAATACTATACAGAAGAATACAGTATAGCTTTATTCAAAATATGAAAATGTAAGACATTCTTGGTTTTTATAAGTTACAGAACAAGAGATCTGATTGTTTCATTCGATAAAATTTTGGGTATATGAAATTGGTAGATTAGTTTCTTCTTAACAAACTGTATAAGTATATTCCACGCATACCACTTAAATTACAATTAAAATAATCCAAGAATTTCATTCCAGTGTGATTGCGATTTATTTATAATAATCAAGAAATATATTCCATTAAATTATTGTCGAGTAAATTTTTGTCCAGTGATGGGATTTCTGTTCGATTTTTTTGACTACCCGAATATCCAAATATTCGAATAAACTATTTCAACTATCCCAATTAACCCTACGTTCGAATCGTAATTTAATTTTAGAAATAAATGTCACTTGTGTATTATTAATTGAATATTATATTTAATTTGCAATTAAATGAATTAAGTAAATTTGTTCTTTACGTAACAATAAGAAGAGACTGAATTAATTCTTCAATTAGGCGATCTTCGGATACTTGGACGCGCAAAATATTAATCAGACGTCCATCGTGTGCCTGAGCAGCCACATAATCGTACGAGCCGATATTAACGGAATAAACGTTGATCGACCTTAAGCATTGATCTGTGAAGAAAGTACAGAGTGGAAACAATTTTCCTATACTCTATAACGAATTTCTGGCGATATTACGATTTCGCATTAAAGAGGAAAAGGACTCTCAATAGCTTTTAATAGATTCCATTCTCCACTCGTAATTTTACATTAAAATACGAGAAATAGCAATTGAGCTATATGCTCGTGTAGGATTACCAGTAGCCTATATATAGCAACGATATTATTTCCATTTTATTCCCATACCCGTGCATACGTTTTCATTGTTAAAATAAAATGAATAATATAGAAATTGCTGATCTCATTGGCCGAATTGATCAAAATCCACCCTTATAATCATATAGTCTGTGATCTAACATACACACATATATAATTACAATAATGTTTATATTCCCTGTCTGCGGTAGCATATGAAGTGAGTCCCTCTGTGGTCTTCTTTTTTTTTTTATTTCATGAATATAAAATTATAACATTCACTCGGACATTTTTTTCTGAACTTTTGTAAAAACCCTATTACTTATTTACCTATATATATATATATTAGAACAGATATAAAAATTCTCGGAGCATCACAGGCTCTACTTTTAGTCTCCATAAAGTACCGGTGTATATATACGTATGGGGTTATTGTATCATTCATTTCTGTAAAATTGACGCGGTCGCGGTGTCCGGGCGCGCGATATGTTACTTTCGGAAAGCGTTAACAAAGAAAGCAAACGGCGCGTGTTGGTGGCGGCACACGTGAAAGCATCAAAGCGCACGCGTACATTACATATATATATACATATACGAAAGCTTCGTGATAAATATAGCTCTCCCGGGACTCTTTCTTCAGTTTCACGACACCCCCTCCCCTGTTCTTTTAAGCCTCTATACTCGTGTGTTCCTCGTAGTTTTCGCGTATAACACGCGCTTCTTTAACTGAAACGACTAAAGTAAAAGGCGCCTCTCGGTATGCCTGCGTTGTCTTGTTAGCGCTCATCTCTATAATGGGCAACAAGTTGTAACGTATATAAGTGTAATATATATATATATATATAAATACATCGTATATGCATGTAAATTCCAAGATCAGAGGCCTAAGGGCGGTCATTTCGTGTCACGGTTTCAAAAAATCGATTTATTCTATTTTTAATATATATTATTGGAAAACATCTATAAAAGGAAGATGCGATTAAAACAATTATTCGAAATTCAAAGCCTATGTAAAATTGTACATATATATATATATATAGACGCAGCAGTGAGACGACATCGTAGGGTTCTCGGAGCGTGCTCGCGTCAAAAACCTGAATTTTGCTACACGTGTTTTTCTCAAAACTGTTTTTGTTTTTAACCGGTGCTCGCGACAGCGATCGATTTCATGGAAATTTTAATGATAGATTCAGCGAATGCGTGACTGTATCCGTGTCGATTGAGCCGTTTTCTGTTCGTTTGAAACTGTATGATAAAATGAAAAAATTGAAAAAATGAAAATTACAACGACGAAAGAAAACAAAAATAATTCCATTCCAACACTGTTCAATAAGTCTAGTTCCCACGATAGTTATTATAATATTATAAAACTAAGATATGAAATGAAGTTCTTTTGATTTCTCATCAGTATTCTGCAGTTATGTCTGTTGGATTCATGGACACTGTTTTCATGAATATATGGATACATGCCGTATTCAAGTGGCATATTTCGCGATAAAATCGAAAATTTCTCTAGAAAGATTCCGATCCAATAAGAATACAATCCAAATTTGTAGTTACAAAATCGAATAAATATTTAGTAAAAATTTGAAAATTCCGCTGTTCCCAATTTTGCCGAAAATCAAAAAAGCCTAAAAAAATTCTTAACGCAGATTTTGTGACTAGATGTTTTATATAGTGCCGGCTTCTCAATGGGGTAGGGATAGGCCTGTGGCCATCGTACATGGATCTCTAAGTCGGGAAGAACGTAACGTCGGTGAAATCGTCGGGAAACGAGGCGCCTGAAGAAATGCGAAGCGTGAGAAGCTTTATCGGAAAAGGACAAGCTTGTAAAGATTTGCGTTGATTACTGAGTCTAGACATTGCAATGAGTTAGATGACATTAAATATTATAAATATTCAAGCAAACAATAATATTTCTCTTATTCTTCTTTTAAAGCATATCTGTGAAAAGGATTTATGCGACCTATGTCAACACTAACATGGATCGAGCTATGCCAATTTTATTAACAGCTCTAGTCGTTATTGATGACACGTTGCGAACGAAGTTTTTCAAATTCAAAACCTATAATAAAACTTATATAAGTTCAACGATGCCTCAAGATGGAGAACCTAAGAACGTCAGCTATCTTTCATTTAGCTTGTTTAAGTGTATGAGATTGCTTTTACTTTTCTTTACTATTTACTTCGTTAGTTTGTCTTTTGCGAGGCCTAAATAAGAAATTTCTTCGATCAATTCTATCAATTTCATTAGTTCGCGACAGTATCCTCCTGTTATCGGTTAAGATTCACGCGGAGAGAACGATCTTTCAACGGCATATGTAATTTTGATTTTTTTTTTTGATAAAAATATATTGTCGTGTAGTCAAAAAATCGAATAGCTAGATATTATATTATAGAATATAAAAGAGATTATGTTGATTATCGCAGGAGGGCCCGAGGAAGGTTAAAGTTAGCACTATATATATATATATATATATATATATATATATATATATATATCGGGGGACAAAGATTTCGCATTGCTCGCGCCCTGCTTGCTTTCCTTTTCCATCGCCTAGTCTCAATATAATCTGATGTACATCCTATATATTACATGTATATGTGCACAACGTACACCCGGTGCAAAAAGCCTTTGCACGGGCGGGCGCTTTGCGTCGTTTTCTTTTTTCCTATTGCATCTCTCGTGTGGAATCTTTCCTGTTCTTCTTCTTCTTCTTCATCTTCTTCTTCTTCTTATTCTTCTTCTTCATTTACTTGCGGGTTTCGCTAGCTATAGAGAACGATTTGGATTGGTCGTCGAAAAGTGATTTAGATCGTCCCATATATACATATATACTGAGTCTCAAAACTTCAATACTTTATATATATATATATATATATATATATATATATATATATATATATATATATAAAGAACAAACTCAATATATTTGGGACTCACGCGGCAAAAATTATTGCGAATGAATAAAGATGCGTGAACAGATCAGTCTCACGCAATTGGCAGTTGAAGTTATACTACACTTATACATTACATATGTCAATCTGAAAGAGTGGTTATTTCTTATATATATATATATATATATATATATATATATATATATATATATATATATATATGTATACGTACGTATGCACTTGACAAAACAGTGATACTTCACTTTCGAAATGGTCTGTATCTATGTGAAGTTCTGTTCGAGTCTTATAAATTTTTATTTCAATATACAACGTAATGACGTATACAGTTTCAAACCTTTTGAAATTTATTTATATTAAGAGGAATTTTCAATCAATTTCGTATTTCTACTTATGAAAAGTGCAATCTTAATTTTTGTTCTAGATCAGTCCCCTATTGCAACTTATATATAGGAAATAATCAATTATTCAGGTTACAAATTTAATAAGATATTTTCGCGAATTAAACATTTTTGCTTAACTTATGAATCTATAAACGTGTTATTTTTATTTTCTGTTTTTTTTTTTTTTTTTTTTTAAATAATTTTTACAGTATAAGGTTTTTGACAGTACACGCATCAGCAAATTAAGCATCTTGTTCAGAAATTATTGCCATGTAAAGAGGATATCAGATGACACTTTTTTCGAATACTGCTTTTTCTTTTGCTAAGCTATATTTTGACGCTATTAAATTTTTTACCATTTAAAAGAACATGACTTCAGTGTTTTATTTAAGATCTTTGTTTTTAAATTTTCTGCATGGATTGCGTGAAATGATAGCTATAACTTACTGTTCATTCAAATATGATATGATTTACAATGTACTGGAGTTTTTATTTATCCCAACATTTTTATCAAGGAACGCGGTCGCGCTCCGAAGACACTTTCCAAAGGTGTTATTTATATACTCTTAAAATTTAAAGAGTCCGTGTAAAACATTAAGAAATACATACACACACACACACACACACACACACACACACACACACACACACACACACACACACATATGCTGTATATTTATATTGTTTAAATTTTAAATTTCATAAAAATGTATGAATTTGTTCTTCTCATTTTGAACATTCTATAATGGAAATAACGCTTTCCTGTTATTTCATCGACAATAAACAAGTCGAGTAAGAAACTGAGAATTAGTATTTAATCTACAGTTTTATTTAATTTGAACAGATCATCATGTGCATATTTATTCACTATAAAAAAATATTCATTGGCGCTTTTCTCAATAATTCATATACACGCCAATTCAATGAAAAATATAAAATATTATCTTCATTTACATATAGATTTTCGAGAATGCAACGTTTTCATATATAACAAACTTTGTAGTACATGGACATCGTGTGCGTTCGAATAAATTCCATAAGCTCTAAAACAGCCTTGAATGCAGTTTTATAGATAAATGGTTCAATAATAATTGTTGTACGCTGATAGAGTTGATAATCTGTTGCGCGCGATATATATTTCATTAACAATTCACATGTCAAGTTGTCTTGCATTGTTTTGAATATATAACCAAAACGAAAGAGAGATAGTGAGAGAGAGAGAGAGAGAGAGAGGGGGGGGTCATATAATACAAGATAACGTTATTTAATTGAAGAAAAAGCATAAATCTTCATTGCTCAAAATTCGTATATATTGATAGCCTATATATTGATTGCAAAACGAACGCACGCAAGAAATTCGCACGAATATTATATATATGCAGGTCGCAATAAGGTTCTATTGCTTAGATGATGGTAAATGATTTATGATTTTGGTCTAGGAGTCAAAAGGGTTTTTTGGTTTAAGTTACATTTCTAATCTGAAGATCAGCTTGATTTTGTAAAAACAAAAACTATTTATTAAGACTCTATAGATATTCCAAGTTGAACGTACAGATACGTTGCAAAATTCGTCTAGTTTTTTATTTATCGTAAAAGAAATGAGTGCTGCATCGATACAAGTACTTATATTCACGTAAAACGAGGTTTAAAAAAGATTATAGCTTTCTAAATCGTCAAAAAATATTTTAATAATTGTACCTTTTATTTGTTTAAAACTAACTTGGCAATACGTCGTCTTTTTAATCTGTAACAAATTATAAAGAATTGGTTCATTATTCATGGCGATTAATCTGATGCACATGATAAGAGTCAATTATCACTATTGGCTTGAGAAGAGTGTCTAAATTGAAAGCACATAAACGCGTGCACGATGCGCCAAACCTCGGCGTGTATCTTATATTAGTCTAAATATTTACGAGCCGCAGACGGAGTTTTAAGAAGACGTACAGGCCCACCGAAGATTTTTCAGCTTCATTCGACTGCACTGCAGTCTCGTTACCATGGCCTATTTAAGCGATTCAACTGTCAGTGGAACATTTATCTACCCGTTTCTGGACATTCCACCCCTATCAAATTCGATCTGCACGCGGCTCAAAATATACGCTTGGATATTCTCGTTGGATTTCAGGCTTCGTACAAAAATTCAGGGAAATTCGTCTCATTCCTAAACAGACTATTTAAATATAAATGTAAAAAATAATAATAAAAAAAATGCCGCGTATATATATATATATATATATATATATATATATATATATATATATATATATATATGATACTCGTTTGTTTGCGCAAGGACATTGGGACTTGGTTTAATCAATTCAATTCGCACATTTTACTCGTAGGTTCGATTTTATAGATGATTCATCATCTTGCAACATGAAGTCTATAGTCGGGATTGAGATTTGACGATTGTTGATAAATTGATTGGTAATGATGTGAATTGAGTGGAACAAACAATTTAATTGATTTTTGTAACTAATTTATACATTATATTATAAAATTGCAATAGCGACGACCCAATCATATTGTAGCGTTAAACTAGAGATGAAAACAATTATCACTTTCTATATATTTTAGGTCATTATAAAGTTTGATTTATTATTCAAAAATTATGTTTAGAGAAAAAAGCTTCTGTATTTAACTTGAAGAAAAATGAGAATGTCAGTTTTGTTTTAGTTTCTTTGAACAATAATCGATACTCATTAACAATAAAAAAAATTTAATTATATTCCTCACTATCTTTTTATACAGGCATTGAAAGCTATCTGTTTATAGATGTATTAAAAGCTATCTGTTTATATAGGTATTAAACAAGAAGCCCAAGTTGGAATCAAGTTTGGAGCATAAATTCGATCTTTAAAATTACTTAATATTTTTTCCCATAAATCCATACTGCTTATCTATCATTTAAAAGAGCTATATACTAGTTCTTATTATTTGTCAAATTCTCCAATTCATGAACGTGAATAGTTTGCATTAATAAGTATAAACTACTAATACCATATATTCAATTGATTTTATTAGAAGTGAAGTTGAAAAACTAGTTTTCGCTTGACGCTTTTACGTTTCAATGATTTATTGTCCTGAATAATTTTAATCGAGAGGAATAGTGTAACTTATCTTTAACAAAGCTTTTTTTTTCAATACAATCAAATCGCTCAATTTATAATAAATAAATTATACTCAGAATAATTCATTTATTTTAACTTACTCATAAGATGGCTTTTCGTAAATTACGTATAGCCTAATTTTCGGCAATTGTGCCGGACCTCTTCCACTTAGACCCGGAGTTTATTTTACTTACCCTACCTAAAAACTTAAGTTGATTTTCAAAATCATATAAAAACTATTGTACAAAAAGTGGTCCTTTTATTGCACTAAAGTATCAGAGAAAGTTGCCTATTGCGTCAATTATTGATTACAGGCAATTTGACCTCAATAAATATCTTGCCTTCTTTATTCTTCGATCAATTTAAATATTTGAATGGTCTAATTCAACATCATTTTCCTCAACCCATTCTACACTATGCTAATTCTGGCATATCAAGTTCACGTAATAATTCGTCGGCTCGTTTCTTTAACAACTTTTCTTATATTTTGATTCTCGTTCATAATTTATTCTGACGTGTACTTTTGTACTTTTGGTGCGTAATCTTTTATATTTTTCACGCGTATAACTTATGACACCATAATAATATTAGGCTTTTATAAAATAATAGAATATTTATGTATAGGCAAAAACAAAATGCTTTTGCAAAATACCTCCCGAGTTAAGGACTGAAAAAATATTTATTTCTATATCATATAAAATCAAAAGGCATTACAAGATAAAAAAATACAGTCACCAGTTGTTTCTTTACATATATACTGATGGCCAATAGAAGTCCTATGGGGCGTGTCCAATGATCCAATAGGTATTGTTTGTTTCAATCCAAATAGATTTTTCGCGAATTTGTATTCGAATATTTATAATGATTGTCGGCTGTGATAAGCTTCAAACAGTTTATGGTGTAATGAAATTAGAAAATATTTATTTAATTAAATCCTGGTGGGAATAGATTTCTAACAAAATATTGCTAAAATTTGCTCAATTTTTCCAGATATTGCTAAATCTATCAAATGAAAATGTTTAGAGAGCCCAGTCAATGTTTTATAAGATTTTATCAAGTCTGGATAACATTGGGCAAACGTGGACAGCATCTCTAAATGTTTAGTAAACTTCGCAAAATTCTGTTTGCATAGTGTAGAAATGAGCCTTAAAAGAATATTCACAATTATCTTTCAAAAATCTCTAGATAAAGACAAATATTTTGAAACCTGCTTAAAAATTATCGAGCTTTACCAGGGTTCTTTTAATATTGTCAAACTTTGACAAATATATTTGAAACATTGTTAAATTTTACCAGAATTTGTGACTATTTAAAAACTATTGCCAGATCTTTAAAAACTGTCGGAATTTGTTAATCACCCGAACTTGATATTTTTACAAATGTTTCGCAAAGCTTGGCAAAGTCTGGGAAAGTCTGGAAAAGTTTATAAAAGCGCTTTTTCCACTAGAGATGTAAAAGAGTTCAAACTATACAAGCACATATTTTGCATATACATTCGTGAATCTAAATGCGAGGCAGAGAGTGAGAGAGAGAGAGAGAGAGAGAGAGAGAGAGAGAGAGAGAGAGAGAGAGAGAGAGAGAGGGAGAGAAAGAGACGAGAAAACAGCGGTGACGTAACACTTATTTTATTCTTGTGTACTGTAGCAGTTTCTAATCTGCTGCAAGCGCCTCACTCCGTATACGTAGGCCATTGTAGTATTCGCCCTTATCCCAGTCAAAAATGGATGTTTTAAAAATGAAAAGAGAACAGGATATACATGTTTTCCACATATATTACTAAGGCTGGGGGGTTTTTTCTTCAATTTTTCAAGTGTTTGAAAATTTTCTTAAACCTACGAGCAGATGGCTGAACGATCGGCTCGAGTCATTGAAACACTTCGGTCGTTCTTCACAAAAGCACACGCACGTGCATGCATACAAATCTAATCTCTATAATAATGTACAAAAAATAAACAAAAAGTCCTTCTTGCCCCTGGATCGCGCGCAGGTATAATCGAGGAGGCCGCCGCCGAGGACGACTACTTGGCCAAGTGCTGCGAGCTCGGCGCCACGCGAGGCGCCCGCGGCCCCGGTGGCCGGTGCGCCCTCCCGGCTACGGGCGAGTACGCCGGGCCCGCCTGCCACGAGGCGTTCGGCGACTGCTGCCGCCGGGCCCTGAGGGAGCGGGCCTGCGCCGGCGGCAAGGCCCGGGCCCGCGCGGGCCTCGGCTGCGGCGGGCGAGGCGGCATGGGCGCGGTCGAGTTCACGGGCGCTGGCTACTATCTGCGCGACTGCTGCGAGGGCTGCAGACTAGGTGAGTCAACGGAGCCGGGTGGTTGAGAAGAGCTCGTATAGAATTGCTACGGATTTTTCATGGATTTTATATATATAGATGCTTTTTGTTGTTGGAATATTTGTGCATTATTGTTAAATAAGTTTCAAAATTTATAACATCTTAGATCTCTGAAAATTTGAAACGTCGTTGTCTGCTAAATCATATCGGTTAAATTGCGTAGTGTAATTGTTACGCAATTTAACAGCGATAGTAAATTATGTGAATAGTCACTAATTTTTTTCAGTGTTTCAAATTTATAAATATAGAGGAAACTGAAAGCAGACTTTTAACCTATTTCTAATTCAAGTTAAATTCTAATCAGTATTTCTAATGTTATTGGCAAATATTCCTCAGGTACGTAATACTCGCCAGATCCGAGTCAGATTTTCCTACGTCCATCTAATATTCATCTTATTTTATTTATTACTCTTTTGAATCTACTCAAGCTTCCTTAACTTTTACTGATGTGGGAAAGACATACGTGTTTTCTATAGTCAAAATTTTACAACTAGGAAAATTAAAGAAATAATTCGGCTTTTATCTTGAATCTAGTTAGATTTCCTTAAATTTTCCCATTTAACTTTTGTCATATACTTAGATACTATAAATGTAATCATTTATCAAGTGTTTATACGATATTATAATATTAAGAGATAATATGATCATACAAATAGTACATATCATCATGGAATCTTGATTTTAGCATAATATATTGAATGGGTTAGTTTACGTATGGTCATGGATTATAGTCCTCGGAGGTCGAAATTTTTTTCATCGAAATAATATATTTATATCATCAGCAAAGATGTTTAACATTATAAGTTAATACAATTCGTGTATAAAAAATATAATAATAACTGTTAATTGTAAATCATATACTTAATATCACGTGTACAAAATTATTTATAACTTCTAATTATGTTAAATGAAAATGTGCTTCCGAAATACGTAAAATTTATTTTTTTTCTTGTAAATAAGTAAAAATTGAAAAAACCAATAAATTATTCACTAAGTCAAGGCAAGAAAATTGGAATAATACATAAATCTTATTAATTTCTAGTTAGATTTTTTTGACTAGACTCTGTCTAAATATCAAGAGAAGTGAGATAAAGGGGAACCTGAATCAGAATAGAGTTTCTTGATCAATTCTAATAATAAATAAGGTAAACTCACCATCTTTTCAACAACAAACCGGATAATTTTTTATACAATATATTATAATTATTTAAAATATATGAAAGTGGGTAATCGACTGACAAATCATACTTTAGCATAAATAATTAATGTCAGATTTTATAGTAAATAAAATAAAAGTTTACACGTGCTTACGACATCGAATGTCCTAAAACAAGGCTGAACAATTAGATTTTCTTGTCCCAGAAAAAAGGGCCTATAGCAAAGCCAGCAAGAAAAATAGAGTATGATATAAGAATATATAATAATTATTGTAAAAGTTAAAAGTTACCTTTTATTACAGACTTGTTTTTATTCGAAACTAAAGTAACTAAAATCTATTGAAAAACTGTTTAAGACGAAATAATACTGACAGAACGTCGCGCACGAAATGGACCATTGGTCAGGTGCAGATGAAGCCGCTGAATACACATTTACTATATATATATAGTCCGGTCGCTCGCTAGAGCCGTATTAGCAGCCACAAAGTTCCCTCGGTAAATTGGTTGTTGTTATACTTTATGTTTTTCGCTGAGCTGAGTCGATTTTTCGAAGTTACCAGAATCAAAAATGTATGGTTTACGAGACATTTTTTTCACGAAATGGACGGAACCCATGGACTTAGAATTTTAGTACGTTATACATATTTTAAATCATAGGTACGATTTAAGAGAGAATTTTACCCTAACCGACTTCTAAAAGAATACGAAGGAATAAAATATAATTTTTCGTTTCTATCCATAACTTCTGATTTTCTTTAAACTTATTATTTTCTTTTCAATGGCTACATCTACGAAAACTCCTAAAAAGTTAATTTTTAAAAATGAAAAAACTTACGAAGGTATTGTTACATATTTTACATAGTTTTATGGGTACCTTTAAATTTTTTAAAGTTATTGATTCGATTGATATCTGTTGCATATACGTTAATGTCCATAAATATCTATTTCTAGATGTCAGCCTAATACACTCGCGAGGTAGGGAAAAATGATATAAACGTACTTTGATGTAATTTTGTCGTTTTAGCAGTAACTGCAAATTAACCAAAAAAAAAATTATAGTAATTCGATTTTCTCCGATAATCTTAATCTACATTTAACAACGCCCAAAAATCGAAAAATCATCAACGCGTCAATTATTAACTTGAGAATTTTAGAGTATACTTCCCTATCGAATTATACATGTTCAAAAGCCACGTAACGGGGAGTGGGAAGTTCTTTTTGGAAATTTCGATCTTAGGGCGAAGACAAATCGCCAAGCGTTTTTTTTTTGCACGTGTATTGAAGCACAAGAAGAGTGGAAGAAAGCGTTTAGACGCGTACGGACAATTACGATGGCATAGCCTAGAGAAGTAACGTCTTTAGATTCCCTGGTCGATACGTTCAAAGCCATCTTCTGATCACAGTGATTTTAGCGATTTGAAGTCTGGGATATCCCTGAGCCAAAAACTCCAGTGGTAATCGTTAGTGGGAAATAAATCTAAGCTGTCAATCCGCGTAATGAGCGGGAACAGTTTAACTTTGCACTGACCATGTAAAAAAAGAATAAAAAACGAAAAAAATAGAACACTATTGTAATGTAACAAGCAATTTCGGAATTTTTAAAATTCCGGTCCAAAAGGAGGAGAAAGACGAATGAATAAACTTTGTGCCATTTTAAAATATTTCAATAGGATAAAACATATAAATCGAATTTCGTATTTGAATTAAAAAACCAAATATAAGTAAAAATATAAGTAAAGTCGCGATGGCAGATATTTTCATTAATTTATTAATAAAAGTCGTCATGGGGAGGATGCTACCGACTAACGTTTGAATCGCCATCACTTACCATCGCTTGTCATTTCACTACTGCTCTTTGAAGGCGGACTTCGATGTATAAAATTAGAAATTTCACTCATTGATCCACTACGATATTATATACTGCGCTATAATTATACTACATTGATATATAACAATTGCATGGACATTGATTTGTAATTACATATCTTCAAATCCAATATTGAGCCAACTATCAAAATGACAGATTTACGAATTCGTACTTATACATTAATATTTTAACATGTATCTGAATTTTCAGTCCTTTAAATCATATAATTTTAACATTATATAATCATCGTTTCATATAAAGTGGTGTATATTTTAGTGTATAATATATTAAATTTATATATAGGTCGATTACAACTGTTTTCAAAGATTTTCCAAGGATTTCTTTTAATTACATCTTCTCGGATTGAAACGAAGTTAAATAAACTCTAATTACTTTGTAATACTACAGTAATTTAATCAATTATTTATGCCAGACGGGAAATAATGTTATAGTAATTTATAAAGGTTTGATTTTCATACTCGTATAAACTCATGAAATAATTATGCGCCGATCTATATTATATATATTACTCGTGATTATTAATAATTCGACTTTCGTGGACTATTTTATGAAGTTGAAATTCTTTATGGGTCAAAAATTTTTTCATTAACTAAGTAGTTAATAAAAACACTACAATCTCATTTTCGACAAACTTTAACTTTCACTGTTTATCCTACAATCTGTATAGATAATCAAATATTTGCTAAACCATGCATTGGTGAAACATATACGAGTAATTACATTTAAATAAAATGTGGTTTTTTACACAAAGAATAAAACTTGGTTAGTTTTACAAGTAATCTATATTATAATTATAATTTAATAATTGCCTCTGCGATTATGCCATTTTCAAAGGTAAATATAAGAGATGGGAAAGAAACATTTCTAGTGGTGCCGTTTATTACTATTAAAAAAACAACACCTTTCGAGTCTGTACATCAACAGAGAACTGAATGAAAATTGCTTTTGCCAATGATAGACCTTGTAATTCAAACAGAATAGAGTAATAAATTACACATGAAATTGAGAGTAAGATCTGATAGAAATTAAAAAAAAATATAAAGAAAAATAATATATATATATATATATATATATATATATATATATACGATCGAAAATTTCCACCATTCTGTTTGTGTCCCCCCAGGTATCTCGGCCGGCTCGGACGGCGGGAGCTGCCTGCGGACGAAGTCCGGCCCGGGCTCGCCGTGGAGCCAGGCCTTCCTGGAGTGCTGCAGCGAGGCGTTCGCGGTACGCGCCCCGAATACTACTATCGCCAATTCGGACGCGCCGTCGGGCTCGCCGATAACAATTGCCGAGCCACCCAAGGCGGCGCGAGAAAGTAGCGGCGGGCCGTTTCGCAATTTGAACGAGACCGGGGATCTCGATTGGCTCGTCGCTGGTCAGCCAAGTGCGTATGCATACACATAATAACTAATCGTGCATATACGGGTCGGTTGTTCAATTGAAACGTGGATTAAAAAGTAAAGTATTTTCTGCTCGACTATGCTGCGTATGTTTTTGCAATTTCAACTTAAGCACTCTCTTATCAGCAATACCCCGCATGATTTACGTAGTCAGAATTATTTTAATAAGGAAAATGCACTAATAATCTCATTATCGCCTTAAAATTTCGATAAAAAATTGAAATTATAATTTTCTTATTAGTTTCTAATATTTGCAAAATAGAAATCGAGGATATTATCGCTCCTGTTGTTAAAAATTCAATCATTAGAATCCCCATAGGAAATATACCCATATGAATGGAGATCTTCTATTTTTTTGCAAAAATAATTAAAAAATTGAATCCTTCTTCTTAGTTTATTTTTCGTAAGAGCTGAAATATGAAATTTGTAATAACTTCAAGCCTCATTTTCAAAAATTTTCCCGTTAAAATACTGAAAAAAAAATCATAAATTCAAATAAATATTCGGTTAATGAGAGAGAATGAAACGATTTGGTTAATAAGAAGAACAATAACCGCAGCAACAATATTAATGATAGTGATAAAAATGAAGACGATGACGACGATGTGATAGCGTTGATAACGATAATAATAAATAACAATAATTGTCATTGTATTTCTTTCACTCTGATTAATCCTCTAAGCTATATCCTCTAGAAATAATCTATACTATGGCGAGCTAGAAGATTTGATACATCAGCCTATGAAAATCATTCGGAGTCAAGACGTCCTGCCACCAACCCTTCCAGACGATATCCCGTTATATTAGCACACGCGCGGAAAAAATGTTTCGCTCTCAGGTATCCGCAACATCGACACAACTTGCTACGTATGTCCCTACTTTGTCTTTGAACAAAAAAGTATTCTGTTTATTTCAATTGGAAGATTAGTAAACAGAATCGAGGGTATATTTAAATTAAAAAAAAAAAAAAAAGAAAAGAAAATTTCGTATGTCAAACTAAATCGTTTCATGGGATCTCCTCAACCAATTAATCATTTGAATTTCATAACTTTTTTTTCAGCACAAGTGCTCCCTTATAATAGATACGTTTATGAACTCGAGCTCATAAAATTTCGTGACTATCACCCATGCTTGTGACTTATGTACTGTCTTTAATTTATGCACTACTTACGCTGCTAGACGAACTTCGTCGAGCGAAATCATCGGATCCCGCTGTGAAAATTCTCGCGACCAGGGCCATCAAAGGTAGTAGTAGAGCGACGAGATCCGCGGATGCTGCCGAATCCGAAGCCGACGCCGACGCCCCGACGGAGGACAATGAACTGAGCCCGCTCTGCCCGAGCGGATATCGCTTCAGTTCGAGCGCCTGCGACGGTAATTAGATATCGTGCTTGGATTTTTATTATTTTTTATGTTTGTTGCCTCCTGTAGTTAGAAAGAAGGCTTTTTTTCTTCACCGTCGTATCCATAAATCCTGGATCTCACTGGGAAAGGCCATGAGATACGGGTCTCAGAATTTCATAAAATTGTACGAATTAGTTGTTATCGCGACCACAATGACCCCTGCGCATTTCTAAGACCTAACGCTGCTTCGTTCTCGAGATACATAGAAACTCTAATTTTAATTATTATTTAATAAATTTTAAATTATTTAGAGCACCCCTGATTCGATAATAAAAGCTTGAACTAAAAAGCTACTGTTATCGGTATTTTTCCTGGAAAAACTTATATTATCTACATACAAGTCTTATATATAATTATTATAAGTAAATAAAAATAAAAATGAAAAGAGTTCAAAATAGTTTATAGTTTCTATAAAGTAAAGCATCTTTTAGATAAGTATGTCTTTAATTAACAATTTGTTTAACTTAAAGCAGATGAGCTTTATATTTTGGTTCTTTTTTAGACTGCAGTTCTGCTCTTATATGAAGAATTTATCAATTAGTAAGACCTCAAATAGAGACAGTTGACAGAAAATGGAAAAGATTTTTTAAACTATTTTTAATATATTTTTTTTAATAACTCAGTTTCAGGTAAGAATATTATTGCATATTCACATTTGTATTATATTTTAATTAAAATCAAACATTGACCATATAAATGTACAACATATTAACATGCAAATAATATTTTTTTTTAAATAAAAAAAAAATCATTCATAACAGCAAGTTTTTCATATGAGCTATGTTTATTGAATCAGGAGTATTGATTATAGTTTCTATATTTTGAGAATAGGAGAGTATTAGGTCCTGCAAATTCACAAAGATCATGGCTGTGATGATGAGAATTTTATCAAATTCTATGGCCCGGATCTGACAGCGTATCCAAGTCAATTAATCGACCATTATGTACTTTTTTCCTTTTGATAATCGTATATAGCATAGAATTTTTACATCTGAAAAATTCAATATATAAATAACCATAATAAGGCCGATTAAACTTCTTCAATGGTTAATTCTCAAACTTCATAATGATATGTGCATATAATACACACGTTAACAAGTAACTCAGCATACTTTAATGGCCAACGAGTGTGCATCGTTATATATGAATTACTGTATACATACCAAAGCAAAAATGTAAAATGATATATATGAAAAGAAATTGACTGTGCGGGCCAACGTCGGTCATTATCATCAATTAACCACGTCGCAGCATCGTTAACCTACTAACTCATCATATAGAGGGCTCCCTCTCGTAACTCGGCCTCAAAAAGCTATATATATATATACGTTTATATATGTAAGGTCCTAACAGCTAACGCCGTATAACAATTTGCGCTTTCTTCTCCGTCCTTCTGTCCTGTGCACACTATCTGGCTTCGTCGCTCCATTTCCACGTATAGGGTGTACCAGTTTAATAGTCCCATAAGCAAACATTTCGGAAATTCTGTATATTTCAGATGGTGAAGAAATATTGAATATACAAAATTTTTATGGATTTACAGGAAGTCGATTTACGATGATTTTCGTCCTTATCTTAAAATTAAGGATTAAGATCATCTAAATGTTAAAAAGAGGAGAACATTTAAAGTAAAAAGTACAAAGTTAACTGTACGCCCGAAAATCCATACTTTTTTAATTATTGCTAACAGGGTTGTCCTTGGTGCATTATTACCCGGTAACTTCTAATTTGAGAAAATAGTATATTTATAGAAATTCAGACCTGGAATCGAAGAAAAAAAGAATTGATAACAAAATCCTAAATTTCCAAATACACCTAAACTAACTAACAGATTTACATGAACTCGGTCACATTCATTTCTCCTATTGACATGCAAATAATTGTAAGCTAACACTCACATGTTCCTCTTTGTTCAATCGTCTGGCTGGAATTCAGTGGTAAAAGTAGACCACAAAGTGGGAAAATCTTACGTCTCTATGATTTAAAAGACAGTGAAAAATTTAGCGAGCAATTTGATGTATTTAATGAACTCCAAGAGCGTGACGATACTTCAAAATTCGAACGGAGACATCAAGTCATACATTTAAATTGAAAGCATATATTACAGTTGTTATATATTTGAAATCTCATAAGAATGTTGAATTTCATCGATGGTTCCTGGATCTTCTTTTACAAATCGAGAAGCTTTACATGATGTATAGGTATTTGAAGATTCGTTTGTGATTTAGAATCATTTAATACTGATTAAAGAATTATGTTAAGCTATTAAATATATTTACATAGCTCTAACTTTGAAAATACAAGTTTTTTTCGAAAGTACATAATTTTTGTCTCTCGCTGTTTAAAATATCGTTTAACGTTTCTAAGTTTATTATTTACAGCCTATAGGATTTGCGCCATTTACTCGGATATAAACTGTTTCATAAGGTATAAAGTTAATGAACTGATGTATATATATAGTGTTTTTTAACAAGTTGAATCACACAACCATTTACTGTTGTAATAATTAAATAAGTTACATTATATAGTAAATATCACACAAGGTAATTTATTTAATTACATAAATGATGAATTTTTTATTTATTATTACTATCTATACGTGAATGCTATGCCTCGTGCTTCTGCGGTTATTGATTTTGGTGCTTTCAGTTTACACATGTCACGAAGACCAGAAGATTATTAATCCTGGTCTCTTATTATGCGTGGAATATCCTCAATCTGCGAGAACACATAATCTCTGCTTTATATTTACAAACAAGTAAAATTCCAATGACAACGCTGACGTTCGTTCGAGTTTGCGGCCATATTACTTGGTTCGTTAATTTATTCGCCATTGTTTTATTTACTTCATTAAATAACCGGTAGGTGTGGCTTATAACAAAGCTACTAGATATCATTCTCTAACTTATTTCATGTAACTCGTTAGCTGTAGGGCTAATAAGTTATTAATCCGGGGCAGTAAGAATTGACGCTAATCAATTACATTTTTGCATGACTCGTGTAGCGCTCAGATACGCTTGAGAATTCCAAGGAAGAGATGGTCTTCCGGCATCCGATATTAACGTGATTTCGTATTTAAATTAAAAACAAAATCGTGAACAGATGCGAGAGAAACGATGGATGACAGTTTTCTGATTGTCAATTAAATTTTGATCGATCATATATGTGTATATATATATATATATATATATATATATATACACGTATTTACAGGCATCGATACAAGTCAGACGGCGGAGCTTTACACTACCCTCACTCGGGACCACCGCTGAATTCAGCGGACAATATCATTAAAAGAAACTTATGCATTATCAGACGCAGGCCGACTCGATCCTTTTTTAAAGTGAAATTATCTCCTCTTTCAAGATCCCGAATCGAGAGTAGAGGTTTTCATGATTTGCATCGATCTGAAATCATTTATCTCAAAGTCATTCTCACGGTCGCCTTGAATCGACCTAAAACTCAGCGCCAATGTTGGCCAAAGCCAAAGTGCCCCGAGAAAACTTTTGCATATTAAATCTACTTTTCTCTGACCGTCTCCGCCGAATGATTCCCTTTAATCTGGTCCACCCTGTATGACGTAACCCCGCATCGGTGAAAAAGTAATCGCAGGCGCGCAATAATTATATATTACGCTTCTGGCATGCGTCTGGCGTGCGTCAAGTATATATATTATATATATATATATATATATATATATATATATATATATACATACATTCACTTGTTTATGTAATATTTATGGCGTGCGCGTCGCTTACGTCTCGCCCACCGCGCCGCCCGATCCCTCCTCGTCCCTCCACTTCTCTTCTGCCTACTGTGCTCCTATATCTGTGCCGCCTGTATTTTCCGCGACGCGCGGAGGACCTTATCCAGACGTGGACGAGTGTCGGGAGGAGCCCGTGGCCCTCTGCCCGGACGGGAGCAGTTGCCTCAACACCAACGGCTCGTACGAGTGCGTCGCCGCCGCGACGGCGACGGCGACGGCGACGACGACGACGACGACGACGACGACGGTGGCGGCGACGAGGTCGGCGGTGGCGTCGGCGGCGGGCGTCGACGACGAGGATCGTCGTGGTATTCTGGTCTGCGAGCTGGGATATCGCTGGAACACCACCCTGGCGAGATGCGTCGGTGAGGCTTTCTTACGGTTTATATACATGTATATCAAGTCATTTTCTTGCTTTTCTTTTATATTATGTGCTTTGGCACTTTACTGCTTTTTTTTCAATTCGACTATATCTCTATTTACTAATGTTTAGAATATGTTGATTTATTGAGTATAATTTATTTATTTTCATTATTATAATTTAGAAAATATATTTCTAATGAACCTTCAGTGAGTTAGCATTTTGTAAATTCAATTTTTTTTATATACACCAATTTTCATAGAAGTGGAAAACACGAGGAATTTTGTCAATTCGCGTTCTACATCTTTTTAGTACATTATTTAATTCAAGACCTAGTTTAACGTTTATTTAGGACAATGTAAAAAAATTTTTTCCATAAATTCTTTCGTAGAATTAATTAATGATAACTAATGTTAATTAGCTATAATTGAAATTAGTATTATAGCAGTCAGTTTTATAATTAGAGCAGTACGTTCTTGGCTCGGGCAATGAAGGCATTGGTTTGTTTACGGCCACGCAAATACTGAGCTTTGATTCGCAAATTGAAGCTAATACTGTACTAGAGGGCATACATTAAATTCCACGAATTTCGAAAGCAATTTGCAGTGTTTGGCATATTTCTTTATTAAATTCATTTTAACAATAATGGATATATGATTAACCGATGAAAGAAATTATACGTTAAGATGTTAATGTTCGTAAAAATTTTTAAAATGTTAAGTTGATAGTATAATTATTTCTATGGATTTGAAGTCTCTTTACATTCTTTTGGATTGGAATTTTTGGCGATTTTATTTGAAATAATCAGCAATAATTATCTCTTTTAGTAGACAAACTGACTTTTGCCAAAGGATAAAAAATTATTAATTGAATTTATTTAATTAATTTGGAAGAATGCAACCATTGTTCAAATATTTCGAAATAACAGCTGTAATTGTTGATTTCTAATGTAAGATATTTTTATCATTTCTCAAGACGTCGACGAATGCCTGGAGAACATTCACAAATGCCTGGTAGAAATAGAGAATTGCAAGAACTTGGAAGGATCTTACGAGTGTGAAATAAAATGCGACGATGGATTTGTATTTAATGGGAATTACGGTGCTTGCCTTGGTGAGTATATAAATTAGATTCTTTCTCGTCCTATGGAACAAATTTAATTACGCGATAATTGTTTCGATAATTGTCGTATCTAATCGTGGCTTTTTAATATTTAACGTTACACATTCAGGAAATTAAGTGTCGGCAATATCAATTTTACGAAAAACCATTATTGTCGATATTATCGGTACATTCGTTTTTAGGCAAATTTTTAACTGTAATTTAAGTTTATCGCAGTTTAAAATATCTGTACAGTCTAAAATATCTTGAATAACCTACATCCTTTACAAATTAATTAAAAATTTTTTCTTTTACTAAAGATCTAGAAACAACAATTTTACATTTTCGTCGAACCGATAAAAAAACATTAACCTATTACAGATATCAACGAGTGCAACGAGTTGGCGAACATCTGTCAGCATCCCGACACCATTTGCGTAAATACACTTGGAAGTTACGAGTGTAGAAATATCACGGAATATCAACAAATCAACGGTGTCAATGGATCGATTTATGAAATCATAGCAGAGGATGAGAATCCCGAAGGTGATGGTAAAGTAATATAATTTGAAACTGAATAAATTACGAACATTATTAAATTCCAATTTTAATTTTTAAATAGTCGTCTAATTATTTTAGATAATTAATAAATATTATCAATAAAAATTGGTTTAATTTTATTTATTATTTTACGTTTTTCAAATTTACAGGTTTTATTTTTCGTTATTTGACAAAAAAAAAAAACGTTTTGGATGCTTTTGGCTTTGCAAAACTATTCACAAAACTTTAGTATAATGATTAATTTTAGAGTATAATATTGAACAAATTATCGCACAGACAGCTGCTGTAACAAATTAATTTAGATAGGAAAAAATAATGACAATAATTTTTATACTGGAGTTAATAAAATATTTGAATTTTTCGAATTTTTGGAAATAGCACTATGTCAATTAGTAGTTAAAAATGGGAAATTTAAACGAATAATATAAATTTTGAAATGCATGAAGCGGAAATATCTAAATTATTTTGCGTAATTGTAATAAATAATTGCCGATCGACTTTTTTCTTTTATAACTATGTAGTTTGTTCATAAAGAATTTTAAATAGTGCATATAAAATTCTTGATCTTTGATCATACACGGTTAGAACGAGGCCGATACCTTTTGCTCACACCTATACAAACGCTCGATAATCGAAATTGCACTTACTTCGACTATTGTTAACTCAACTATCAAATATTGTTATCGGTATTTATACAGTCTTTCTAATATAATATAATTATTATTATATTAGTCAGTCAGAACGTCCATTTTTATAATCATTCCCGTGGAATTTGAAATGAAAAAAAGCTACTGCTAAGAATTACAAAAATAAGCAAAATACTATTACTAGCAAAGGAGAAGCCGACTGCCCGAACCATCAGAATTTAATTAATCTTTTAGCTGCTTCGTCCAACATTTCGAACCGCTTCGGCTCGCCGTCGGGGAGTGATCTAAAAACTAATAATTCAATTATATATACTCAACCTCCAACTCATTCAACTTTAAATGTCAAGTAGAAATTTGTATTGATAATGAATTATAAGTGCTATTTAATATAGTTGACTTTAACATGAAATTGAATTTATTACGATTCCCTAAAAAATGGATCCTCCAAAATATTTAGATTTTTAATATCGAAAGAATGGAACAAAAACTATATAAGTAATGCTCTTTTAGACCTCTTATTTACATACTCGTATGCTAGAGCAAAGACTAATTTTATGTTTCATACTTTTTTCTCTTCCACGCTTAAAAATTTTTGTTTACTCTCTTAGTAATAATTTTTTTTTATAAATTAAATATCCGTTGAAATAATTTTAAGTTATCTTTTCTAAAATCTTTGTGCGACAGCTTGATCGTTCTCTCCATGATTCCCTTTAGCCTGTCTATCTTATTTTCAAATTAATGTCGCGAGTTAACATTTAGTAACCTACCAAATCACGTAGATTTTCTGTACCGATTCGATTTTACTCTAGTATCACTAACTCCAATAACATTAATGTCGAAAAGACTCGATTTATTATTTAATTCTATTTTTTTGGTAAATTTAATTCCATCATGAATTGAATTAAAAACATCCACCATTTTGTCCACAAAACATTCTGAATCAATTGTAATGACTTCGTGTACCTGTCTTCTAAATATGGTTAATTCAAAATTCATCCCGAACAATAAAACGTTCTCTAACTTTTCCATTACTAAATTAGCTACGACTGTAATTATATCGAAAAGTATGTGACTCCGTAAGGACTGTAAGACCGACCGAACAATTCGTCGGTCAGAACGCTCGATAAAACAAAAAGGCCAAATAAGCAAATCGATCTCTCTTTCGCCCACAGACATAGACGAGTGCCGGATTCATCCGCAGCCCTGCCTGCCGGGCGAGCTCTGCCGCAACACGCTCGGCGGCTACGACTGCGTGCCGGCCGGCTGCGCCCGCGGCTTCGTCCTCGCCAACGGCACCTGCCGCGACGTCGACGAGTGCGAGCTCGGCCTGCACTCGTGCACGATCCTCGAGCGCTGCCAGAACACGAACGGCTCGTTCACCTGCGAGCAGCCGAGGCCGACGCCCAGGCCGACCACCGCGGAGCCACCGAGCATGGGCTGTCGCAAGGGCTACAAGGTACGGAAAAATCGTCGCATGCTTCCTTCGCTTCTTTCGCGGGAAACAAAAATCCACAAAAATCTTTGGCAAATGCATTACTACGAAGAGGAATCGGATCTCGGTTCTTTCGGTCCTCGGCGGGTTAAATCTTATTTTTCTAAAATTTGGTTCTTCTTCGAAGAATTCGCGCGCCAAATTTTGTTTTTTGTTTTTTTTTTTTTTTTTTTTTTTTACGGTCAAACGCAGAAAATTACAATTAGGAGGTGTGAAAAAAATGTGTTTAACATTACTCGGGCAACTTTGTCGATTTTCCAAAAACAAAGGCGAACTACGAGTTAGACAAATGCGTGGACGTGGACGAGTGCGTCGAGGGGCCCGGATGCCGGGAGCACGAGATCTGCCGAAACCTGCCGGGCGCCTACGACTGCATCCCGCTCTGCGGCCTCGGCTGGTATTTTCACTACAAGACAAAGACCTGCCAGGACGTGGACGAGTGCCTACTCGGCCAGCACAGTTGTCGACAGGTATATATGTACATAAATTTGCCTCTGCTTTCGGCGAGTGTAAATACACGTACGAGGTCCTTAAATTTGTAGAAAAGTCTCGAATCAGCCGGGCCTTTTCGGTATCGTTAAGCTGTGTAAATTGATCGATCGCATCCATCGGACCAGCGGAACAGTTGCTTTTTTTTTTAGAGTCCTTAACGGTCAAGTAGTACGAGTCGATCACAGGGCCGACCGAGGGGTTGTGGCTAGATTTGGTTAATGGATTTGGGATTTTCGTAGGATCGATCGAGTTATGTCTTTAACAGTGATGACTTTATACTTTTGGAAAATGCTAAAGAATCGAATAAGAACTGAACAAGTTTTATTTTTCCAATCATTTGAAAGTATCTTTTTAAATTTTCATCGCAATTATGTTTAATTTACGGGTGACAAAATCAATAATCCAACACTAAATGTATAAGTTTATAATGTTTAGCGACTTAACAAATCATGTTTCTCGCGATTCTTCTTGTAATTTGGATATGAATTTCGATCAAGTTTGAATGAATAAAAAAGCGAGTCTTCCTTTTAGAGTCACATAATGGGAGCTTCAGAAGTATCGACTTATTTCATATTTTTTGTTCTATCGCTCAAATGCTGCCTTTAATTTTCATTTAATTAATTATTATTTTTCTAATCTGTGTTTTTATATTAATATTTCTAATGCATAATTTTTTTGATCCAATAATGATCGCAGGATGCAATGTAAAATATAGAGGTTACTTTATTTACGCTTAGCAGCACAACACGGATTCGTATATTATGTTCTTGCATGTACAAAAAATCCTTCAAAGATTTAAGAATAATTCGAATAAAGGAAAAAGTATTTATTATTTTTGAAGAACTTAGTGATCGTCTTCAATGCATTGGCTATCGGACTGAATACAACTATTTTGGTGTTAAAGATATTTGTCGAATGACCGTTTTTATTTCGTTTTATGGATCAACTATGATAGAAATTTATTACGTTCGACATTTTTTAATATTTCATGAATTTCGGAAAAAGTTTTATTAAGTTTTAAAGAACGTAAAAAACAGTCACATTTAACGCGATATCTGAACCTCTATTCTTCCCCATATCATGAAAAGTAGACACAATAATATTGAGAGATAAATAATTGTCCGATAAAAACTTGAGATAGGTGGTGGCAAGTCACTGGAAAATTTACATATTTGAAAGGTCCTTGAAATTTTATATTACGCCTTAATATTTATACACACTGGTTTTATGATCTTGAAGGTAAAGTTAATAGCAAAATAACATAATGTAATTTAATAGATAAATGATCGAATTCTCAATTTTTATTACATTATTACATATTAGGCAAAATGAAGATAAAACAGAATTTTTTTCACTATGATTTCAAAACGATTTTTCTCACTAAAATATATATATTAAATTGACCCTTTAATTTATATTATGAATATATTGATAGTGGAATACTTGTATAGTCTAAAAACTTTATCGAATTTTTCTTTAAAAATTATTATTTCAACAGTCCTGTACTTACAATTCATGTGTAAATCATCAGTGCAACAGAATTATTACAGTTGTTGTTTATGGAATATTTTGTTTAATCCAAAACGTTATTATTAATAGCAACTCTTATAGAAATTGGTAAAGAAGAATTACCTTTTTCTTATTCAGAGATAAAGTTTCCTTTGATAGATTGTTAATTTATCATTCATAACGCCTATTATATACGCAGATTTCAATACTTTATAAATTAGTAGATGCATGCATTATCTAGCCAGACACTAGATTGAACAAAGAGAATATAAAATTGATTCAGGTTTTTTTAATCATCAACGATGACCATCGTGCTTTTATTATAAAATATCGAAACAAGAAAATTAACATACTGAATACATTTATTACAATAAATAATTACAATAATTAAATAAATATTGTCATGGATTTTGAATAGTCTTATTACAACGATTGTCAGACTATCCTTGTATATAATCCCCCTTAAAGAATTTAAGAATCCGAAATGACGACTTCTTCCCTCAAATTATCTATCCATACACCAATAAGCTGATTCCGTCGTTTCAAGCACGCTCCGACTTCAAATTCTTAGATTCTTGGGGGGGGGGGTGATTATAAACAAGGACAGTATCACTGTCGTTATCATAGAACTATAAGATTGAAAAAAATATTTATTATTTCGTCAAAAAACATTCGACATCGGTATTTTTTAATTTTTTTTATTTATAATTCATTGCTTTCAAAGAAATTACGATTATATTGTTATTTTTAAATTCTTTCGAAAAAACATAATATCGAATTGATAATTAGAACTATGGATAAGTTTAATGAATTTATTAATTAAAAAAAATGAAATATAAAATAAAAATAAATATTGTCTATAAAATCTCTTGTCGATTTTGTGTATACATGGGTTAAAAATATACGACTATACATAATAAATTTGAACGAATAATAACAATTCACAATCAAACTATCCATTCCCCTCAGCGATGTTACGAATAGTTTTACGTACGTATAATCAATTTCACATTCTCTTGTACATGTGTATATATGACTGAAAATAAAAATCCTGTCCTTGGCATTTCGGCATTATGACAAAATCCTTGCCAAGACCAACGAATGGTATACGCCCAATGGACTGAAAATGACCATCGCGCGGGCAGGCATTTTGTCAGTAACGTCGGAATGCCAGCGACCTCGGCATAAAAAAATACATATATATATATTTCCAAGCTATATATTGACGCAGATATATGCATATATTTGTTTCGCACGCGGCCTCGCGACCGTGCCCTCAGCGCACCCAGTCCTGCCGCAACACCCCGGGCTCCTACGTCTGCGAGGACCTCGCTGCCTGCGGCTCCGGCTACCGCCGCTCCCAGAACGGCAGCTGCGCCGACGTCGACGAGTGCCACGAGGGCCTGCACACCTGCTCGCGCGAGTCCCACCGCTACTGCGTGAACCGGGAGGGCGGCTACGAGTGCATCACCCGGCTGCCGGCCTGCTCGCCCGGCTTCGAGTACTCGCTGCTGACGCGCGGCTGCGTCGACGTGGACGAGTGCCGGCGGCCCGTCGCCAACGCCGCCGCGGCGCCCCGCTGCAGGCCCGACCTCAACGAGCGCTGCGTCAATCTGCCGGGCAGCTACAGGTGCGAGCGGCCGAACCCGGGCCTGCCGCCGGTGAAGAGGCCCGCCTGCCCGGCCGGCCACGCGTACGAGCCGCTGCTGAGGCGATGCAGCCCGTCGCGGCGCCTCGACGATAAGGCCGAGGGCGGCGGGGTGGCCGCCGCCGCCGCCGCCGCCGCCGCCGCGCGATAAGGATGATCGTCGAGGAAAGAATTGAAGAGAACGGAAAGAAAAATGAAAGGAAGAAGGACGGGCGAGAAGAACAGGGGGGGGGGAGCTTATAGACGTATAGAGGTGTGCGGAAGGTGTCGTTTTATATCTGATTCGAGGTTCTTTGAGAATTTTGTTTTTTTATTATACATAATATATACATAGATAAATATATAGGGACGGGGATCCTGCAGTCGATCGCCTATAATATTGTATAATTTGGGAGGAGCGGCCCGCGCAGCCGCGGCGTTGTATACATGACCTATTTGATAATGTGTGCGAATGAATGCGGGACGCAAGGCAGTCGTATTATGTATTATTCGATAAAGAAGACCGGGCCGTTTTAATCCGGGGCTTCGCCGATATCCAAGGCTGATCTCGAGTTAATGCCCGGTCTCGTATCGGACCTTTAGACCAATACCAAGATAAGAGCGCGTAAAACAGTTTTAAAAGCAAGACCATAATCTTGGCAAGATTTTTTCAACTGGGTACGGTAAGAATCGTGGTCTTGATTACACCGTCAATTGAAATGACAACGTTGAAAACTTTAACGCAATACAAACTTAAATGTTGCTTAGATCATTAAGATTATTGGAAATCAAATTATTATCATCCTCGTAAAACATGATTTAATGGTATACTTTAATGATTACTTATAATATGTGTGCACAATATGTTTTCTCTATTAATCCGCCTACTATGACGATATGAAATACTATGAAAAATAATTATTTGTTTAATTATTTTGTTGCTTTTGTAATTGCTTCTAAACTGTGTTACGCACATATTAGCCGAATTTATAAAATAAAAATCAATACTTTCTTACCAAGACAAGGTCGGTGATCACAAGACGCATACTTTTTGATACCAAGACGACATTTTACTAAATCTCGTCTTGTTTTGGTATTGATGAAGCTCTAGTTTTATCTTTTTATTTTCTTGCAAAAAAGTTACTATACTTAAGTTTGAAGTGCATTTTTTTACAATATCTAGATAAAATGTATATAATTTAAGGGCATTTATACATTTTCTACATGTGTTTTTTTTATTAACTTTAATCAGTACTCTATCCTGAACTGCTTCTGCTGATAAAACATAGATTTTTACAAAATTTATTTTATATACACTTTATATAAGAAAAATGATACTAACGTTCATGATTTTCATACAAACTAAGTAAATTTTAATTTCACGACTACACATGAACTTTGTTTTGTCAAGGGGTTAGGTACAATAGTAATATTCGAAAAAATAGGTTTTATTTACATTTTCTGACAATATGTCATTTTAAAAATACTGCGTAAAAATTGCGATGAATTTGTAGCATAACTGTCGGAGATACAGAGCTTCAATTGAATACAGCTTCCGATCAATTTATCAAGTAAATAAAAACAAAAATGTCTATCTCGGTGTATGTAATGTCTCAAAAATGTCATGCTGATCGCTATTAAATTTTCACCACTGATTGCAATTCAATTTTGGCGTACTTCAACGACGGATATTTTAATTTAGATTTAGTTTTTTTTTCAGTTCAAAAATTAGCTATTTCTTTACTTCTAGAATGCGTCATTTTTTCAAAGATAAATATGTTATAAACCTTTTTCGTTCAACTTCATATTAGAACTATTATTATTAATTTTTTCTTTTTTTTAACTCGCTACAAAATTCGTTATAATTGTCACTTTTTTGTGTTTTGTACGTAAAAATGTTTTTTTCACCTTTCTAACGTCAGAATCGCAACTTTAACACGATTGTCTGAATTTTGTGGCGATTGTCGCGGTTCCAAAAGAATAATTTTCGACAAAGCGTTTTCTTTCTCGTCTTCTGACTGTACCTAACACCTTTACCCTATAACTGAATTTTTAAAATAATTTCAATGCAGTTTCCTTTCTTTGAAGAGCAATTTAAAGCTTCGGCTAATTAAGCGATATAAAATTGGTAATTATTCTCGTACGTCATGCGAAATAATTGAAATGTGTGTCTATTTATAATTTTTACTAAACATACGAATATATCTATTAAGCCAATACATGTTCTTTAGCAATATAATATATATATATATATATATATATATATATATATATATATATATATATTTATACGATATGATTGTGTATATTTTCAGCGTTAAATAAATTTGTTCCAAAGGCCAATACATATAGTTTCCTTAATTATTTGCGAATCTGATGTGTTTTTCGTCAGTAAGTAACGACGTTGTAATAACGATGGCTTGAACCACGTCGAGTCGTGCATACGCATATATTTATATTTTTGCATACCTTACATATTCTTACGCATATACATATCAATAAAATTTTGATTTTCAGAATCCTTGACGCCGATGCCCTCCGTACAGTTCAGCATTCGTCGTTCGAGGCTCACATTACCCCAGACACTCGAAGAACATTCAAAAACATATAATTTTTTACGTTCTATCCCGCTAACACGAACGCTTGCAATACATTTCCCTTTTGACAAAACAATTTTTTAAATATACACCCATCCCGTAATCCCTTTCCTATATTTACGCTATAAAAAGTATCTTCTTCCTCTTCTGATTTTGACTAACGCAATATACATCGCACGCACCTTTTTAACGCCGCCAAGCACGCGCGCTTATTATTATTATTATTATTATTATTATTATTATTTTATTTATATTATTTTTATTTTTTTGAAAACCTTCTTATGTATACATATATATGTAATTACGCCAAAATCACGCTAATCGTGCCACGTATATTGCCTTGTTATGTTTTAAACCTCGTCGACCGGCCGACCGTCGGGGTGCGCGCATCCAGACATCGACGAGTGCGCCGAGGGCACGCACGACTGCGGCGAGCAGAACAAGTGCTTCAACCTGCCGGGCAGCTTTCAGTGCGCCAAGGCGGCGGTGCCGATTTTGCGGAAGAAGCCAGCCATCGGCACGACGACCACCGCTGTCACGGGCATTGGCGGGAACGGCGCCACGGGCAACGGCCAAGGATTGGGCTTCGGCCGGACGTGCGAGAAAGGATTCAAGTGAGGATTTTATCTAAAGAAATTCATAGCTCGTATTATTAGTCCTCTAGATTAATGGTATGCATTAACAAGGTGCCACAGAAACTACTTATACTCATAATTAAATTCTCGATGAAACGGGGTCGTAACAGGACATTTCTTTAATTTTTAATATCCGTATAAGTAAATGAGTAGAGGCCTACGATGGCTCGATCGCTAGAGAAAACGACTCTAGTAACTTGGTGACCCGAGTTCAAATCCCGGTCTGGGCCGATTGACACAGGCACCGCTTTAATAATTTACATGTGCTTTGTTCACCAAAATACCGTAGACTTCCGTCGCTGATTAGCACCGATATTTGGAAGCATAAATAGAGCGACGTTAAATAACATAAAAAAAAAAAGTAAATGAGTAGTATGAAACGATGACTTGGATGATTTCGATTTTTCATATTCCTGCCGATGCATTGTTGTCCTTATTTCGTTTAAAAAGTAGATCGGGTTATCTTTCGTTCTTATCCTCCACCCCCCCCCCATTGAAATTGTACGTTTCTAAAATTGTACCTCAACTAAAAGTCAGGTAAAATCATTAATTGAAATTCTGGAATTCTACTGATCAAATGCCAAAGGGATCTAGTTTTTGAACGAAGAAGTTGTATATACGAGAGCGATCCAAGATTAATGGGGAATATTGGAGAATCGCATTGTTCAATAGCTAATAAGAAGATGTGACTCTCTATACGAGACAGAGTACGATATCTACAATATAGTCGCTGCTTATAAATCCACGTGTCAGTGGGATCTTGTTTCGGTTGAGTAACTTTAATCATTTCCGTTAAATTTTATTGATCGCTCGCGCAAATGCCCATGCTCGATTCTTGTCACCTTTAAAACGATTCGTGAGAATTCTGCGAAACTATACGAAAAACAGGTCTAACGCTAGTATGGGATTTCAAGTAATTTCGAGAAAACACGTGAACGATCAATTTTGCAAGATGCCTAAAGTGCCGGGGAATTTAGTTCAAAAGATTTTCATTCGAAGATTTGCGCTTCGGGACGGATTCAGCCTAAGTTGCCTGTCTCATCGGCTCATATAGCGCATTTGTTCTAAGCAGTTTTTAATTGAAATTTATGAGATAGCAATTTTCACCCAGTCGCAATCATTCGCACTTATTCTCGATAACCTTTCAGTTATTTCTTATGTACATTCGAAAAGCATATGAAAAAAAGGGCAGGTACCGAAAGCGAGATAAAAGTCCGTTTTGATAAACTGAAAGAAACATAAGTAAATTACAGCCAATAAAAATTACTTTCAGGCGATAAAAATTTGGGGCGAAAATGATGATTATTTAAAAAATTTAGGCTTCCTCTACTTATAGCTATTCCGATTTTATAATCAAAACTTTTCGCCTAATTATTTTCAGATCGATCCATTTCATATAATAAAAAAACAATACACTGGCCCGGATATTATGTAAAAACTTCTTCAATAGAACCAAAAACTTTATTCATTAATTAAAAAGCTTGCATAGAATTAAAGAACTAATTTATTTTTGTATTCATTAAAGATGCATAACAACTACTTCAATTAGCGCTGAATAAGATAAGACTTATTAATAAGATTTTTTTCCGATTACTCGGCAGTTATTAATTCCACCAATTTCTACATACTACACCAATTCAAAATGATCCACACACCACTCTTTAAAATTGACAATTGATTATTGTTATTACTGAAATCTATGTATCCAGATACGTCAAGGCGCTCAACTCATGCGTGGACGTCGACGAGTGCAGGGAGCTCGATAACGTCTGCAACAGCAGCTACGAGGACTGCGAGAACACGGCCGGGGGCTTCCTCTGCAGCTGCCGGCCGGGCTTCCGTAGGGACGAGCTCACCTTGGCCTGCGTCGACCTGAACGAGTGCCAGCTCGAGAACCACTGCCTGAGCTCGCAGCGCTGCTACAACACGATCGGCAGCTACACCTGCGTGCGCTTCCTGCCCTGCGGCACCGGCTACACCCTAAACGCCGCCACCGAGAACTGCGAGGACGACGACGAGTGCAGCCTCGGGACCCACGACTGCCCGGCCGGCTATCACTGCCGCAACACACTGGGCAGCTACAGGTGCCACAAGAACAAGCCGGGCAGCGCGGCGGCGGCCACGACGAGCACCAGGAGGCCGAGCACCACGAGGAGGCCGACCCTGATCAGCGCTATCGAAGACTATGCCGGGAAAACGTACGAGCCGCGAGCGCGATGGCCTTTTACCTTTAAGGACGAATAACGTGAAATTGATGGTTTCTGTCGGCTAAGTTCTTATTATGGATCGAATCGCTATGTTTTCAACGGGTTAACCGACCCTTTCCCAGGAAAAATATAAATTAAAATGAAATCTCTGTTGGCCGTCGTATTTATACCAGTATTGACTGGCGACCACAATTCGACGGTCCTCCTAGACTTTATTTTACTTTGTATTTTCATTTGAAAAGTGCCAATTAACCTATGTGAAACGCTGCAAAATGGCGCATTAAATAGAATTTAGGCAGAAGAAACCATTGGTTTCGTTATACATCCTTGAAAATCTATAGCTGCCAATAGTATCAAACAATATATTCATGAGTTTTTTATATTGATTTTATTTATATATACGCAGTTCACGGGCAGCAAGTAAAATAAAACAATCATGTGCATTTATTTAAAGACAAATTTAAATCTAAGAGAAACTTTTCTGCATTATAATACAGGACGACACATTCCAAAAACAGTTTGAGGAGAATAACTGCAACTCTTCGATGTAGATTATGTTGTTTTAGATGTTAAATTCGAGTCCGTTGACCCTTTTTTCTAGCACGTCCGGCAAATTTTCAGCATTTGTAAAAAAGAAACTATGCAATAATATATTTGACACAAGTTCTAAATCAAAATACTCCTAATCCCAATTCCGAAAATCTGAAATTAACATATGCTAAGATTTGGAATTTCATTCATATTTATGGATTGGATTTTGTTGGTTTAGAGTTTGTCATAATTTGACAATTGTAAATTCGTAGCATTTTTCAGTGTTTCTTCCAAGTATAAAAAGCTACTGTCGCGCTAAAATAAAATTCGAGCAGAACAGAATTAGAAGATAATTCTCAGTAGATTCGAATTTCACATCCCAAAAACATGATTTTTCACATCTCACTTTGAAAACCGCAAAAATAACGAAATGATTTATGAAACAAATTTTAATATTCCTTTATTATTTATTGCATTTATATTGCTAATTGCTTATTACAATCGAGCTATTATTAAAAAATGATCAAGAACGTACGAAATTCAGTAATGTAAAAATAAACGTCCAAAAGATCAAATCTAATCAATGTGACAAATTCTTCTATCTAAAATTCAACAATTATTATTTTCTGATCACATCGAATTTTATTCCTGCAGAACTACGATAGACAATTTAACTACCGCGAAAACTACGCCTAAAACGACCACTACACCGAATGCGACGATTATACAATGGACAACGAGAACACCAAAAATCTCGTACATTCCTTGGACAACGAGTACGACTCAAGCCACATATACTCCATGGAGAATGAGCACGCCGAAGCAAACGAAAATTCACTGGATAACTACTGCGCCACCAGCGCCCACAACAACAACGACCACTACTACTACTACTACACAAGCAACAACAACAACGAGTACCGAGCCAACCACAAGGCCGTCGACGAGTACGACCACGACCACGACCACGACCACGTTAAAGAGTGTGCCCACTACGACGATTAAGGCAACGACGAAGAGTGCGCCGAGAAGTCCACCTACGGTCAAGAGTTTGTCAATTTTTCAAAATGCCTACACGCCCAAAACCACAACGACCGAGCCTCCGACGACGTCGCAATCAACGCTGAGAACAACTCCAAGGACCACCTCTAGGAAGTCGATTATAACCACCACTACCGAAGAGATACCAACTGTCGCTTCTCTGATTACCACGACAAAAAGTCCCAAATATACAGTTTCTATTAGGTAAATATTTTTAATGCTATTCCTTCAATCTATAACAATTTATTCGAACATAAAAACAAAAACAAATGTATTTAAAAAAAAAATCAAACTTTTTAAAATGTGTGGACTTTTTTTTAATTGTTTTTCTCGACTATTTTGTGGAGTCTTTACAAAAAATACGATTACTGGACTAGACTTTTTAAATTACAGATCAAGAACAAGTTGTCTTCCGGGCTACGAAAGCGGTCCTCTCGGTCAGTGCATCGATATCGACGAGTGTCGCAGGAATTCCCAAATTTGCGGTTCAATGATCTGTGTAAATACGCTTGGATCTTACAGGTATGAGTTAACCGATGCATTACATTTTTCAGCCTTTATTTCTTCAGCGTTTGTTGATTTTTTTTTTCATTTTTATGTTAATTTCCTTCGTAGGTGCGAACTTCGCGTATTCTGCCGAATTGGCTACTATCCCGACCCTATCACTGGCCAATGCAAGGACTTGGACGAATGCGCCCAAGGACTTCATAAGTGCGGTTTGAAGCAGACTTGCGAAAATAGAGATGGAGGATACGTTTGTGTGTGTCCATCGGGTAAATATAAATTTGTACATTAAAGCCTTTCTTGCCTCTAAATCATCTTTTTCTAAAAGAGATTGTTAACAGAATTTATCATATGAAAAATAGCTAAGCTTGATCTCAAAATAATTTTTAAATTTACGAAAAAATTTGTGAAAATCATTAGATTAGCGACTCAATAAATAAATATCACATTTAAAAAATAAAAAATAATATTAAAAAGAAATATGAAGAAAATGTTATCAAAAATAATGAGGGAAAACTGGTTAATGAGTTACTCATACTGAATCTCCACAAAATTTCTTTATAAACATTTTAATTGGCTGAAACTTTTTTCTAACCTAACATTTTCGAAAATATTCAAACCATCCCGCCGTTCGATCGCGCGAGCTGTTCGAGCTATAATCAAACTGCAAAACTGTTTGAGCAGCTGGAATATTAAAACCATTAATGTTGTTCGATTACGAAAAAGCTCTTGGCCCTACCTACTGTAGCTTTTAAATCTGGAGGAACTATTTGTACACGTTGTTTGAACAGTTCGATCACCTACCGAACGGTTGAAATGTCATCAGGTCCGAATGCCTGAAATGTTCGTAGATGCCCCGTGAAAATTCGAACGATTGAACGAATTGTTGGAGTTGTTCGAATGTAAAAAATTTCCCAGTCAAAATTATCAAATTTAAAATCAAGTGTTAAGTATCATGATCGTTGAATTAATATAAAAATACAAGAATTACACGCCTATTTGCGCGCTAATGTATAAATCTTTTATAATTAGAATTATAACTCATTTTGTCATTCCAATCACAAAATCGCAAATTGAAGACGATTCTTCGACTTTCATGGGGATAAACATGCTAGCGTGAGAGAGAGTCTTAAGCTATTTATATTTATAGTGCATGAAAAGCAAAGAAAAGAAAATAGAAATAAATTGAAAGCCCCGCTCTCCCCGCGCAGGCTACGAGATCGACAACAATCACGACTGCGTCGACGTCGACGAGTGCACCCGCATCGCCGACGGCAAGATCTGCGGCGCGAGCGGCCGCTGCGTGAACACGCCGGGCTCGTATCGCTGCGACTGCAGGGCCGGCTTCGAGGCCGATCCCAGCGGGCTCGGCTGCCGCGACGTCGACGAGTGCCGCGCCATGTCCGGCGTCTGCCAGCAGGAGTGCCAGAACACCTGGGGCGGCTACCACTGCCGCTGCAGGCCGGGCTACCGGCTCAAGCCCGACAATCGCACGTGCGAGGACGTGGACGAGTGCGCCGAGTTCCGGGACAAGACCCTCTGCGTGGGCATCTGCGACAACACGCCGGGCAGCTACGTCTGCCGCTGTCCGGACGGTTACAGGCTGGACACGGATCAGCGCACCTGTCTGGGTAAGGACTGCGCACACATTTGTAACAAGTATCATTCTTCTAGAGTTTCGAGCTGTACTAGATATAACTGTTTCAAAAGATCGGCATTTCACGTATAAACGTGACGTAAGAATGAACAGGCGAAGCTTCTACATATACGTATGTCATACGTTCGTGCTTATATTACTGGTAAAGGGCATTGTTTTAAAAAGCAGACAATTTTTATGAAAAAAAGCGTACGAACAAAATTAGTATACATTCGTAAGATATTGAGCCATTGTTGGAATAGAAACGTGATTTTTATTTTTACGGAAAGTAACCACAAGAGAGTCAAAGCGACCTCTGTATAATGAACTAAAAAATTGTTATTCTAAAATTATAATCAATTCATTTATAATTGCACAATTATGTCCTTTACGAATCAATTGTCAAGCTGGCGAAGGATGAACTTTGTTGAAAAATGTAAATCGAACTTTCGGACAAATAGAATATTAAACACACTTTTTGATATCGCCAGTTCGAAACCCTCGTGTGTAGAACATAAGGGAAGGGGGGAATGAAAATATCTATTCTTAATCTAGATAAAGTATACATATTCTTCAAAAAAATCTGTATAAATTGCAATTGTATTTATCAATACAGGGACAAATACTGAAGAAAATAGAAATCCAAAAATGATCCCCAAAAATTCAATAAATTTACCTCACAACGATAACAAAATATGGTGGGGATGTTACGTTATGCATATATTTTTCATAATTTCAAATCCAATTTCGTCCTTTTTTCTTTCTTAAACGTTAAAAAACGATAGGTTTTGCGATTTATAAACTGGATTTTCGCTAAAAAATTCTTCAATGAATATATATACAAAATCTCGTATATTTACATAAGATTTACTTATTTAACGTTCAGTCAAGCTATTGATAAACAAAAATTGAATAATATATTTTCGAAATGACTAAAAATTTAAGAACAATTAATTGTTACTTAATGCCAAATAGGTTGAAAAAATCGCCTATTATCGTTGAAAATTGACCGATTATGAACTGAAAGCAATTCATTTTTGCGTAAATATAATCAATTAAAAATTTTGGCTAAATAGTCTACGTATTAAAAAATATTTTAGTCTAATTTTCAATTTTGCATGTAAATTATTTTTCATGTTAACACTTGTTAGAATAATACTTGTTATATAACTTTACAAGTCAATTTATAATTTGAAATACGGTCGGAAGATTTGTAACGCCAATATTAATGAGACCGTAAGAAAACGAGGCGTGAAAGACATATAAAAAGTTGGGGCACTCGCACGGCCATGACCTGCAGTCGTGTTCTCGTTCAAATGAATTTAGCGAATCTTTTTATTTCAAGCGATAAATATCAATTGTACTGATCGATTAATTGTCTCTATTCACAGATATAGACGAATGCGTGGAAAAGGACGTCTGTAAAGGAAAGGGCGAAACTTGCCTGAATATCCGCGGTGGCTATAGATGCAACAAAATGATTTGTCCACTTCATTACGTGATCGATCCATTACGGAAAAAGTACGTACTTAAGTTATAGTAATTATAAAATTCTATCTGTTGATAATAAATTTACAAATATCCACTTATAGAATATGGCCCGATAGATAAAACAAGTTTTCACAATGAGAGAGTAGTCAAATGTTGAAAATTAAACCCGACCTACATGGCTAAAGCACCCCATTATTATCAAGAATTTAAATATCGATCGAAAAAGATAATAATTGTTTTAATTTGGGCCTAAGCTACAAGGTTCTGATCTATTTACTGGATATTCTAAAGAAGCTCACAAAAGTAACTCATGTACAGTAACTTTTCAAAATCGTCAGTGACCAATATGCTATTAAATGCAGATGATTTTTTACTTTTCGTTTTTTATAAATTAGTAAAATTTTTGTTAACTTTCAAACTCAAAACATACACTGCATGTTTTTGCTATTGCTCTTCTCTTACTCGCTTATTACTCCTATAAACATTAATAATATACTTGTATATAAATTATCCATACTGGTATAGATTATGTAGACAATTATCTTTAACTTGTGATGTCACTGCCGAGTCTTGCTAGGCCAATTAACAAACGAGATAATACTGACACGTCTTTAGAAAAAAAAAGTATATCTAGAGAGAGAGAGAGAGAGAGAGAGAGAGACAGAGAGAGCATGCCTTTTATCATTCTGCAAGCAGGAGGTCGTATTCCGACTAACGACATTGTCGTTCCATTTGTTAGTCATCAAATATAAATTGTTGGAAATTTTCAAAATATAAGCCAAATCGATGTCAATCTGTAAATTTAAATTAAAAAATAATTCTCACTATTACTATATATATTACATATATAGTCCAAAATCCAAATGAAAGGTGCAAGAAAATTTTTTTTCAGTATTTGTTGATAGTTTGTAACATCTTGAAAGAGAAGCAATATATTACCTTTAAAAAAAAGTTCATGAAACCTAAAGTCTCTACATTTCAGATCTTTTAAATGAAAAATTCATCAATTACGATTATTACCTCAACATAACAAAAATGGCAAAAATTTCGAAAAAATTTGCAAAATTTTCTTTCTTTATTCACAAGAGCTCAGAGTTTTGACACACATACTTCTTATAATACTAAACTATATAGGTTAGTTAGCTTATTAATTTAATTTACATTCCATTTATTTTTATTTTCTTTATTTGTAAAATTTATTGCTGGAAAATATAAGTTTGAATGAAAAAAAATTCTTTTAACTTTAATCCTGAATTTCTCGGCCATCAATAATCTTACAACGCATTTAAAAGCATTCTAAAAAAGCTCCAATAAAACACCACTAAAATTTACTATTGAATTGTTCGGAAAATTTTGTTGCATTTTTAAGACCTATTTCTAAAATGTAGATAAAAATGGCTTTTTTGATATATGAGAACATCTATCTCAACCTTCCAATATTCTAAAAAAAAAAACACTGAAATTTGTATATGTTTTTGTAATTCGATTAGCACCGCAGAGTCGTTTTTTTTTGTTCAAGTCATCAAATCTTGGCTAAAATTATAGGAGGTACAAGCTGCACATTTATTGCTCCTTAAACATCAATTAACAATTATTAAAAAAAAATTTTTTTCAATTATTTTTATTTATGATTTTACGTTTATACTTAATGCAACATGATTTGAACAATATCACAAATTTTCTTTTCAATTTTTAACATCGTTATAATTGAGCCTTATGAGACAGTAAATGAAATCGCAAAAGTCACAGTTCGACCGACCAAATGAAAATTTTGAAATAATGCAGGGTTTTTGGCATATGAAAAAAGGCAATTGAAAATCAATGAACGTTGGTAATTTTGGCAACAATTGTAAGTTCAAGTACGAATTCGTTAAATAGCAAATAATTCATATTTTTCAGACGATTTCAAAATCACTATTAAAGATAAGACAAAAATTTTTTCTCAAATACTTACATCTGTACCTTATAAATGCTTAATAGGATTTTAAGTAGGCAAATAAAAAAAATCGAAATGCTAATTTAATACAGTATATATAGCCCTTAAGATGACCAAACTAAATAATCAAATTGCTCACTCAACGATTGGAGAAAGTATGGAAAAAAACATCTTTCTCATATAATAAGATGAAGATCTGTACATTAGAGTTCCCCTGAGCTTTTAACAGGAAATGTCTTTAAATTACATAAGGGGTTTTCTGGGAGATGGGGGTCTGGAAAATCTTACGAAATCTCGTATGGAGGATGGGACTCGTCAACTTTTTAACGTAACATTTAAAGTGAGTAAAATTTTATTTTATCTTGATATATAAAAGAAGAATAAAATTTTGAATATATTTCTTATAGCTCAAAGAAATTTGTGCTAAAATAAACAAGTTAAAATAAATATAATGTAAAAATATCAATACAGTGCATGATAATTTTCCAAATTTTATGCACAATTGACTTAATCCCAATATAAAAGTATAAAGTGTTTCGGTCACGCATGGCGACCGTTCTGTAACTCTCCTTCGTCGCGCTATCCGGACACTTAATTTAACATAATTAATTTTATTATTTACTGATTATAATTGGCCATTCATATGAATACAAAATAATAATAAGAAAAAAATAATTTGATTTATTTTTTATATTTTATATATTATATTTCTAAAATAATTAAAATAGTACTAGAAGTACTTAATGAAAAACACTTGGAAAGTTTCACGAATATTTATTTATTTACAACAGCTGTTTCGACTGCTACGTCATCTTCAGGTACAGAATGAATATAAAAAAAAAAAAAAAAAAAAAATGTTTTAATGTGAAATATTATATTTCAATGTGCAAGAAGTTATTGGGAGGGGTAGGGAGTTACAAAAATATTATACTCTCTTACGTAATTTAAGGACGCTCCCTAATCTGTTAATAATCTCTCGAATAACAATAAAATCATTGTTATGCCAACCAAATGCTGTTCTTTACATATTTATTATAAACTCTATTTCACCAAGTGTATAGTGAGTATTGAATCAACTTGATATTTTGTTTATTCATGCTTTTAATTCGATCTTTGTTAAAAAAAGTCAGAGTTCCCCCCTAATCGTTCAGAAGTGCGAACCTCGCTAAAAAACAATTACTTTCCGACTCTTAAGTAACGTACACGTATGTTTTTATATGTATGCACATATAGCCGCTGTACGCGCGAGACCGACACCTGCCCGATCCACGACCAGGCCTGCCGGCTTCGACCGGCCCACTACAGCTACAACTACATACCCGTGGTCTCGATGTATCCGATCCCCGCGCTCACCGGCCACGTGTCCCTCTTCACCATGCACAGCACTTACCTGGAGGCCGGCTCGACGGTGCGCTTCAACCTCGCGTTCGTCGGTGCGCGGGCGCCGCCACAAGTCGCCTCCGCGACCGAGTCCTGCTTCGCCGTGCAGCGGCCCCAGGCCTCGGTCGCCGTGCTCGTCCTGACCAAGAGCCTGCAGGGACCCCAGGACATCGAGCTCGAGTTCTCGATGGAGATCTACGGGCCGAGCGGCGTCTTCTACGGCAGCGCGGTGGCCAAGATCTTCATCATCGTCACCCAGTACGAGTTTTGAGGCTCGCGGACCAAGATTTTGCTGGTGTTTGTACGGCGGCAAAGGAAACTGTCGCGTCGATGCACGAGTGTTGTGCAAAAAAAAAAAAAAAAACAAAACAAAACAAAACAAAAAAAAAATATGCCAGCGTGTGTCGCCCCTTGTATCTATCGGTATGCAGCGTGCTTGGCGTGAAACTTTCCAACGATATAGAGAGTATTCGCGAGTGTCAATATTGAGCCAATGCTCGGCAAATAAAAAGAAAATCGAATACGACACCGCGACGATTTCGCAATTTTAATCCGATTCGCTTGTACATCGGCAATTAAATCAGCCGAATATATTCTTTATTTTGTAACCAACAGATCGCTTAAAGGAACGATACGGGTGCCTTGCCAACTCAAAGATTTTGGTAAAATCCATATTTGCATGCACGGCGCTTGGAAGTAATCGAGGCCGAGTAAGTTTCGATTTCGGACGAATGCAAATCAATCGTTTTAAGCTGAACCCATGCGCGGCAAAATGCAAATCTATTCCGTTCGTAATGTAGACTTATTATATCGATTGACGCTAAGTGTACTTCCAAAATTAATAATGCAACGAAAATGTTATTTATATACAATGAGCACATTATTGCAATGTCGTATTATTATTAGCGATTATTTTATTTTAACGTAATCTATATAATTTTTACATTAAACCAGTTGTTTATGGTCTTAAATAATGGCATCAAACGTATTATATTTACTATTATGCAATTCAAACTGTTTGTAATTTAACTATTTAACTTTAATCGAGTTAGAATGTTAGCTCGCCGATGGAAATTTTTTTCGTTTATTTAAATGAGCATTTATTAAAATAGTAGTAATAAAATATTTTTTAACTTTTGAAATTAAGAAACCATTGTTATCAAAATTTCTTTTTTAAACATTTTTCACATTATCTATAAATATTAATTTTCTTCCATTGCTTATAGTATATATTCTACAATTAAAAACGCATATTATAATATAAAAATTATTCTATATTAATTGAAAGAAAACGCATCGAATGCACTCTCAACTGCGCATTAGATGCATGGTAACCATCGGCATCGTACCGAAACAGTATAGGATAGATATTAGTTTTAATATGTTTACTGAATTTTTGAACGATATAACTATTTTACAATAGAGTTATCATGCCATATACATATGAAAATCATCTGTCGGTAAAACTGGATCTGTACCAAACGTCAATCCCTTGCCATGACAATGCGACAAAACGAAATTCTAATAAGTTGACAAATGGATGAAGAAAAAATAGTTCTGCATATTTACATATACTGTTATGATTAATTAGCAATAAGTTTTTTTGTGATAAAATGTCAATAATAAACTTTCAAATATAATCTATTTTTAAGTAAATTAATAATAGATTCAGATATTTTTCTATATAGTTAAAAAGTATCAATCCTTTCTAATATCTTTCAGATTCATGCTAATATTTTTATTTAGTCATCGAAATAAAATTGCTTCTAACTATAAATTGTCAGAATATGTTCTAATTCCACAAACATCACTAATTCATAATAAAAATTTGTTTATAACAATATACCTATACTAATTATTAATATTTCCAAATAAATAAAAAAAAAAACTTATTATTATTAAAAAATAAATGCAATGCTTTCAATTTTTATATGTAAAAAGTACATATATACATGCAGGTGTAGCTCTTGTAATACAATGCCTAATCATGAATAAAAAGAAACAAAAGGTGGTTAAAAGAGAAAGACACAAAGTGCGGCCTTGAGATCCTTACGACGTTCTTTATTGAGATTTTTACTGTGCTCGTGATCAAAAGGCTCTCGTATACAAAAGCCCTTATATTATTGATCACGCGTCAGACACATCGCACCTTTTCATACATTTTTCTTTCTCTCGCACAAACTATCGCAGATCGAGAAAAATTCTGGTAAAAAATAAAGGTCGTCGTATATAGTCCTTTTTCTGGACCCTACATCTTCGTTTTCTTTATTCGAACAACTCACTAAATAACTATATACATACATATATATATATATATATATATATATATATATATATATATATATATATATAGTTTTTACTATCAGATAATGAACGCATAACGAATCATAAACGCGCAACTTTTAAGGTAAATACGACGACATCTTATGTATATTATGACAATTGCGCCGCTCCTCTTTGATTTTAATCGAGAATCATAAGAGGGTAGAACATAAAAAAGAGTATAACATTATAATTTAATGATATATATATATATATATATATATATATATATATATATATATATATACATATACATATACATATGCTTTCAGGTATACAAACTCTATATATCTGTTATGTATTTATATATAGAAATGGAGCTTGTGACGATACAAATTATCACCTCTAAACTATTCTTTCTAAACTACTCTTTTTCTACGAACCATGGCGATTTTTGATCTTCATAAAGAATTTTTAAACATCTGTTTCCCTCAGTATTAATTATTGCTGGTAAATTTGATATTTAGTATATAATGCATTATGACTAATTATGACTTACGCTATAATATATATATATATATATATATATATATATATATATATATATATATATATAAGAGAAATAACAATACACGGATATATTTAATTGTATATAATCATGTGACCACGCTTGCTCTTCATAAGTATCCCTTCAAACGAAATACTTTGAACATTACAAGCATATATCACTTTTATGGTGTAACGAACCTACTTTAATTAATTGTCATTTGGGGTATTCGAGTTTTGTTTTTTCAAGATAATAAACGATATCAAAGTCCTTGGAATGTACATTTAATTAGCGTAATTTTTTTAACTTTACAAAAAAGCTACAAAGTTAAATTTATATATAATTATATTACATCTTAATAACATGATATACTGTTATTTAATGCATTCTATATGCACAAATAACTGTGTAAGCTTTTTTATAAGGTTGGAAATAATGCTATTTAAATATACATTACGTTCATTATCATGTTTTCTGCTCATTAAATAAAATAATTTACAAAAATAACTAAATCTTTCATTTTTACAAATTCATACGACTATGAACGCTGTATATTTTAAGATATAAGATTTTCAATAATTTTTAGAGAATTAAGCCGAAAAAACCAGCTACACCTCTGTGAAATCATTTATTTTTTGAATTAAATATAAATGTATATATAGAAATAATTGGCTCTATAAATTTGAAAAGAATATATTTACAACGAAGAATATATTTAAATGGAATTTTATTCAAACTTTTTTTTTTTAATAAACGATTTATATATCTAGAAATACGGGAATTCTACAAGTAAACATTTCAAAAATAACTTTTAAACAGAATTTTACATTTGTTACATCTATCTAACATTTTTAATCATCAAAAATATCTTTACAGTACATGATTTATTTATAACCTCTGAATCGATTCATGTAAGTATAATTATATTTAACTGAATGTACATTATATAAGAATTTATTACGAATCCAAGACAACAAAATCAAATTATTTATAATAATTTATTTTAGAAAATCAGGCATGCCCCGCAGACTTATTGTTCTGCGAGCAAGTAATTTCGCAAAAACAAGATCAATCAACTATATATATAATTAAATTAAAACTTGTAAGAAATTATAAGCATAATTGAACGTTCAAATCACTCAAATTTTTTCCGCTATACCGAGAATTGACCGTATATGATATACATATTACTTCATTAGTAATAACCACAAGCTCATCACTTGACATTGTTCTTTATACATATATTTATATATTTTTTATCACGCCTATGTCGACTTATTTTGCAATCCCAAATACTAAATACAGTCTTGGGACAGCTGGCAGTGTAAGTCTGCCAAGTGCCCTACATAAGAGAGCTTTTTATACTCGGACTCTTACACTTCACACTTTCCTTTTCCACATTCTCATTTCGTTATTCCTAGGCGCACTTGGAGAACGCTTGACTAGGAGGCGCGAGCACGTGTGCACCTTGATGACTCTTTTCTTTTTCTAAAATCCGCTCCCTACACATTTCCTGCGCTTAAATCTTAGGACGATATTATATACGATGGAACATTCATCGTAAATAGCACATAATTCTTTTTACACGATCTATATCGAATTGGGGATTAATCAATCATTATCACATCATCGTTGTTTTGGTTAAACCCATTAATTAACTGGTGAATTAATCCTTTTTTGTTTTGTTAATTAACAATATGCGAATATTTTGCCAACTGAACGAATCTGACGTTCCGGTAGAAATTGCATTGACCGACTTTCAATAAGTATCTGTGCATCAAAGAAAGGAGAAGAAATAAACTGTCTTATAAATTAAATGTGCAATTTAAATTGAATATTTAAAAAACGTAAAAGAATAAGCTTGAAACAATCGTAAAATTGTTTGGCTATTCTCAATATATATTATATATTTTTTAAATAAACTATTCTTCAGCTTTTCTTTGTTTAATAATAAAAGTCAATAAATTTCATTGTATTCGCTAAAGGAAACGTCAAATTGGCCAATTGGTCAAATTTATAATGCTATTCGTTCACCATTTGTCAAATGGCAAACGCCCTCAAAGTAGAAGTAGTTGGAAGTATTTGATTAAATCAATGAACCTACAAAACGTTTTATAAATGTATTAGTTAACAAAAAAAAAGGAAGAGAACGCAATTATCCTACTGTACCGTGTGCGTTTTAATCAGTTTGGACCACTAAATCTTAATGCTTATATATATTTTTCCCCGTCCAGATTCTCTAGAATAAAACGTAAAAAGGCGCAGGGAAAAATTGAATGGCAAAAGCTCTATACGAGAACGATTAAAATTAACAAAAAGGATGCATTTGCTCACCCGCGCGAAAGTCCAGATCAGCGCGCGTAATATAATCATGTTTTGGCACTCGAAACTTACACTCGTGTAATGTACGGATCACAGAATGAGTTTACTCAATGACCTCTCCTTTATCGAGAATTTCAAAATCGATAACGTCACGTCATTGACAAAGGGGCGGGTGGGGGTGGGGGTGTAACGCAAAACCAACGTGGCTATACTTTTTCTTCCGCTGCAGCTTTTCTATAGGTGTATATATATAAACCGCGTGTTTGAAAAGGGTTTTTGTACACATATATATAAATATACAGAACGATACCCTTTTAACTACAATTATAAATTGAACGTACGTGAGGAAAAGCATCGTGTTTTACAAATACTTTCTCGTACATCTTAAATCGACTTTTTTTCCTTTTTTTTCGTTTTTTTTTCTTTTTGTTTAATTACTTTAATTCGAGATCAAATCAACAACAATCGCTTATACGTGAATTCCATTGCCTCGTCAGTTCCGATTCCGTATGCGCGCGCGAGCAACGAATTCACACGTACATACGCATATATGTTCGTAGACAATGCGAATTCCAATGCCTTTTCCTCGCAGCAGCTAGCACCTTTCAAATCGGAGGACGTTTCACCTTGGCAAAGATCTTCATTGTCTCGCGCGGAGGGGAGGGCGCATCATCGGCGTCGTCGCGTCGAGCGCGAGAAACGAAGTGAGGCTCTTCTTTGAAAATGAAAAAAAAAAATAAATAAATAAATAAACAGAACAAAATAAAAATCCGAAACTTCAGCACTCCCTCGTCGCTCTAGCGGCATCGCGGAGGTCGGGGGGCAGGCCCGAGAGGACAACGAAAACAATCGCCTCAGCGCGTCTGCGCCGCGTCGAACTCGGCGAAGTCCTTGGCCACCTTGTAGACGTAGAGCAGCCGCTCGCGCAGCTCGGGCGTGCAGCCGTGCTCCCTGAGGCTGCTCAGGCAGTAGGTGTAGGCCCGGCGCTCGCCGTCGATGTAGGTGACGCGGTAGCCCGGCGCCGCCGCCGCCGCCGACTGCGAGACGATCAGCTTCGTGTGGTCGTCGAAGAAGTTCATCTGGAGCAGGGGCACGCTCAGCTCCATCACGATGGCCTTGCTCGTGCGCAGCCAGCGGCGCATCAGCGGCACCGAGCCCGGGCCCGGGCCCGCGGCCGTGGCCGTGGCCGCGGCGCCGCCGGTCCCGCCTCGGGAGGCGCGCCGGGCGCTCGGCTCGCGGTCCTCGTGCTCCTGCTGCTGCTGAAGAGGATGAGCCTGCTGCTGTTGCTGCTCCGTTATCTCGCCACCTGCGCACGGAGAGTAAAAACAATGTCACGCGGGGCTTGACGAGATTATGAAAAAAAAACTATCTGTATCCATTTATTTCATATATATATATACATATACATCGGAAGATATTTCATGCTTTAGGATTTTGAAATCGGTCCTGAAAATTTATGCGTGTTTGGATATAGATCTACTCGTAAACTATGGTTTGAGACTTCAAATCATTAAGTGACTGATGAAATTTAATATTAATTTAATCCGAAATTATAATTATAGAATGCCATATTATATATATATATATATATATACATAAAAGCAAAAATATAGTTTTTTTTAGGCCCAAAAAAAGAGAGCAAAGTACACGAGTTTGTTCTTATGCATCTATCTAATCGGAGTAAAATGCATGAACTTACATAAGAATATATATATATATATATATATATATATATATATATATATATATATATAATGCGACCATAAATGAATCTTATCAATGTAAACAAGAGAATCGGTAAAAAGATTCAATTTTAAATCATCTTTATCGCTGTTCCAATGACCCCGTGCAAATATTTTTAAAATCATGAAAAATTCGCGAAACTTTATTATTTGACTTTATCGTAAAAGTTCGAATGTAGGCTCGAAAATATATATAGCTATATGCACTTTTCTTATATATTGATCTTGCAGTGTCAGTAAAAGTTCTTGTCTTTACATGGATTTAGATTCTAATAAATTCATTAAACATAATCTCGCTGTTAAATAAACATTTCAATCGAGTATACTCGCAAATAATTAGAATTTCTTGATTTATTTACGTAACGTATACGATAAATAATCAATGCACGATTAACTACAAAGTTACGTCAAATTTTCTTATCACGCTTGATTCGCTACAAATAATCCTTTAAAACGAAATCCAATAATTTTATCGATTTGCCTTGAGGAAAGGTTAAAATGTTCGAAGCTGTTAATTCGATTTCAGGTTTATATCTAAGGCTTCACTGTGGTTTTTAATTTCTCGACGATAAAATCTTGTAATGGCATGATTCTCGCTTGTTACACATCAAGAAAGCGTTTTAATTTTTTCTAGATTCGCTTGCCAAAAATAATTTATCGTCAGAACATTTTTTGTCCTCTTCTCGCAAAGAACATATTAATAAAAAAAGTATTAAGTTCAAAAGTGAGTACAACCAATAGAGGACAATGGAACTTCAAACCTTATTTAACAAGTTTCTCTGTTTACACAGATTTTCTATTCTAGAACGAGTAATGCAATAAACTATTAGAAATGTTTACTCTAAAATTTAGAGGCTTGCAATGGCTATAATAATAAAGTTCAGTATATTGTTATTTCTAGAATCTGACGTTGCGATTTGATATATTTGCAAAATGTAGCAAACTCTGTACAAACAAATAAACTTAGATATTAGCGTAGCAGTCGCCTTTCAAAGCATATTAACTTAAATAACCGACGATATTTAACGACTCTACACAGTACAGTCAAAATAATTGCATGAATTTTTTTTTTTTTTTTTTTTAAATCCCTCGTCTACGGTAATAACGTATATATGCGGCATACCTTCGGTGAGATGCTTGTCCATGTAATCGGTAAAGTCCCGTAGCAGCTCGAGCTTCTCTTGCAAATTGGCAGGGACGTTTCGCTCTCGATTATATCTCGTTACTTCGTCATCAATCGTCACGTACTCCACTCGTCTGCGGCATTAAAATTATAATTAGAAACAATTTCTCTAACTGCATTATCAATAATTATATCGCCGACGTATATAAATGCAGCTATTGTCAAAGTGATATATCGTCGGTGTACCACGAAGTTTTCCGATGTATAAGATATAACGTCTATATATAACGTCTATATATATATATATAAGAGCCAGCTCTAAAGGCCAACTCATTTCCTGTGTTACGAGCAACAAGGTTTTCAGCGATATATAATTGCACTATTGGACACGGAGGATACCGGGAATCGCGGATTGAAGGCAGAAAAAAAAATAATAGTTTGAAAGTTTAATGATGTATCTTATTGTATAAATAAATATCAAGCGAATAGCGGTCATTATGTAATTAAAAATATAACCGAATAGTAATAGTGGGCAAGAAATGTTAGAAAATCAAGCCTTCGTAGCTTTATCATTTTATGAAGAAGGACATAATGTCTTCTCGTGCAAAATAATTGAAAACAGCATTAAAGCCGCAAAGTCGTTTAATTTCAAGATATAGAAATGTTCTTTATATTAATTTTTATTAAAACGCTATCGTTGGAGCAGATTAGACGGAGAAAAAAAAACTTTCTAGTAAATATTAGAATACCGTTCGGTAATTTGATCACAGGGTGCAAAGATCTAAAAAATTATTCCCTCTTCAAATAACTTTTACTTCGTTACTAGTAAATTTTCGAATTTTCACTTATATATTTTTCTAAAAACTATGATACTTTTTTGTTAATATACATAAGTTTTATTGCATTATATAGAGATCAAAAATAGCCACTATTGATGGGCTATTCTATCCACGAAAAATATAGTAGTTCATATATATATAATTAACTAAATTTGAATATTTTTACGATTATATTTTTAGTAAATGAATCGTTAGTGATTTAAAAATAAAATTTGTAAGAAATGTATTTATAGAATATTTACAGTTTTCATTCTATAGAAATTCTTCCACATATAACCTAGAGATTTTGCATTGAGAGCGTTCGAGTTTACTTTGAGTTAGCGTTTAAAGTCGCGTTGGGGGCGATTAATGTGCGATTTCCATAGAATATATATTATATATATTCAGATATAATTTACGGATTCGCATTAAAAAAAATTACAATGTAAAATTACCAGCGCGTTAAGTGTTAAAAAAAACATTTAACAGCTCGTCTCGGAGAGCATCGGCGATTATACTTTAATTATTTCATATAACCTCTAATTAAGTACTAGGCATGTGGATATAATACGTTGTAGTGCACGCGGCGCGTCTGCGCGAGCGAATAAAACAAAGATCAGCGCGCTAATTTACATACGAGCCTTATCCCCCTGGTTTTCAATATATATATATATATATCTCCTGGCATTTGGCGCGGATTTCTCGGAAGCATTATTATTCCATTATTCCCTCCCCGGCGGGTTCGTGACTTCGAGCGAAGCGCGCGTAAAATATTGATCGGAGTGTTAAAAAAAAAAAAAAAAAATGGAAGAAAGAAAAAAGCGGAACGAGGCCACGCGCGCTCTTTGGCGAATATATAAGACACGATCGAAAGCGCGCCGCTCTCTCTCTCTCTCTCTCTCTCTCTCTCTCTCTCTAGATATATAGGCATATATATCTAGAAAAGCCCATACGTACACGTGCAATGACCAATAATAATACCTCCTATCGTGAGTGTAGCTCATCTTGGTGCTGTCGTTGAACAGCACGCCCACGGACTTGTCCGACAGCTGGAACGCCAGGCCGTACTTGTTCGAGTAGTCGACCCACTTGGTGACGAACAGGGGCGCCCCGCAGCCACCGCCCTCCATCGGCTGGGGATTCTGGCGGGCGCGGCCGACCCTCGACGTCGCCGACAGGCAGTCCTCGAGGGCGCGGCTCATCCTCGCGACGGCGCCGCCGGGCTCCTGGCCCAGGAGCTGCTGCTGCTGGTGCTGCTGATGGTGGTGGTGCTGCTTGCTCTTGTTGCGGGCGCCGAGGCAGAATACGCTGCTGATGCGCTGATGGAAGCGCGGCAGTTTTGGAAGTCGCAGGCTCGCCAGCCAGCTCGAGACCTTTTTCTTCTTCTTCTTTTTCCCGCTGTTGTTGTTGTTGTTGTTGCCGCTGTTGTTGTTGTTGTTGCTGTTCTTATTGTGGTCGCCGCCCTTGCCGTCCAGGGATTTATGCCGGGGATGATGCTGGCGATGCTGATGGATCGCCTGCTCGTACTGCGATGGGAAAGAAATAGATACGTTGATAGATACGTTGCGCAGGACGCGTAGACTGGGAGAAATGTTTCGCTAAAAATTTACTGAATATCCTACTAATAGGAAGATGTATAGTTCTTTTATGAGAGGTATGCTACTATAATTATAGTAGTAAATGCAATACACGTATGAATTTTCAATAAAAACTAATATATGCAAAGTAATTTTTATAAAACACATCTCTTCATTTAGATTGAACAATGAACTGAATCATAAATACGTCAAAAAAATGACCATTGATTAAATTTTATATGTAGCAGTATTAGTCATGGATTTTTAAATTTCATAAAAATCTATAAAAACACATCAATGCAACAACATGCATAGGCTATTAGATCTATATAATTTTAATTTTAGAAAATTGTTATTCTATCCTGCTTTATTAATTGATAATGCTCTCTTTAATATATGATGAAAAAAAGTCTAGACTGATATATTAAACACGTACAAGATTAACAATTTAAAATTAATGAACAATGCTTCATTAAATTTAAAAAGATGAAGAGACATTCTTTATCGGTATCAGCAGCCTTTAAAAGAATGTACATACTTTAAAAATCTTTCAGAAAGCAATTTTTTTCAAAACATTCTGTAATTACGAAAAGACTGCTTAGCGAATTGAACAAAAATTCATTGCATATTAAAGATTTAAAAATATATTGGATTCTAAAAGAATTCCAAAATAAAATCGTGAAATAACCAATTTTCTTAAAAAATCCTGTAGTTTTACGCCTTCAAAGTTATATTTTTTGAAAATACTTAGGTCCACGAATGTTATATTATGTGATAAATATTCATTTATAAGTTATCTATAATATATATGTCTCAAATCGTTCTTTAATTATTTTTTCACATGTTCTTTGCAATGGATTTCTCAAATATTACATGGGTCGTTTAATATGTACGTTGAGTTTTCGAAAAATTTATTGACTAATCCTTGGGTAATGACTTTAATATCATATTAAAAAAAAATTAGCTTTTTTAGAAGACTTTTAGAGAATGCACGGTTTTCAATCTCGCTAATAGAAAATGTTTGTATCCTGAATATTATCCAATTTGGAGATTATAATTAATATTTGGTTATTATTATACTGGCATAAATTCAATACTTCATACAACGTTATAAATAATAAAAAAAAAGGTGTGGATAACAAACAGGTATAAATAAAATTGTATATGATTTTGTTTTGTATTTAAATAATTCTCCAGATAATAATAATAATAACAATAATAATAATAATAATAATAACAATCTCTCCATTATGGAAAATAACGATAAAATTTACTATTATCGGTAAAGCTTTGCTATAAAATCCGCAATGTATACATACCGAGGCTATTTGAATAGCAGATATATACATAGCATTTATAGTTACAAGCCGCGCTTCTCTCTAAAGCTCATGGTATATATATATATATATGTAATATGCATTCCGCGAGAAAGGAAAGAAAAGTCCCCTCCGCGCCAGCCGCGCATAAAATGCCGTGTCGCAACTGGAATATACAGTAATCACCGGTTTCCCGCTATATGCATACGTTATATATATATATATATATATATATATATATGCAGCCTTCCCGATGAACTAAACAGCTCGCGCGCACACACACACACACACACACACACACACGCACATAGAGACACAGGCAGACTACGCATAATGCCAAGAGACACGTACCTGATGCGTCCCCGCGCCGAGCATCATGAGCTCGGTGCCGCCCGCGATCATGAGGCCCGCGGCGTTGAATCCCGCCCCGGCCGCCTGCTGCCCCGGCGACCAGGCCGCGGACGTAGAGGACGACGAGGACGACGACGACGAGGACCCCGAGGACTTGCCCGCCCGCTCGAACAGCGACGGCCTCGGCGCCTGGTAGCAGCAGCTGTCGGGCAGGCTCGCCGGCACGCACTCCTGGGCGAGATACGGATGCTCCTTGACCAGGCCCAGGGTCAGCCTCAGCTGGGGATTCGGCTGGAGCAGCCAGCGCAGCAGGTTCTGCCCGGCCCGCGAGGCCTGCGCGTCGTCGAGCAGCCTGTACTGGTGATTGCAGATGCGCGAGTAGGTCTCCTTGAGGGTGGGCGAGTCGAAGGGCGGATGGCCGACGAGGAGGGTGTAGAGGATGCAGCCGAGGGCCCAGACGTCGGCCTCGTAGCTGTAGGACTGCTTGAACAGGACCTCCGGGGCTATGAAGTTGGGCGTGCCGCAGATCGCACTGGGGGGCGCGCGGCGGTGGAAAATAACCAGGATTACATTGCGGAATTATTTCAAATGACGACTGCTCGAGAAAGGAAAGGAGAATACGGGCTGAATCGCGTCTTTAATGTTATGCCGTGGCTGAGCGATCGTGTTCATATAGTGTAAAATAGTGTAAATCCGTACGCGCATCTTTCATATGCAAATACGAGTATCTCGCGCCTGTGTACCTTTTCTGTCGCACAGGCGGTGATTGGTTAACATAGGGAACTCGCTTGTACCTATTAGCCGTCAATATGTTTATATTGATTTCGACGTTATGGAGTAAGGATTTTCAAAGTTTTCTTCGACTGTCGTCTAAAGAAAAAAAGTCGTTTGATTACACCTTTTTCGATATTTAATGATTTGTCCATTCGATAAGGCTCCTAATTTTCGATTTACCCCTTGTTAGAATCAATGCGAGTTATTCAATTGTTAAATAATACGTTAATTTTATAGTTTTTAAGGCTAACTAAACATCTTCTCTTCGATATTAAAATGCTATTCTCGATTGCGTATAATTAACTAAGAGGACTTTTTTTATCGGAAAGCCAAGCGTCGACAGAAATACATGACAATTGAAAACAAAAATAATTTGTAGCAATCAATTTTCAAAGATCAAAAGATTATCGATGTATTTGCGTGTAGCGACGGTGGGAATTGCAGGAGGTAGTCCGGGCGTACTGTAAGTGCCAAAAACCCAAGTTCCTCCTCGGTGAATATAAGTCCCTCCTTGAAATATGTATTTTACGAAAAAAAAATATATATATATGCAAGAGACAAAATATCTTTCAAAATTAATCATTTGACGAAATGACGGAGGTACATAGTGACATTTGTGACATTTTTCGGAAAAAATCCGGAAATGGTCATTTTTATGAAAAAAATGTGGGCATCATTTTTGAACTTGGTAGCCATGAAAAATTGATTCGATGCACCTAATAAGCGCAAAGTATAACCAAAGCGCCAGGAAGACCTTAAATTCGATTCGACACCCCTCTAGCACCTGGACTAAGATTCGGGAGCTTGGAAAAAAGTTCTTGTAGTACAAGATCTACATATAGTCTGTTTGGCTTTGATATCGACATAAAGAAACTACTAGAATAGTTCCATTGTTCTTAAAAATATCAAGAAAGAGTTGGAAGATTATTGTGTGATTAATGTCAATTTGTTTATTAATCGTATATTATTTTTATGTAATTATGGCGCATCCGTACTTTTATAAATTATCTTGGAGTATATACGGTCAAAACACAGAACGAATTCTGAAATACATAATATCACGAAAGCATTTTAAAAGGATTATGAAAAGTTGTGTGAAAGAATTTTTCTTCTTCGATCAAGTCTTACAAGGGTGCTTACCGAATTCTTTCCGAAAGAATTAGACGAGAAGCTTCTGAAATAATTCAGAAAAAATTGATAAGAAATATCAGGAATGAATTCGTGAAAGTATACTGAAAGGTTGTACTGGATAAAACTTTTGTTCATTGAGCATATTCTTATCAGGATTCTTTCAGAAATCTATCTAAAATGATTCAAGAAAGGGGATGTAAAATTTATTTTTTAAATAATTTGATGAAAGAACTTCGAAACCATAATGAAATACCTTAAAAATCCTCATTTCTTGAAAAACTTGAGAAAAGGCAACAATATTGAAAGGATTCGTCGATTTTGGTAAATACTTTTAAATTTACTTTTACAAACAACTCTCGTATCGATTTAGAAACGATTAGAATCAGAAATCGTCGAATAGATTTTGGTATTTTTTTTCTAGCATTCGTCGCTGAATCCTTTCACCGAAATCTTTTTCAAACGATACAAGAATCATTTTCAAAATGAAATTTCACACGATACTGAAAGGATATATGCAACTCTATTTCCTTGTAGAATTCTTACAGATTACCAATTTAAGAGTATACTCTTATCTTTTCAGAAAGCTTTCAGTTAAAAGATTCTGCAACGAATACTACAGAATTCTTTCTGGCATTGGAAACAAAGGGAACATTTTATCGGTGAATTAATTCTAAAATTTTTCTATCCTCTCTTGAAATTCTTTCAAAATCCTTTCTATACTCTGCTCATACGTAAAATAGTCTAAATCTCCTGGAAGACCGTCAGCTTCGCTTGTTTTTTAAAGCATAATAATGCATTTAAACTTCGAGTATAGAATAAAAGTCAATGATTTTGATAATATTGCTGATAAGTTTTTCGACCAATGAATTACGAGTAAAAGTAATATCGTACTACTCGTTAATAATTTATACGATATTTGATAATTATCATTCGCGAACCATTAAAAATTGCATCGATTCTTATACATCTATCAGTTCCTTCCACATAAAGTCGAAATAAAAATTCCAAATCAATATATAAACGAAGGAGAAAGGTCGCTAAGATGTTGCGGCGATTGCATTATAATTTAACGTATTATATACGTACCTAAATAACGAAAGCACTAAAACTTAACAACGCGACTAGCCAAAGATACATATATAAATTAAACCATAATTATTACAGCTATAATAACCGCTTTCGTTGCCTCTAATTTGTATTATGCATGTATCACGGACCACTTTCGCATTGTTACGAACCGCGCCGGAGAATCGCCCTCGCTGACCGAGCGGAAAGAGCGTTAAAACAAACGTAAATCCTTTCACCGCGCGCATCTAGTCACCGCGTTTTCACGCGCGCCTATATATATATATATATGTATGCATGCACGTATGTAATAGGCCCATCTCGTTATTCATTTCGGCGCGCGCGTGTACGCGCGAGTAACGGTCGCCGCGGCTATGCGTATAATAATTCTCGGACAACCGGGCGATTTCATCGGCAATAATAATAAGCGCCCCGTATAGCCGTACCGCGTTAAAGGCGAAGAAGAGACGTAAATATTACGCGCACGTCCGTTTAATATATTACACACACACACACACACACACATATACATGTGCGTTGCGTTTGGTCGACGTGCGCGCGTCTCGGTGACGTCGCGCCTTAGAATAAGTCGGCGTCGATGTGAATTCTTCGTTATCGATCGACGAGCCTGTGTATGCGTAACTGATTATAGATAAAAATAGGGTTTGTAAGAGGGCGCCGATATGGTCGCCATCCCATCCCCATGGTCATCCCGCACAGAGGAATCTAAAAATACGACTCCATTTGGTCAGTGTTACTGTGTAAAATAATTCGTTCACGTATAAGGATGCCACTCTCGAAACATTGTGATAGGAAACTTGGCTGGCTCTCCTTTGAGCGGCGGAGAAATTACTATATAGGCGTATAATGTGATGTGAATTATTCGCTACGAATCGCATTTTGCGCGTCTTTCGTCAACGTCGGCAATTGCTTAAGAAATGATTATCCATCGGAGGCAGCCGATTATGGGACGACGTTCGCTCGAGAAATCGCTTGAGGATGCATCCTGTACGAATATTTATTAAAATCGACAGAAAATAATGTTGTAGAAAATTCAATAACCTTCGCTGTTTTTCTCCGCTAGCATATATGCGATATATAAAGTTGAGTATGTAATGGAGAAATATTATTACAGATTTTACCGATGCTAGGTCGTTTCAATGTTCTCTATATTTAAAGTTAATATTTCGATTATCTTTGTGTATTATAGGCTCGTTACACGTACTAACTCTGCGTGCCACCCTCTGCTATCTGCTTAACATCTCTTTTTTCTTTACAGCGAAAAATTGACCATATATTAATGTATTTTTTTCTATCGTTAGAATTTAATGATAATTGAGTTATTTGCATTATATTACATCATGCGCGTTGGCCTTTCAATCACAATGTTAAATACATTTATCTAATACACGCACACGCACACACACACACACACACACACACACATATGTATATGCAACGATATCGTTAAGCAGTGAAATATTCTAATACGTGTATTACTTTATAATGTAATCGCGTCACTCCAGCAGTTATAAAATTATATCGTACGAAAGCGGCAGACATTAAAGGTATATTATATACATACATATATATATATATATATATATATACAGATAAGCGCGAGTTAATGCTGTTATATATGCGGTCTTAAAGTAGATCCAATCTATGCCTATATATAGAGTATATGGTTTTAAAGCATTCATAATCCGTATTATATCGGCAGAGTGCGTTATTGAAAATTTCCAACCGTCCTCGGTGCTTGGAAATTTATTTTTCAGCAATAATTTAAAAACGCATAAATCCGAGCGAGAGATAGATTATCTGAGTTTATGGGTGAATAAATGCAATATATATACGTGTTATATGTTACGGATTTTGTCACATTATGTGTGCAAAATATGTGCAAGCGCACGATCGTCAATCGCGATTGCCAATAAAATGCCAGACCTCTTCCGATGTAAAAATGCGATCTCATCGTCATACTTATAAATATATATATATATATATATATATATATATATATATATATATATATACACCATTACACGCGGTCGTTCGTAACGAATTCTCGATCGATCTCGGCGCTCGCGATTAAGCGTTGAGCGAATCTAATTTTCATTATCGAGCCTCGTTATCGTCCGAATTATAATTGGCAGTCGTTTATAGGGCTTTATGCGGCGCGGCAAACAATCGACGAGGCTCCGAATGGGCGTAATGTCGGTGCCGCCCCTGACACGCGGGCGGTTTTTTTTTCTTGTTGACCGCCCGCGCATTTGTCAGGGGGGGGGGCGGCGCACAACGAACTGATTATAATTATAAACGTATATAGGCTTTGATAAAATCGTTAGAATTCCGAAAGTTGCATAAGAGTCTTAAATAAGAGTCTTAAAACAGTTTAAATGGAAACTTAAGATTTACGTTTAATATATAATTCTATTTATTACACCTAAAAGAAGGAAATACCGAGTTGCGTTATTTCTCTTTTTTTTTTATTTCTTAACTAAATCGTATACATCCCTTTGAAATCGACCGAATTCTCAGACAGACGGTGATTGTATATTTTAAAAAAAGGTTAAAAACAGTTATAACCGGAAACGCATAGTATATTTTAGTCCTTATCGATTGTATAACCTGAGCGGCATTTTTCACGCGTCTGTTCAATGCTGACCTAGTTTATATATATATATATATATATATATATATATATATATATATATATATATATATATATATATAGACTAGTACTACGCTTATTGCACTGAAAAAAATACCGACTAACTTTCAATCGATAGTAACTAAAATAACTGTGCATTTTTGAATATATATATGTATGTGCGTGTGTGTGTATGTGTAAAAGTTAATGTGACCTTTTGAATACATAAAATTACTTCTTCCTTCGGAATCCGAATGAATGTGTGAAAAATGAGGGTTCCCTCATCATTTGAAAGTATAAGCATGCATAAAAACCGTTACATATATACTCTTTCCCCTTACAGTTTCTCAAAGGAGGATTGAATGGCCTTCTATTGTTATTGCAAATTCGTGTGCAGCGGGTAAAAAATACCAAAGAATACATTTGTTTCGTTTTTTTTTTTTTGGACATTATACATATTCCATACATATTGTCGGTTATGCCATGCGGTAAAAAGAATGAAAATAAAAGTTTTCCGACAACATGAAAGGAAATTAAGCTGAAAGTGAAGAACTCTCGAAAGCACTACATTTGTTATTTCCCCACGCTCCTCCCCCCGAATTTTGAAACAATATTTGTAAGCTCGCGTCGTGAAGAGGAAAGTTATGCAACACATGTATATGTGTGTGTGTGTGTGTGTGTGTGTGTGTGTGTGTGTGTGTGTGTGTGTGTGTGTGTGTGTGTGTACGCAGCGACATCGGCGCTCGAGGTATCAAGCTATGCAAGTTTTTCAATCGCATCGAAGATGTGTAATTTTACGTCAAATTATGTATATTATCGTAATATGTGATACAGCTTGGATATATCGTCGCTTCCGTATAAAAAGATTTTATCTGAGCGCCCGGTTCAAGAAGGTGATATGTCGCAGACCATTTTTTTGGATCAATTTTAGTTGGCACCAATACTTACGTATTCGTGGTATTTAATTTAAAATACGAACATAAAGGTTTTATATATATATATATATATATATATATATATATATATATATATATATATAGAAAAAAATAGACGTCTCTGAACGACTTCTACGGGGAATATCGCGTTCGGACAGTGGAATACGGTGTCCAGGTGTCTGGGGACGATTTCTAAAGTGATTTTTGCGTTTATATGCTGTAATACGATGTCCAAGTGAACGATGGCCAGAACTCCCTGCAGAAGTCAGTCAACGACACCTGGACATTTGGCTCTACCGTCCCGATACAAAACCCCCTGAAGAAATCATCCTGAGATGCCTAGACATCGTATTGCACTATCCGAACACGAATTTCCCTATATAAATAGTCCCCAGATACCTAGACATCGTATTACTGCATATAAATGCAAAAATCCCCGTAGAAGTTATCACCAGACACCTGGGCATCGTATTCCATAGCCTGAATACGAAATTCTCGGAAGAAATAATCCCCCGATACCTGGAAACCGTATTCCATCGCCCGAACACGAAACTCGCCGTAGAAATCGTCTCCAGACACTTGGATACCGTATTCCACTGTCCGAACGTGATATTTCCCGTAGAAGTCGTTCAGAGACGTCTATATATTTTTTCTATATATATATATATATATATATATATATATATATATAAATAAATAATTTATGTTCGTATTTATTGGTGCCAACTGCAATTGAATAAAAAAAAATGTTCTGCGAGATATCACATTCTTGAAGCGGGCGCTCAGATAGAACCTTTTTGAAGTGGGCGCTGAGACAGCAGCTTTTTATACGGAATCGACGATACGTACTTGCGCTCGTAATATTATTGGGGACGAAAACTTTCGGATTCGCCCGTGTAGCCGACGTTCCAGTCCATCGCGCACGCCTGCCCATAGGCGGCTGCCCTAGAATAACCCCAGCGAGCAAAAAAAAGATCGGTAGAAAGAGACACTCCGGATCGCGCGAGACAGAGCTTTCCTGGTATCATACAGCAGGTGCTCCCGAGCGCGCGCGCACATGTGTATACATAATTAAAATACTTCTCGCTACAGCGCCGTGCACGCTATTCAAAGAAAAGGCCTATTTTTGCATATGAGAGATTTTTCCCAAAAACTCGAAAGTAACGACGACGGAGAAGAAAGAACACTATGAAGACACGATTATAAAGATGAGTAAGAAGAAGCAGAGGTGGTGGAGCAGGAGAAGGAGGTGGAGAAGGGAGAGGGAGAAGAAGAAGCAGAAGAAAGTATAAGAGAGGTATGGTGGCGGTACTCACACTCTGCGCCTCTGGCCGTCGGGCTGCGTGGCCAGGCCGAAGTCACCGATCTTGACGATCATCTTCTCCGAGAGGAACATGTTGCCGGGCTTCAGGTCCCGGTGTATCACCTTCTGGGAGTGGATGTAGGCGACCCCCGTGACCATTTGCTTCATGTAGTAGCGGGCCTCGGGTTCCGTGACCTTTCCCCGATACTTGAGCACGTCGGCCAGGCTCTGGATGCGGACGCGCACATACGCAGTTGGAAAAAGCGCGAAAGATGTATTACATGTGTATGGGCGTATGTATATATATATATATATATATATATATATATATATATGTACATGTATATGTGTATATGTAGTGAGAAAAGGAGGGAGGGGGGAGCAGTATAGGGCTGTTAAAACACACAGCTGCGAGCACCGCTCTCGCACTCCCTCTCTCTCTCTCTCTCTCTCTCTCTCTCTCTCTCTTTCTCTCTCTCTCATTTCTCCTTCTCTCTATGGTTCTCTTTCGTTCCAGGCGTGGTTATATATATATATATATATATATATATATATATATATATATATATATATATATAAGGAATGCGTTCGAGTTCCGGCCTGCTTCCTGGAATCCCTACGCAGCGAGAAATACAAAGACGCGAGAGTGCGCGAACTCGCCGCGCGAGGGGGATGTGGATGCGGATCCTCGCCGCCGAGCGAGCGTGTCGTCGTTTCTCCTTATGGGGCTCCCCGCGCGCGAGCGCCCGCGCCCGTATAGGTGGCCGTATGACGCTGCGCCTATGCACGCGTATGCACGCGGGCGCGTGTGTGTTTTCTTTCTTTTCTTTCTTTATTTTTTTTTTTTTTTTTTATTACATTATTTTCCGTAATACGACGACGTGGTCGTCGTCGGTGGCGGGTCTTAAGGCGTTTCGTTCGTCGCCGCGCTGTGCTGGTTCGTGCAATTATTATATATATTGCCGTCCCGAGTAATTTGACCGACGACGTTCCTGATGCTGCTGAGCTGCCAGATCCTCCCGACGGTCGTCGGTGCTTTTGGTCTTGCGATATCTATATAATACATAAAATACGCCGGGATATAATCCGAGGACGACAGGCCAATCGGTACATAGTAGACCGGATGTTGCGGGAGTAAGTCTACAAGGTACCGCCTTGGCGGTAGCAAGTGTGTTGTCGCGTGGCTTGAGAATTCTTTTTACAGGGTGTGGAGCGAGGGGGGAAGATCGGTTTTCCTTCGGATCGTCAAAAATATTAAGCTTCATCCGTTAATGATGCTCCGGACTTCCCTTATGGTGGTCTATATTTTATGATGGCTCATTATATATATATATATATATATATATATATATATATATATATATATATATATATACACCTATTATATGTGTACGGCTACTGGGGGAACGTGTTTTAGGGAAAATCTATACAGTTCGCCGAACAGAGCTGCAAGACCACATTGAATTATTCTCAGAGATTTATTTACAATATAGATGTATTAAATAAAAAGTATCATGAACGGAGACATTATAATTGTACACTAGTGAGCAATATTTGGACGACAGATTAGAAATAAAAAAAATTATATATAAAAATTATGTATATATATACATATATATATATATATATATATATATATATATATATATATATATGTAGTTGCACATAATTTTTACCATATTAATGATAAATTTTAGATGTTTTTTGCTTACGAAATATTCTATGAAATAAGAATTCTCTATAAAATAATTATGATAATTTTTTAGCTTCTTTACATATTGCAGTATTCGAATTATTAGAAATTAGTCAAGTGTTTATTACAATATTTTTCGACATCTACATGACCCGTGCATTGTATTGATATACATATAATTTTTATTTCCATTTCTATTTACTTCTATAATAGTTATGCATAATTTATGCATTGTCTCTAATTTATCTGGTACAATAAACTTCTAAACTTCATTTTTATAATTAAATGATAAACTCACGAAAACTGTTAGTGTTTCTGGTCAAAATTTTTTATTTCTAATAAAATGAACGTTTCGAACCTTTGAAGGTTTCTCTTTAGTGTCAAAATCTACAAATAAGCCTCAGGCCGTCGAGTCTTATCATAAGAATTTCCATAATTTTCAACAAGTAAATATTTGTATCGGTTTTACAGTTTATTTTTAAACGAAATATATGTACAAGTGAGTAATTATATACTGGATTTATTTGCAAGCACCTCTGTGGAATCTAAAATGTAAAAATTAAAATGAATACCGTCAGTGACTGGCAGATTGACGGTCTCCTCCAATAAATATTCTCCTTCGCTATAACAATATTGATTTTGACTTTTTTTCTAAATTTCTATAGGTTATTGTAACTATCAGAGCGGTCTTGGCTGCCATTCGTAGTAATTATATAGTTTTTTGTAAATAGGCCGTAAGATCGATAGAAATATTTATGATTTTGGCGTATAACAGTCGACAAAAGTAGGTTATTCATTTTATTTTTAAACTTGTTCGTAACTCTCTGTTTCGCTCGCTGTCTCTCTCTCTCTCTCTATAATATTCGCGACTTGCTATTGAGAGCTTCCGAGGCAACGTATAACCGCGCGACGACGGTGGTATTTACAAAAGAGAGACGCGCGCACAGTGCGAATCCTTGGAGCTTTACTTACGATCGTCTCGTAGCCTTCGTACCAAAGATTCGGCACTGCATCATGGATTATTTAAGTTTCTTTTGATTATCCAAAGTCGACGTCAGGTTATGTACTCACACACGTACACGTACACGCGCGTGTGTATGTATATACATATATATATATATCACGAGTCAAAGTCGACGGACCGTTATTTCCGATGCGTGCGTGCATATATATGCGCATAATAACTATCGTTTTA
>JACCIC010000032.1:167500-215000 GCA_018907035.1 Sycobia sp. Sy_11 | reverse complement strand
AGCTCAAGACCAAAGAAGTATGTGTATATATATATATATATATATATATATATATATATATATATATATATATAGAAAAAAAAACAGAAAATTCTCACCGAATTACCGTTTAAAACGAGTCTTATGCTACGAACAAAATGCGAGCAAAATTTTTGTCGGAGCTTGCAATATTATATAGATCCTTTGCATAATTACCGAATCTTATGCATAATATAAATATATTTATTGTGTTTACAGGGCTGTCTTTTTAAGTTTAAGGGCTTTGGGCCCGAATTCTCCTAGATATCATATGTAAAATTATTTAAATAAAATATCTGAAATTGCAAATAAATTTTGTATATTGAAATCTCTTGTACAAATAAATTTTTAAAGAAATAATAACGATGCAAAAATTTGCATTAGCCCAGAATTGAATCGATAACTTTGCGTATAAATCCGTTACTTCGTTACTTTTTATTTGAATACATATTCAATTTATAATTAACTGAAAATTTTAAAGCTGCAGAAGGTAGCATTTTGGCGTTTATCAGTAGTCACAGTCGCGCTCCGTTTAGACGACAATCGTCGTTCCAATTAATTTTCGAACAAATTGTAGAAAATTGCCATAAATCATCAGTTTTAAATTATTATAATATATATATATATATATATATATATATATAAACATAAAGAACGGTATAAGATAGAATTGTTTAACAATTATTTATACACATGATCCGATTTCATCGAAGAAAATCGAAGAAAATTCCAAGTTTCAGATGGAAATAAAATTAAGCTTATTGCTGTTCTATTTGATATTCCGATAAATACATTCATATTGTTTAATATGCAAGATGCGATTCAAATATAACTGAAATAATAATGTTTGAAAATGTATAATGCACGAAATTATACAGAGGCAATATCGGTGCTGTAGAGAGATAGAGAACGATGTCAAAAAATTCACGGACTTAGACTATTGAAAATTTCAGAAATAAAAGCGAAATCTAAAGTAAACGTTTTTTCTCTCGATCTTTACTAGTATTTTCAAGCTACGAGGATAATCGAGAAAAATAAAAAGGAATCTACACTATCCAAAATGCACTATTGAAGATTATTTCATGGGTTATTTTCGGATGTACGCGCATTTACGAGTGTACATATGTAATAAAATTTAATGGTATATAAAGTAAACAGGCTAGTTCCACGGAATCTTCTTTCCATCCGTTCTTAAAATTCATAAGCGTGACCATTTACGGCCCTCCATCTACCCTGAGACGGCCCTGCCGATGCGCTGCGCTTACGCTAACGATAACCGAGGGGGGGGGGGGAGGAAGCAGAAAAAGAGACGTGGAAAGAGAAAAAAAGAAAAAAGAAAAAGAAGCATCGCCGCGGATCGCCTCGTTATATCCGATTCTCGTTACATCTCGATACATGGGCATTACAAAAACCTCGAAAGGCGCGTTTTCTCTTTCTCACGAAAACTTCTCGGCCTCTTTATCTCCCCCGAAAGCTCTCCCTCGAGCAAAAGCGGGCGGGCAGCTTTCGCGCGCGTCACCGGGGGACCGCGTATGAGAGAGAAAAACTACCTCGTGCAGCGGACTATATATAGCTCGCGCCTGTGTGTAATTACACACGCACACACGCGCGCGCGCGCGGACACACACACACACACACACACACACACAAACGCCCGTTTTGCTTATAATACTCGCGGCAGTCTCCCGGAGTATATAGCGAGCGAGGTCGGCCTCTGCGCCAATGAGGGGGGGCTTAGCTTCTATATAAACGCTTTAAAAAAGCATTCCGCGTCTCGCGGCAGAGGGAGAGAGTATGCGTCAGAGAGGGCCGAGAGTTACTATACATATATACGCGTGCATAGCTAACTCGGCCTATTAAGCTTTATCCATCTATATGCGCGCGCGCGTGTATATATATATATATATATATAATATATATATATATATATATATATATATATATAGAGAGAGAGAGAGAGAGAGAGAGAGAGAGAGAGGTAGAGAGAGAGAAGAGAGAAAAATAGTTCATTGGACCGTGCGAGGAGGAAGTGCAGCGCCACGCCGTGTCATATAAGCGCGAGGCCGAATCGCGCGCTGCACACATTTTACTATATATATATATATATATATACATCGCAGTGCATTTGCAATACAGCTAAGGAATTTGCGTTTGCGTCCGCGCGCACGTGCGCACTGCGAGACGATCGGCGGACCGGCTCGCGGGCATGCAGCTCAGCCGACCATATGCCGCCGCCATTCGCGATTATTAGTGTACACACACACATACATATAATATAGGCAAGCATGTGGGCCGAGCCGATCTGCTAATCCGGGACCAAAGACGGCGAGCTTGCAGCCGTTACATTCGTTATATACATCTTATACATACCGACAATATACTTCGGGATAACTGTCGCGCGCGTTCGCTCCGTCTGTCCACGTCTCGGCCCTGCTCACCTCCGTTCGCGATGCCCGGGCAACGCATACTTCGTCAACGAGAGAGCTCAATATCATCCTCTCGCCCCGACGCGCGCGTACGCTCGCATACGCGAGACGCGACAACGACGCGGGCAGAGGGGGGTTTGGGGGGGGGAGGGGTCAAGGCCGTAAAAAACGTCCGCGCGCGGATTGGAATGCGACCCCTGCACAGATGCATATGTGTGGCGACTCTTCTCGCTCTCTCTCTCTCTCTTTCTCTCAATAACTCTGTCGCTCTCTCCGTGCGGGGAAAAACACGCGCCTACGACAAAGAAAACTTCCACCGCGTCTACGAGAGCATCACTTCGTCAAAGCAAAAATGTCAACTGTGGGCGTTAAGATAGTACAGAGTGTATATGGGGCGAACTTCTATTTTTTCTTAAAAATCGTTATAGATGTATTTCTTTGGAATCCTAACTATCATTACAGCCGTGAATGGCTGTTATCTCATCGCGTGCCATTTTTACTGGTTTGTTCAACTCATCGTGATTGTTCGTCATTTCAATGGGAGAAAATCAAGTTCGACACCTACGGTTTCGGGAATATAATGAAAACCTAAATCAGTATCAATAATTCGATAAAAAGTTATTTTACGGCATTATCCCATTTAAAAATTCTTTCGACGATTTGGAAAGCAGTCCAGGACGCTTTTGTTACAGTCCTTCAACTCTGGATTCTCCGCGCACTTTCTTCAGCGCGCGATCGAATAACTCGGACAGCCGCATGGCCGCGTACGTTTCGTATTGTATACGTAAATTTGTATAACCGCGCTATCGCGCTTATTTCCTATCTCGCTTGCGTCTCTTTCTTCCCGCGGCGTCGTGAAAACGGCTCGGCAAGCTCGACGACCGCCAATAGTCGAGGATCGACGCGGTGTAAAAATGGATTTTCTTATTTCTCTGCGAAAGGGATACGAAAAGAGTTCATTTTCGGACGAATCAGGCACAGACGGGTTTAAGTTATTTTGTACATTTTAGTACAACATTTTATCAGGAAAATCTTATCCAATCATGCGCTCTTCATTTGTACGTAAATTATACGAATATCCATAAATTTACGCGATGATCCATCGATCGGTATATATACGAATGAGAATTTATTTTAAAAAACTTCTATAATTATTGGTGACGAATTCTAGATACGTACGAATTTTCACACCGTTTGATAGACTTTTACGAAAAATTGTAGCAAAGCCGGGGTGGGGGGGGGTGAGCAAAAAGCTGCATGATTAACTAAAATTTGAAATTATTCACTATTTACATAGAATACCGTGTGATAAGAGCACTTTGTACACAATCGACACGAGAGAGCATCGGTTGTGACAGATCACTAATGTAATACAAAGAAATGACGTAATACGTTTTCAATTCAGATTTATTTTACGCAATTCTTCATGCGAATATACTTTTCATTTACGATCATGCTCTCTAATATTGCGTATAATTTTTAAATCAACTACTTTATACAATACATGGAAAATATTAAACGAACGTTTTTTCATTTGTACAGAATCTGCGTAATTTTAATGATAAATTCGTCAAATAAACGTGTTTTACCTATACGTAGATATGTGTAGATACATTAACAATGAATGTAACAGATGGCCAATTTCAAGCTGCCCATTCCCCAAAATTAAATCAGAACGTTTAGGTTAATTTTTATGAATACGTAAACGTTTTCCATAAACACATTTAATAAATACTGAAGGTTTCATAAAATTTTCCGATAATTCGCTCCAACACCGCGTCCAACACACGGGGGCTACATTGCACTGTGCACGCGCGCCGCGTCGGAGCCAGCGCTCTTGTTTAAAACGAAAAAAAAGTCAATAAACAAACAAATAGATAATAAGTTTCCGCCCGAATCGATGCTCTATCTTGCCCGGCCGACGGCACCGCGGACGCGGCAAAGGGAGGAAAAGAAATGAGCTGCGGCAGCGGCGGGTGGCGAGGTCGACGAGAGGGGGGGGGGCGGTTACCCCGAGTGTAATGCGGTGATTCCGTAAAAGGGAAATTATTACGTCGTTAAACGGTGCACGCGCTCGCGAGCCGACTCCATCGTCCGAAGAAAATAAGGGCTTTTTGTATATTATATAGATATACGTATATATAGTGGAGCCGCGCAGTGAGCGCGCGAGCTTCTCTTGCATGTTGCAAAGATTATATATAAAGAAAGAGAGAGAGAGAGAGAGAGAGAGAGAGAGAGATATCAATGGGCCGTGCAATGTCCATCTATATTCTTTGTTTTCTATAGATATATAATACCTCTCCACGTAGCTTTTTAACGACGGCCGGGTGCACTTTCTGCATCTCGATGCAAATATACGAATGCGCGCGGTCGAATCGTTACACCACCGCGGTGCCGAGGGGGAGAAGAAGTTTTACCTCTGGTTTTGCCATATACCGGAGCTTTACCTGCAATAACTCCCGAGTGTATAATAAAGAACAATAAAAATAAAAGGAAGAAAAAATGTGAAAAATTGAAAGAAAAAAAAAATAACAAGAATCACCGGATCGCTTTTAAAAATACTTGCGCGGCAGATGATGCGGGCGCTGCGCCGTGGATCCGCGCGAACGCGCACGAATCTGTGTAATCTCTCTTTGTTTTTACCCCCCCCTCCACTTTCCAATGTATGCCTCTATATATATATATATGGTAACACTGAAACTCGGTCTGGTATACATAAGCAACAGGTAGCTTTTAGGACGTTCGCCATTTCGCATTGTTATCTCGGCTGTATACGCGCATCTGAAATTGCAAAGCTGTATGCTGAAAAATTCTATAATTATCATTTCTATGCGCATATAAATATGAAATTTAGCAAGACCGTATCCCTGCCTCTATATATTGAGAGAGTTTAAGAATTCTTTTACGGATCCATAAAAACAGAAATGCCGATGCCTTAAATGCAGTGCTTGCTCCAGCTCTGAATATGTATACACAGCTGAATGTAATATATATATATATATATGCGCGCATATGTGATAGAATTTCTCAATGAAGGCCGAATCTATGTATTTTCCGAACTTTATATCTTTGTTCTACTGAGCGCGGGATGTATAAATAAGTAAGCATCGAAAGCAATAAGACGATCGTACCGATGAATTATTCAAAATGTTCTTTATTTTTTCGCGCTTTCCAAACATGTATTTTTATGTCTACTATTGTAAATAAATAAATATATATATAATCTTTTAAAGGTATAAACAAATTCGTGTGTTCAGTCGTTAACGCAGAGTCAAATATATGTAAGACGATCGTTTGAAATTTTGATCACTCAGTGCATTTTCAAGTTTTTTTGTGTATTTACGTAGGTGTGTGTGTATATGTACATACACTCGACACGCTTCATAGATTTCACTTTCTTCATTTACAGCTCGCTCATTATATTTATTTAAATCATCGTCCGCGCAGCGAGGCTCCCGTAAAAGGCGGAGGAGGCAGCGGCCGGAAGACGCGCTCGTTAACGCGAAGCGCATTTCACTTTCATCATCGCGCACGCAGCGCCGCATTATACATATATATATATATATATATATATATATATATATATATATATATATACATTATATATCGAACAAACCTAAACCTACATGTAACGCAACAAAAAGACTTTTTTACTGGACGAATTACTGCAGTCTACCTAATATACATAAATATATATATATATATACGTATTATGTACAACGTGCATATTGCAATGTGAAAAGGTATACCTTGCCAACATTTTCGTACTTAGCAATCTACTTCGAGATTTAAGTTAAAAATCGTGCAGCTTAATAAACCGAGACGTTTCAAATTCATAACTTCATTTTGGAATTACTTTATTCTCGATTTTTATGTATGATTCTTAGCCAATACCGGGAATAATTGTATATTTTAATTATAAATATTGTTATTAGTAGTAGAGGTGCATTATATTTTTAATATATAGAGGTCATATCTTACTGCTATAAGCATCTAATAATCGAGTAGCACAGTTTTTTATTATTTATTTTGTTAGAATTATTTATAAATTATTACGATAGCGCATTACAATATATTAAATTATTAAAATTATTGAAGTCAATCAAATAGATAAGAGTTTTTAATTGAACTTTTGCCGGTGAATATTTAAAGTTATTAAAGAAGAAATTATTTTCACTTTAATACACACTAAAATAACAAATGGACTGAAATATTTGATTATTAGATTCTATATTAATAAATTAGAAGCTAAATTGTGGGCATATAGTTGATCTTTTAGGCCTAATTGAGATTTACAGCTACATGAAGAATTGGGTTAAATTTTGTGCAATTGGGAAACCAGTTAGAAATTCAACGAAATTTATTAGAATAGTGAATTTTAAGTCTACCGTTAGTGAATTGGGATTTTAACTCAGTATACGTTGATATATTGTGATATTTCCACCTTCCCCCTACTACTGTACGTTCTATCAGAGCCATTGTAAAAAATATGTCAATTATGAATATGGAGCAGATTCATAAAGATCACCGAGAAAAACAATATTCGCTATAGGTTTAATTCACAATGGTCCAGTCGCTAATAACGACATTAATGTTGCTAATCGATTTTCTAAGCACAAATAATATAGCATTTGCAAAATCCAGCTATTCTAAATCTTGTCTTATTGATTTCGTCAATACAAATGGTCAAAATTCATTTCGTATTGCCTTTAATACAAAGTAAAATTTAACAACGTTCGTTTAATATTGATGAAAAAAAGAAGAAGGAGAAGAAAAACAATTTTACGAGTTATTCTCACTCCTACCTGACGTAGTTCGTCGCGTAAATATTATTGTTTAATAAATGCTTGCCAAAACCACGTGTATAACAATGCTTGAATTTGCAATTGCCGAGCTTTAATTATTGATTTATTCTTCAGCGTTATATTTTTGCACGCGATAAATTTTTGAAAGCGACTCCTTTTCAACTCCGAACAATGAACATAATACAACGCCATACGCTAAATATTTATTGATCGATAATGCTCGGCAGGCAGCGTGCATCGTGATAAAGCTCCATTTGATTTTGTCGTTTTTTTGTTCTTGTTGTTGGTGTTGTTGTTTTTGTAATAGGCATTCGTAATGTATATCATAGACAGACAAATAGACGCGAATTAGAGGCTACGGGTGTACTGCACTTTCAAGGCGAACTCGAGAAATAATTATAGAAGATGGCTTCGAGAACATTTACGCATGTCGATGTATACATCATTGCAGTTATAAAGGTACAATCCAAATAACTTCATTTTGAATCTAATCGGGATCTGCCGAAAATTCTGACTAAAAGCGACAATATTCCGACCGCAAGCGTATCTCTCCCTTTACGTATTCGTACTCTCTGCATCCGCGATTCTGGCTATTTTCGCTAAACGCTCATGCGTGTCTAAAGCAATAGGGGTAATAAGGTACGTCCAACGGCGGTAAACCACGTCGTCTTGCCTAAATTCCGTGGCGTACGACCGAAAAATCTCGTGCGAAACTTCGATTAAACGCATATATATATATAATGATGTTAATTATATACGAGGTAGTAGTAGACGCACAGGACGATGGGGAACGCATGTATATATATATATATATATATACATACCAGGGCCGACTGACGCATTCCTCGGGAAATTGCCGTATACCGGGAATACGCGCGCGTAATCGGGATCGGGAGAGAAACCCGCGTTCCTGTGCCCAGGATTGCATTGTAACGCGGGCTCGCACCCCCGCGCGCGTACATACGCACTTGTACGCCACAAATCACGCATACACGTATATATATATATATATATATATATATATATATATATATATATACACCACATACTGTACTCGTGCACACGATCTCGGCTGGATTTTTACCTTTTTCGGGCAGGCCTCCAGCAGCATGTAGACGTTCAGGCTGTCCTCGAAGTAATGATGCATCAGCACGACGTTCACGTGATTCAGCTCCTTGTGAATCATGATCTCGCGGGCGATCTGAAATACAGGCGGCACATCGTGAGCGCGAGCCGAGGGGCGAGAGTGGCGCGGAGCCGTGAGGGGATTATTGGGGATCATCTTGCATGTACGCGCGACGATTCTACTCGTCCCGATTGCTCGACGCGCGCGGCTCTCGATTCTTCGTTCCGCGCGCCTCTGGAATTTTATGAAAGATCCGACCGTTCCGACCGGCAGAGGATGCCAGCTGCTTTTGCCGCGAGCCAGGCGATTGGAATGAAAATGAAACAAAGCTCGTATGCTTCATCGTTGTCGTTCGTATTCTGGATTATCGTTGGGAATGCAATTTTTAAATCCTTTTACTATTTAACCGTACGAGAAACATTGTTTTTTCATTTCTATAATAAATCTATAGATTTAATCAATGACATTCAGTGATAACGGTCGACGAGTATGTGATCCCTATAGAGATATATATATATACATGTACATTGTATAAATCTCCGAATTTTTCGCACACGAATGCACATGTAATATACGTATATCTCTATGTATATATATATATACCTTTTGCATGTGAATCTTCTGCATCTGGTGCTTCGGGATTATCTTGCAGGCGTACTGTTTTCTTGAGGTGATGTCGGTGATGAGATAAACTCTTGCGAAACCGCCCTAAAACAAATAATAAAAGTCGTTACAATTTATGCGTTAAACACGGTCGTAAAGTATGGGAGTTGGTCGTGGCAAAAAAAAAATTTTTTCTTCATATCCTCTTTATGTGGATAATTCTCACATATATATATATATATATATATATATATATATATATATATATGCGCAAAGCGCATATGTATATATAAGGGAATGATAAACGACAATCCTTGCAAGAGTTTAAGCAGTATAAGAATTAATTTTGCCTTTTTTTCTTTCTTCGTTTGATGGAAATAAAGCCGAAGATAAATTCTAATAATAATAATAATAATAATAATAATAATAATAATAATAATAATAAAAAGAAATCAATTGTACATATTTTAGTAATTTCAATAAAGTGTAAACGATATGGGATCACGGACATCTCCGCATATTTAATACGAGGTTGTGTGTGTATGTGTGTGTGTGTGTAAAATTTAAAAAAAAAAGCGCTTGCATTCGTATAAGCGCAACGAAGAAGATTTATTTTTATGATCTAATGACCCCCATAAATTATTACTCCTACTATATATATATATATATATATATATATATATATATATATATATATATATATTCTTAAAGTGCGCGGTTTATAAATATAGTATAAATCTCACGGCTGAAATTGAAATCTGCAGCGCGGTTATGCCGCCCCGCGGTTAAGAAAATCTGGTTTTCTCAATAATATTTCGCATATATATATATATATATATATATATATATATATATATATATATTCATAATACACATAAAATATAATACACGCTTGATTATAACGCACTCGCCGTAAAAATCGCACGTGTGTATATATATATATATATATATATATATATATATATATATACATACATACACAATAATAATAATAATGATGCCGCGCGCGCATATACGCGATAAGGAACGTGCGGTGCACTGATCTTTTTTTTATCTTGTCCATGTGATGTGTGCGTATAAGCGTGTATGTGTATGCGTATACAGAACGTGCCAAATTTCTTGCAGCCCCCTATACAAACTCGGCGCGAGACTGTCGCGCGGGAATTATTCAAGTTATCCTCTGGTATCCTCCGGAGTATCCTCTGAACGCGACGCAGAAGAAGAAAAAGAAGAAGAAGAAGGCGGGGAAGACGAAGGGAAAAAAGCGAAAAGAAAAAGAAATATCGCGCGTGGAAGAGAGAGATACTGAGCGAGAGAGAGAAAGAAATAGTGAGAATAAAATAATAAAACCACAACTGAGAGGGCTCGGATTTTATAGTGCCTCTAAACTGTCGAGCGAGCGAGGCTCGCGTTCGCGTTTTTCTTCAAAACCAAGTGCGTGCACGGAGTGTTTTATCGACATTAGCATAATTTAAAAAAAAAAAAAAAAAAAACATCCGCCAAATATTCGTATGGCTTATTTGAAATTTATCTCTTATATCTTCTATATGCTCTTATGATTTAACTTTAATATAGCGTATAAAGTATTTGGCATATGCATATATATAGTCGAACCGGCGCAAAGGATAAATCATTGTACAAGATATCCAAATTGTTTTACCTGCATTTCGCTTAGAAAAATATATCGTTATCGATATATTAAAATGTTCGAAACTTGTAAATAATGAAATCGAAAGGTTGTTTTGCTTGGTACGAAATTTTGAAAAATTCTACAGAGAAATTTGATTAGTCTTGGAACGGCCTACTGGACTTATCGTTATAATGATAGGTGAGCTAATCTCGTACGTATGATAATCGATTAACCGTTATCAATTATGTTTTACTTATATAATACCAAGTGAACTTGTAAAAAAAAAATAAAAATAAAATAAGTTTAAAAACATCAAGTTCGAATCTATCTAGATTTTGTATAAGTTGTGGGTATTAGTACATTCGCTATATTACTAGATACTTTCGCTACACTTGGCAGTCTGGATTTTTTAATTATTCCCCTGTATACAGTCTGTATACTGATACTGGTTTATCACCGCAAGATTAGGTCACTTGGTCATCTTGCAAACTGATAATTCAAAAAAAAAAAAATAATAATAAAAACTAATCAATGAGTACAATTGCCGATATCTCCGTTTATGAATCTAGAGTAATTTCCAGTAGCGTACTTCACTTTATTCTAGATATATATTAAATAAAAGTATATTTTTGAAGAATTAGCGCAAACTATATTATTATTATGAAATAGCTCGTTTCTTAAAATATTACCGAACTTATCGTTTAAAACGTTGTGCCCAATTTTCACCCACAGAATTAAATTATATATTTCTATAATATTATCGAGTACTTTAGCAGCGTCGAACGTAAAAAATTCTTTGGATTTAATAGAATAAGAAACAATCATAAACTCTCGTTTTGAACAAAGAAATTATGTTTCGCCTTCAAGAATCCAGCTGGAAGCTAGTCAATTTACGACACGTTTTTATTTCATTTACAATATTAAACTGTTAACGCGATGTACTGAATATAAAGGAATTTTACTAAATATCAGAGATCTGGGCATTTTTAATATCACTGAATTAATAAATTTACTATGTTTGTAATTAATGCGTTAAATAATAAAAAATTGTACATCGAGAAATGATATGTAACTATGAATGTAGGAGAATAATATTGATTTAATTTTGATTATCGTCAGAAATAGAGCTCTGCAACAAAAATCGGCACGACATAATCTAGTCAGCTAAATTAATAAAATCAATGAAAAATAATAATAATCGAACTAATTTGTCCTTGCTTCGTCCGTTCGTTGAATTTGTTTAAATTCAGCTTCCACCTTATCGATTCCATTAACCATTTAGAAAGAAAAATAAAAATAAAACTCTTACCTATTCTTAAACAATATTTTGAACGTTTGTACGATTAATTTTAATTCTCAAAATTTGCAATTGAATAAACAGACTATTAATAAGTCATTAAAATTATTAAAGATTGAATTCGATTTGATACATTTATTAAGCACATCGTTATCGCTTCATTTAATTATCGATAATTGGCCAAACTATATATGCCTTATCTTTTAACGTTATACATATATCGATCATCGCATATAATTAACGAGTCCTCATTGCTTCATATTTATTATATATAACAGTTACAGACAAAACGGTCTCACTCTCTTGCTCTCTCTCTCTCTCTCTCTCTCTCTCTCTCTCTATATATATATATATATATATATATATATATATATATATATATCTTAAAATAACGCCCAGCATCCTGTCTACCAACAATATATTCATTGTTCGAGAAACACATACATATAAGTCTTGCGCAGCATCTTTCGATCTGCTTCTTTATCCTAGAAAAAGAAATTGAATCCGGGAGAGTTCACGCTGTAATAATCGAAAAGAAAAACCGTATAGACGATATAATATAATGTATAAGATATAAATTCTCTCGGTCGAAGAACAGCGCATCATAAACAACATTGTAACGCCTTTGCCCTTCCATAATGGAAAAGCGAGTTTCCGCATAGTCTAGTCTATATATATATATATATATATATATATATATATATATATATATATATATATGCAGCGTCCGGGGATATGCCCCAACGTGCGCGGCAAAAATCCCATAAATCATCGTCTACCTCGACGGGAGGCAGCCGCAGGAGGAGCTGCAGCAGCAGCAGCAGCGGTGGCGGCAAGAACGGCTCGCGTGCGCTCTCGTTGCCAGTGATGCCGAAATGAGAAACAGAGAGAGAGAAGGGGAGAGAGACAGAGAGTGGGAAAAAATAAAGAAATTACAGGGGCCACGGAAATAGGATGCCGGAAAATCAAGAGCAGCGGCAGCAGCCGCCGACGCCGCCGTAACCGCGTCGAATCGATTCTGGCACGTATCGCGGAAGAAGCGTGTAATACCGATATATCCGATTCTTTATATGTTGCATCTATATAACTGCCGATGCACGCGGTCGACTCTACTTTTTGAGGCTGACGTCCTCGGTGTGAAATAGTCTAAAACGTGTGTGTCTATATATATATATATATATATATATATATATATATATATATATATATATAGATTTACCTTGAGAGGAGGAACTAATATATGATAATTATCATATATAATAATCATAAAAGAGAACAGAGGAACGAGCGCGCGAGACGTTGGCGAGACACCGAGAAGATCGTTTCGGATCGTCTGCGTCAGAGCGTCGCGAAGAAAATTTGGCCGAGCGCTCTAGCGCGAACCGTTATTGCGTAAGGCCGCTTAGTGTATTATACACACACACACACTTGCGATTATATATATATATATATATATATATATATACACATACACATATTGTATGTACGCATATGCGAACCAACGAACGAACGAACGAAAGAGCATGCGAACGAACGATTAATCGACGCGCGCCGAAGCCTCGTCCGGTTCGACGTTTATATACAGCCTGTACATAATATATATATATATATATATATATATATATATATATATATATATATAACGCATTCACAACCAAGGTGAGACGACGGCTGCTGCAGCTGCGGCAACGACGACCGCGACAACGGCGAAGACGACTGTCGCCGACCTTTTTCCTTCTTTTTCTTTTTTTCTTCTGCTTATACGTTGATACGTATGCATATATGCATATACCTATGCGCACGTATGCACGTGTACACGCATCGACACGCATTGCCCGATGCCTCGCTTGTTTTGTCGGAAGCGCTTACGCGCGTATGTATGTATATATGCGTGTGTGCGTGTGTATTTTTGTGTATTTTTGTATTCGGGCGAGACAGTATATGCAATAAGCCTACTTATTGGCGCGTAAAAGCAAAGACGAGGACGACGCGGCTGCGTGGCGGATTTCCAGCTAAGACATCGATATATGTATGAAGCAGAATTTGTATAAAGAGTGTACCGCGCGTTGCCGCGAGTCAACGTCGGAGGGGTGAAAACGCGAGGACGCGAAAAGCTGTAACGCGCGATCGGTATTTTTCTCTCTATATATATTGGATTTCTATATATTTATAAACATATATATATATATATATATATATATATATATATATATATATATATTCACAATTAATATGTATATACCTTTTAATCTTATTGGGTAATCGATAATTTGCAGAAATTTTTCTCTAGATATAGTAAGTTTTATGAGCAGACACGGCAAGTTGGGTTTATGGAGGGTATATGCAAATTTCATGTATCCAACGATTGACCGGGTATGAAATTCCAGCGGAATAAGAAATGCGGAAAAAGCCCTAACCTATTCATTGTACCCTAAATATGCTCGAGTTCTCAAATAAAAGTGCGTCACCTAATAAAACTTAGAAGCCAGCATACATCTCACGTTCGTAGTAAGCTTTAATTATTAAACAGCTATACATATAGATAGGTAATACAAATTCTAAGATTGAAAAACTCCAGAAAATAAATAATTTTTCTTATAGTATTAAAACCAGCAAATGTGACGAAGAATATACCTAGACAAAGAATTAGATTAAAAAAGCTGCTATGTGTCGTTCAACCAAAATTAATGAAATTTGTTAAATTATTATTAGCAGTTGCAGGATCTTTTTTTACGCACGAGCGCTCATTTTCAACGTTATTTTCGATTTAATAATTTTATGCGGAAATGTATGCAACACAAGGGCTTCACCGTATTAAGATCTTCATTTCATTATAATACTAATTTTTTCATTGTTCTTTTTAATTAATTTTTTTTAATTAATCACATTTTTTTGAACATGTCTCGGGGGGGGGGTCGAAAATTCCATACCCAAGAAGTAGTTTCCCGTGTTTACAAGTACACGAGTTATTTATTTATTTTTTTTAGCTTTTTACGAAGAGTAAAAGGGCATCTGGAAGGGCATATTCGTTGTTGTTGTTTTTTTATTTTGTAAAGAAGTCCGTACCAACGTTCAATGACCCGGACTAGATTTGTATCCATATATTACAAAAAAATAATAATAATAATAAAAGAACTGACAACGCGAACTGGAACAGTATACAAAATTCTTTGTCATTTTACGTTCAAGCGCCTTTACAACTGTCTTATTGGCCACGAAAATCAGTTTAGTGCAAGCATTGTATATTGAATTTTGTAATATTTATTGCGACTGTATCAAATATTAGCGATTTTTTTTTTTAATCTAAATTAAATTTTTTAATCTAAACTAAAACGTGATACTGTATAGCAATACTCGATGGCGCATTTATTCATAAATCGTTCAATAACGATCGTTCTAAAGCGAGCAGCTATTTCGCGCGTAAAAAGCGATATATTTATAAAATTATTATATACTTCGTTATAGGCATCAGTTACGAGAGAATATAAATTATATATGCTAGTGTGTGTGTATATAGCATTGTCAACGCCCGTGCCGCGACGCGCCGAGCAAAGGCCAGACCGGCGATTATGCTATATATATATATATCGCGCGCGCTTTCGCAACTGGCCAAATTCCCGATCGTTCAGCGCCGAGCGCCGCGGATCTAATCGTCTAGACGAGCCATCCGCCGAGGCATTTGACCGATGAGTTCAACGATTACATATATGTATATATAGCTCTGTTCAGTTAAACGAACAAATTGGTCACTGTGCATTCAAACATAAAAATACGCTCGAACATTCTTCTACAGATTTTAACGTATCTTGCTGTACGCCGAGCATAAAACAAACGCATTCTAATAATTGATTTTGTCAAAGTAAAAATTTTTTTTTTAACAGAACGATTTGATATTAATAGAACGAACCTAAATACATAAGCTCATATATCACTTTTAGATTATTTAATATTTAATCAGACTAAATTTAATATTTCTTAATATCAATTTTACTTAATTATAATATCTACAATGAAAAAATGGAACATAGGTTAAAAAATAATCTCATAGCTATAAAAGTCATTTTTACCATAATTATTCATTTTCTGCAAGTAGGTAATTATATATATATATTCAGTTGGAGTATTAGTAGGAGGGCGAATAAAGTTGTTTTTACAGCTAAGAGAACGTCACTTTTTTGACTTTCTATTATTGTATATATTATAAAGTGCAAGAGACTTCACAAATGCGCTATTACGACTTTTTTATTAGGTTCTACATCAGTATATATATATATATATAGTAGAGTTTCAGTCATAAATTGAACAACTCGTTTAAAGAATAAATTCGCTTTGATGCGTACACAATGACTTATGCAGTGGATAGAGAATTTTAGTGACTAAAGAGATCGTCTAACTTCGTAAATACGGGTAAGCGATTATAAAAAACTTTCATGCTGAAAGTGTAATTAACTTTAAAATTTTCTAATTTCAAAATTTTTCTATTAAAGAAACGCCATAAAAACTGTCAAACATTTCTTTGATTAACCACTTTCCTCGATTAATTTTGTAATTGGTAAAAATATACTAGCATTAACAAACAGAACGATGTTAAAAGTAGTATAATAATAAAATGTTTATGATAATTTCAAATATGATAATTGTCAATATTGTCAAAATGGCCAACTGTCGGTAGCTGGATGAAAATCATTTAGCGTTATTTATTAACAATTTGCATGCCAATATCATTGAATCACGCTTAAATAAAAAGTAATTAATTTCTCATAATGTAATTCTTGGATGCTGAAATAAACTAATCTAACCATGAATTTAAATCTTACGTATATGACAGTAGACCGCAAAAAAGGTCGGTTCATTTCAATATCGGTATAATGACCATTATATGGCAATAAAACTCACACAATCTCGCGATAAAACACATGCTACAAGTCAATAACCTCGATACGTATTTGCGTGTAGTCCGTGCTCGTTGCTCGAAGTGCTAAATATCGAGGCGTCCGAACGTGTAAACGCGCGTTTTGTCACGCAATTGTACACATTTTATTGACATATAATGGTCAATATACTTAGATTGAAATGGACTAACTTTTTTACGATCCGCTATAGCAACATCGAGGCGAATGAAAGTGATTTAAATTCAGCATAATAAAAAAACAATTACCGGGCGAAGTTTTTTACTTCACCGTGGGTTATATATCGTTTAAATATATAGCTTAAACAGCACATGTTTCAGTTCTCCATTACATATATGTATATTACATTTTTAAAAATTGCTGTAAAAATAGCATTAATGTTCCTTTAATCATCACAATTGTATATATAACACATTGTATTTATTCACTAATAATTAATGATCTTTCCAAACTTGAAAGATAAAAATTGTTAAAAATGAAAAATAATTTAGACAGTCTTTGAATTATCGTGAGAGTCGATGAATGAGATACACTGTATTATGCGGGTGGTGAATTCGCTGGACAAATAGCTCTCGGCCTATGCCATAATTTAATAATAGTCTGGTATATGTACGTCAAACGTGTAAGGTATACTCTTTTAACCCACATGCTCCGACCACATATCGATCCTAGACCCCCATTAAGCTCCTCTGACCTACAGATCGCATCTATATATAGATAATTGACTATGGTAAATATATACACTAAAGCTTCTGGGAATATATTTGTATGAAGCTCGCAAACTCCCACAGATCCACTTTTACTCCATATATTTATATATCCTGTTTAGAAATTTAGTATAGAATCCTTCCTGGATTCAGTTAGATTTTCCTATTTCTATATTAGGGATTCGGGAAAGAAACTATAATAGTTTCCAACTAAGTAGGAATATCCCATATTTTTAGGGTCTTATAGTAGAAATATCTAACTAAATTCTCGTGTGAGACGAGTTCTTTTCTAGAGAATTCTATTTATACAATCCATTCAAAATCAAATCTTCTTTTTTTTTATATACATTACCAGATATTACGTCTTTACATATATGTATATTGATTATCCATATAAATTACAAAGCACAATTTCATTTTGCTTAAAAAACAACCCACCTGACCAGCGTTTGAACCAATGACTCTCATTCGCAAGCTAATGCACTGTACACTAGGCCACATATTATACATGGCGTGAAATCATAACATATGCACATAACAGCTCGACTGTACACAAAGCGCAGATTATAGAATATTTTTTAGGATTCTAACGTGGAGATCTGAATTTTGTCTGTATAGAAGAAAAAATCTAAAGGGCATTTAAATAGATTCAAAACAGAAATTACTATTTTTTCTATACTTTTACTAATCTAAAATTTCAATGCTCGGACAAAAAAGGGATGAACCTGAAGTTCTTTCATACATAGGGACTAGTTAAGTAAATCTAGCCAGATTCATTGGAGTAATAGATAGAATATAACGAAAATTGAAGAATTTCAGGGAAAGCCTACTCGGATCAATAAGTTATAACGTGTATGAGGCAATCAGCAGTATTGCTAACTAAAATTTATAGCTTCTGCCGGGGATACGTCGAGGGTATTTCTACCCGGTACATATACTCTCGGGGGGTAATCGCCGTATGCAGTACACGATAGAACGGTTACATTCTCTTCTCGTAATCATCCCGCGAAACGCCCATATATATATATATATATATATATATATATATATATATATATATATATACATTGTACACATAGAGTCCAAAAAACACACCTTGCCCAGGAGCTGGCCCTTGTAGTAGGCCCTGCCCTGCTCGGAGTCGACCACGTACGCGGCGTCGAATTCGTTGCTCGCGGGGGCCGCGCCGCTGTTCCAGGAGGAGGTCGACGGCCCGACCGAGGACGAGGGATGCTGCATCTTGCTGTGGATGAGGGCGTTCCGGGGCCGCCTCGGGCCGCCGGCCGACTGATGCTGCTGATGATGGTGCGCGATTACGCTGCCGTTGGTCGTGCCGCTTACGGTGGTGGCGGGGGCCGCGGTCGTCGTGGTGGTGGTCGTGGTCGCGGAGCCCGGGGGCCCGGAGCTCAGTCTCGCCGACGACGAGACGTCCACGTAGGCCCCCGAGCTCGGCGTCGAGGACGACTGGCTGCTCGCGCTGTTGGGGCTGCCGGTCGACGTTTGCTGTTGATGATGATGACGATAATGACTCTGCGCGTGGCATTGGGCCGGAAATTAAAAAGTTTAATGTGTATATAGAGGTATTGTATATAGATAGAATAGAGCGTTGGCACAAAATTATAGACAAGAAATTATTCTACGAAAGTGTGATAAATGAACGGAAAATAAAGTTTAGAATATTAGGTGAAGTATACCCAAAGTTGGAGCAAGATCAAGTCTTTTTTGAATTTGAAAATTTCGAATACTATATTTAAATAACATATATTTATATCAAAGAATATATATATATATATATATATATATATATATATATACTACGATAAATTAAAATGTGTTCCGTTTTAACACGCTTGGGTTTAATATTCAAGAGAAAGAACAACATTTTTGCGCTCGATTTGACCCTAAGCCCTGATAATAATCTAGACCATTTAATTTGAAAAAACATATTGAATTTTTATGACAAGATTATAAGGATATGATCGATTAGTAAATATATTATATAACGATATTAAAGTCAGACTAAGCAGTTGCATCTATTATTTCATAATTTTTATGTTACTTTTACTGGTTACAACATACAAGCCAGTTTTTAGAAAGTCTTTCCTAATATGAATGTAAGATTTGTCGTTCGTTCCAATTTAGCTTAAGAATATATACTTTCAAGAACTATGCGAGCACTCTCGTGTCCTCATTCATCAAAATTAAAATTGCTAATGACGCTAAAAGCTGATTTCTTAATGTACGTACAAGTTATTTTTCAATTGAATCCTTACTTTCATTAATAAGTAATAATATTGTTGTAAATGAATTTACTAAAAATGATTCCTCGCATAATATATTATGTAAAATATGTAAAGAAAATTTGCATTCTATTAAGTAAATCATCAATTTCAAAATAAGTAGACAAAATTAATATTTATAATCAATTCTTATGCTTGATATTGCAGAAAATCTAAAATTCTATTCAAATACTTCACCTTCTATAATAGAATTATTGTGTATTTAGCCGTAAAATCTTGACGAATTCATATTTACGTATAAAATAAATATGGTCCCATCGGGAATTCTCTAATCGTTTCGATTTTTGAAATATGACTCTTTTAAATAATATAATATTTATAATCAAGCAATCTAATTGTCTAAGGTCAAAATGATTATACATAAAGATTAAATCCAATTCCAATTGAAACTTAGAAAGAGTTGAAATTCAAATTCCAAAACAGCATATTTGAAGATAAATGCATATATAATTGAGATGATTCCTTTATTCTATAGTTTCATTCCAATGATAGACAGCCATTCGAGTCAATTTTCGTTTGATACAAATTCTTTTTTAAATATCACAATGAGTCAATGTTTCAAAACAATTTTCTGAATCCTCCTCGAAATCTTATACCGGAAAATAAACAACGTTTGGACAAGTTTAAAAGCTATAAAAATTAATCAAGTTTGGACCAAGCATCCAATCACCCGATCAATTTTACCGATAAACAACAATTCACGTACTAGAACCCCTTCTATATTCATATATCCAAAGAATCTTTGCAATAACGCCCATAAATATAATATGCATGTGCTTGTACAGCATCTGTCTCGCGCGGACCAACCTGATGCCCGTGATACCGATGCTGTGACTGCTGCTGCTGCTGCTGCTGCTGCTGCTGCTGTTGCTGTTGCTGCTGCTGCTGCTGCTGGAGCTGCGCCTGCAGGGCCCGGAACTCGCTGCTGCCGCAGGGCGACTTGGTCTGGGGCGATTTGGACGGGTAGCCCGGGTGCGACGAGTACGAGGTCTCGGACTCGAGGGGGGCCGAGGAGCCGTAGCCGATGCTCCCGTTCTCGGTGCACTCGCTGCGCCGGCGTGCTCGCTTCATCGCCAGGTAGCTCGTCGAGCCGCTGACGATGGAGGAGGAGCAGCCGCCTACGTGGCCATTGCCGGGCTTGCTCTTCTCGTGGTCGGTGAGGCGCAGCGACGAGCCCGAGCTCTGCTGGTCCGTCAAGGAGTTGCTCCGCGAGCCTGGGCGGAGAGGGGGGCCGGTAAAAAACAGAAGAGAAGATATAATTCATTTCCGGGGATTTCGGGAGAGAGAGAGAGAGAGAGAGAGAGAGAGAAGTGCGCGAGGCTGTGGTTCAATATACCAAACCATTGTATGACACTGTACTTGTAAGTATTCATTAGATGACACACTCTCTCTTTTTCCGACAATAGAAACAGACCGTTACAAAAAATATACTGAAATTTTTTTTGTGTACTTAATTTTCATGGAAAAGGCACTCGGACTTTAAATTCATTGAAATTGAATTTCTTGTATTCCGATCAAAGGGGGCCTCTGTATGTATATATACTAAATGAACATGGTTGTGTAAATATTGACAAAAATTTTTATGCCATCGATTTGTCTAAGCGCGTTTATTTTTACGGTGAATTAAGTAGATGTTCTTATAAAATTATGGAATCTTGAGCGAATCATAAAAAATGTATAAATATTTAAACATGGATTTTTTTTATAAGGCTCGTTAAACATTAACGTATTCGGTATAATCTGTATCCGTAGCTTGAATAACGCATTTAATGATAAAAAAATGAAAGATTAAAGATTATATTAAAATTATATTGAAATAATTAAATATTTTAAACATTGCACGTGATCCGGAAAACATTCAATGATCAGACACGCGCGCGCGCGCCCACATACACTCCGCTTATTAAAATTAAATGTAAATTTATATATATAGTCAGTAACAAATTAATAATGATCAAAAATGATAAAAGAAAATTAAGAAATGAATTTCGTTATGTAGCTTGTCATATCTCTAAAAATCTATTTTTAATATTGATTAAATATACCTTTAGTCAGTAAGATGAATATTGTATAAATTAATTATCTAAAATTTTATATACAGCGAAAGTGTAAAAAATAATGCTATAATCTACAATGTTTAGACTACGAAAAATATCATTCTCGAAAGTAAAATTAATCAATCGTTATAAATAAAAACATCAATGAATTTTTCACAAAAGGTTTTTTATAAACGCCAATTCTTATATTATTTCATTATTAATAAATAAAGAACCTATTTTTTTGTTTTATTGAAATTCGTAGATTGTATTAGATTTCTTTATTATTTCCAATTATTATTTGTAATAATTTAAAATTTGTATTATCAAAATATACCTAACAGAATTTCTGTTTATTTTTTATTCATATTACTCATTATTTTATGTAGTATTCATTCTTGCAAAATAATATTTGTTTATTATATAAAATTTTGAGAATCTCTCTATTTAGATTTTAAATACACTAATATATCAGAAAAAATATTCGTTTTAAATAAAATATATAGAATTATTTTTAAAGATAATTATTTAAATAACACTACATATGTAATTTATTATTATTTAAGTAGTATTCGTTTAGAAAAATCGGTTTACTTCGTGTCAATATTAAAACAAGATATTTACTCAATAATAATTTATTTTATTAACAGTTTACAATTTTTTTTAAACAAAATAAATGAATAGTTTTGGTATAAATATCTCTAGATTTGCGTTTATTAACTAAATATTGGTGTATATATATATATATATATATATATATATATATATATATATATATATTAAAAATAATATTGCAACACACAAAATTGATCTAAATTACTTGAATCCCTTCGAAGTCGGTTTTTATTGTTAAAAAAAATTGTCGTTTTTATTTGAATTAACAGCTAATTATATTAATAATAATAAAAGAAATCAGAAGATTAAATTGTCAGCGACAGATAATCGATTTAAAAGAGAAGTTTCAAAAACCATAATTTTTTTTGACTAAACACAAATTATATATATTTATACTGTCTCATACATACATCTTTATAAGCAATTATGAAAAACAGCGAAATAAATTATTAAATCAGCGTAATTAATGAATAATTTCTGCGATAAAAAATCTAATATTCCTGCGTACTTTTTGAGTACAGGTGTAGTATAATAAACAGATCTATAGGATATTTCATCGTTTAATGTTTATTTACTTGATTCAACTGCTAAACGTTTATCAATATATCTATTTCAAGGATTTCAAGTATACGAGACCATTGTGTAAGACAGACACAACGTGCGTGCGAGCGCGCCAGTTTGCACAGTGGCAATTTTGTAAATAAGACGTTTATTGTATTTTTCAAGCATTATTATGACGCGTCCTTCGTTTTAACGGATGTATCAATTTGTCCGACCTATTCGATTTTTTTCTTCGACGATTTTAATTGAAATTAAAATAATACATAATCGAATCTGACATCATATTGGCAGTAATTGGGCTATTCTAAATTCGAAACTCTTTTGTTTATGTTCTGCCGTATACCTAATAACTGTAAAGGGTTACAGAACTATTTTTAGAAGTGGTTCAAAGTAAAAAGTTTACTGCTGTAACCTGTATTTTTTCACATTACGCAGTCTAAATTATGTACTCGCGGCCCAGTTAGTTTGAAAGCAAAGACCTGATTTTCCGTAAAATCGACTTTTTTTTTACCTTTGACCGCTTTGTCGATTTTCTTCATTACGATTTTGCGCGTGTCGGCTTATTTTCTCACAATTATCTTTCAAAAAATGACTCATTATTACTTTTTACAATAGTTAATGTTTTCAAAAGATTTTTCTTTTCCTTTTTATTAGTTCACTGTCCATCTAGTATGTATCGGAATAATGCGTTGATTTGAAAAATTAAGTCAATTAACGTGTATTCGAAGCAGATGTATGAACAAAAAAAATACATCAATATTCTTATGATTTTTATTATTTTCAGTATACTGTTACAATTTGGACCTAATGGAAAAAAATCAGTCACCATTCATAAGTGCAAACAAATACAGATATGTTTTTTAAAAATTTTAATTAAAAATTTTTTAATTCTTATTTAATTATCAACATATAGGAAACGTATTCAAGGCTGATTTTATAATGCCACAGCCTCAAGTATGAAATTTTGTATTTTTTGTAAAGCACAGAAGGAAATTAATTCAGGAAACGCTGACAAATCCCCCACCATCCCCAAACATCCCCCACCTCTCTCTCTCTCTCTCTCTCTCTCTTTCAGTCCCTAACATACACTCATTATCTCTGAAACTGTCTCCGCAGACTCATTGTTTCTACATATATCTCGTATCAGAGATAACAATGATACTTATATCCAGGCTAATCGCGACACTGCCTTGGCAACCATGCATATGTGATACTACAGATAAAGATAAAAACATTCCCCTTGAACTAACTGACATCCCCGTGGATGAGAAAAATTTTGGAGTATGCTACGACGATTTGTGTATTGTGTGTATATATATATATATGTACATACTATAAGGAGTGAGGCGCAGGTGATGTTCTTCGAAAACCGCAACAACAACACAAAAACAACAAAAAAATGCCTCGCTCTCACCTGTCATCCTCGGCGGGCTTGGCGGTTGCGCTACCTCAGCTGACATCTTCCTCGACCGTTCCAATTGATATCTGTCTCTCCCTCCTTCTATATATATATATATATATTCCGCTCCTTTCGTTCCACCCCCTCTCAGCCGTGCTGATCCTCTACGATACACTTTCCTCCGGTGCGGGAGTCCTGCTCCGTGCACTCATTCCTCACCGCATGATAACAACGACAATGCCGCACCGATGCTCAGCGCGCACCGACCACAGACGGTCTGCACACATTTAAATATACGTATAACAAACGCGCGCACGCACACACCGCGCACATACAACACACGGAGATGGAGAGAGAGAGCGAGCGCGCGCGCGCTTTCGATATCGATCGCGCAAAAGCTCTCTCGTTCTCTTTCTCTCTCGACCGCCCTCTCTTCTCGTGATACACTCTCGCGAGCGTGGGAGCTTTATTCGCGGACGCGTGATTGTTCGCGCTGGCTCTACTATATGTAGGTGTGAATGTGGACGTGTCGTGTGTGTGCGTGTGTAATACTCCAGGAGCCGCTGAGCGCTTTTGCCGATATTATGTATACATTATATGTGTATATATATATATATATATATATATATATATATATATATATATATCGATGTAGACAAGCACTCGCGCGCACCCGGGCAAGGTCGGGCTGTATTAGCAGCTTTCGCGCTGCTTTTCCCGACACCACTCGACCTTCCCGGCGACCGCGGAGGCCTCCTTCTCCTCTTCCGTGTGCATCCTTACATATGTATATTTGTACAACGTACGGAGCATACGCTCACCAGCGCACCGAGGACGCGATTCTCCCTTGTATATCGTGTATAAACGATAAATACCGGAGCACTCTTTGTGTATATAATACGGGCGCGCTCTATGCGATGTCCGCGCAGCCTCGTCGCCTCGCCGCCACTGCTGACGATGATGCGCGCGGGGACCGATGCCCTCGATCTCTTTTTAAATTTCTCTCCCTCTCTTTTCTTCTGCCTGCCCTCGCGGCGAAGGTATCTATATCTATATACTAGGTGGGTATATATATATATATATACACACACACATACGCGCGTCCTCCTGGGTGTGCGCAACACGCGTGTTTATAATATATATATATATATATATATATATATATATATATGTATATTACACGCGTGCGTGTGTGTACGACGCGCGCTCGCGCACCGTGGGAACTGATGATGCGACGCGAGCGCGCACGAGAGGAGTTCTCGGAGGCAGCGCGGCTGCGGCAGAAGCAGAAGCAGCAGGGTGTAGAGACATAGAGAGAGAGAGAGAGAGAGAGAGAGAGAGAGAGTGAGCGAGAGGAAAACAGCGCGACGGGGAGCAGCGTGAGAGGGCGGTCCGGCGGGCCTCCTCGAAATTATATCGCGCAGGTGCAGCGCGCAGAGCCGGCGGCGGCTCGCGCCGGGCGAACGGCGTCTAGTCTATATTATGTATATGTACACGTGCGCACACACAAGTCGGGGATACACAAACGCTAGTTCGCGCGTGCGACACCTTCGGGGGGCTATAGGCCTCTTCTTGCGCGGAGCACCGCACCGAACCGCGGGCTCGCTCCCTCGCCGATCATCCCGCGGGCACTTTCTCGCCGAGGTTCGCTGCTTATCTCTTTTTTTTCCCTTTTCTCTCTCTCTCTCTCTCTTTTCCTATCTTTCAGTCCCGTCTTTTTATTTCTTCCTTTATTTCTTGTCCCCCTGTTTTTTTCGTCGAGCGGGTAATATATGCTATACAAATATATCAGTATGTATACTACGCGCAATCGTCCACCGCGAGACCGCATCCGGCGAGTCGTCGCTCTCGACTACTATATATCGAGTGTGCCCGCTGGCTGAGCTGGCTCGCTCGGCCGCCGTGCTCCCTTTCTCTTTTTGTTCCTTCTCCTCCTCCCTCCCTCTCGCTCACTCACTCTCTCTCTCTCTCTCTCTCTCTATCGATCCCGCACTCCTTTCCCCACCCTTAAACGCGAGTTCTTCCTCTCCCGTTTCCGCGATATCTCGCTGTCCCTCCCCCCGCGCACTGTTTCCACACTCGTTCCTCCTCTCACGCGCATACAGATAAGAAAGCTATATCATACACCTCTATATACAAACATACATACACACACACACACACACACACACACGCGCGCGCGCGCACGCACGCACGCACGCACATATGTAATTGATGCTTGCGCATAACACGTGCGTGGGTGTAGTTTCTGGAAGGGGGAGGGGGCGTGAACCACGCCGAGCACGTGTGTCTCTCTCCCTATATATATACAATATAAATATAGGCGCTGCAGCCGTACAACGATCTGAGGAGGACACACGCAATGCGGCACTAGCACTACAGCGCGTGGAGCTCGGATACTCTCCGTGTCCAGGAGGTCGAGGGACAGTGCGTATATTTATATATAATACATGCGGACAGGCTTGTCGCCGTTTACACACACGCACGCGCGCACGCGCATGCACATATTGGTAACTTATAGATGATAAGTAATATATATATATATATATATATATATATATATATATATATATATATATATACACGGTGTGTCGACACCCTCGTACGGCCACGAGCTGCCGGCAAACGACATGCCAGAGCAGCACTGTCGTCGTCCCAGATAATATTCGTGGTCTCCAACTCTCGGAGTGAAGTGTGCGCTCCTCTTACTCTGTCCCTCCCTATTTCTCGCATTCGCAGTTTTCTTCCTCGAGATATTTATATATATATATATATATATATATATATATATATATATATATATATATATATACACAACACTCATATGTGCGTGTGTGAGTAGTGCGTGCGTGCAGCGCCCGCGGTGCCTCCCTACTGTACAACTCCCTCTTGAACGGCTGCTGCTGCCCCTCTACTTCCCTCTCTCTCTCTCTCTCTCTCTCTCTCTCTCTCTCTCTCTCTCTCTCTCTCTCTCTCTCTCCCTCGCTTTCTTGGCGATACACCGCAGCCACACAGCTGCGGTGTATGAGTGTAGCGCGCGCAAGGTTAGTTACCTTGACTCGTAAGATTGCATGCGCATATATATATATATATATATATATATATATATATATTTCTTTATTTCTTTATTTATTTATTTACATAGAGGCTGAGATTTTTACATCTTTGACGGATAGGTTAGAATTATGCCGCGAAGACGAGGAAGAAATTGAGACGGGAAATGTGATTCCGTTTTAGAAATGTTGCCGAATTTTCTTCATTTTCAAATTGACAGTAAATGCAGTGATAATAAATCGGTTTTAATGTGCCGTCTCTGAATTAAATCTTGAAATCAAACATTTGAGCTATAGTCCAGCTGTTTGAATAAGTCGTGCCGTTTGAGTAACATTTCAGCAAGTGCTTGAGCCACTCGAACATTTCACCCGTTGGTGATAATATTAGATAAATAGATAGCTGTGTATTAATAATAGCTCGCCAAATACAATACAATAAAATGAATTAATGCATTATGTGTGAACAAATAATAACGAAAAATAATTTTTGCTACGCCGTCAAAGTGTTTTTCATCTAAAGCATTAACATTCTATGTTTAATCTTATAAAATAACGGAGTAAGTCCAACTTATCAATATCACAATAAGTTATAAATTGTAACAGTAATTAAATTTTATCTATCATTGTATATAAAACTTAACTCTAGGTGTATAAGGAATATAAATAAAAATTAATTGATTAAAATGTCTTAAGTGCTTAACCATTTTTATTGTAAATCAACGCTTTGCGAAAATGCGAACCGTTGCTGGAGCCTTCCGTATAAATTACAGCTGTTCAAATCGATCGAACATTACGTTCGAACAGTATATGTATATGTTCCACTATGCGTAAAAACATCGGAGCTACGAACATTTTTGACGTTCAAACATCGCGAACGGCACGAATGGCATACAAAGGGCCAAAACGTTCGAGCAGCTCGAGCTCGCTCGTGCGTCTCGAATAATTTCAGGCTCGAGCAAAAGTACCAGCTGTTCCACCTTCGCGGCGCATTCGTTTTCTGGCCTCGTGCTATGTGCGCGCGTGCACGCGGCGACCGTTGAACGATCGCGAGAGCCAGGAGCGCTATCGCGCGGCTTTCGAGCGCTTCGCGCGCATCCGATCATTATTGCGCGCTGATTTATAAAAAGGGCGGGGGGGGGGTTGTGTAAAAAAGTCGATCGCTCCGCGAATTCGAGAGTAGACGAAGACTATCAAGTAGCGCGTTGGAAAATTACAACAGACTACGCGTTAAACGGGCTCGAGTGCCATAACCTGCAAACGTTACCTCCAAGGGACGAGTTTCACCGCGTCCGTCACGAACGACGTCACCGAGGCGTCTTTCTTAATCTTTATACGTTAGATTGAGAAAAAACGCCCTTTCTTAACCTCTCTTTCGTATTAAAAATTTTGATTAATTCGAAGCATAATCGAGCATTTAAATAAAAATAGGGGGGTTACTCTACGATACATGATAATTTGGCTGTATGCGATCAAACACCAGCTTTAATTGATATATATTAGAAGCTGGTAATAAAACTGCTCGAACGTTTAGAAATGTTATTTGAGAGCGTTGCAAATTTGTTTGTTTAGAATTTAGAGTAGCGCAACTTCAGATAATAATTATTTATGATCCAACTTTTCCACCTATGTTCTTTTATTTGTTAAAGAAACTGCGGTTTCTCGATTCGATGCATTGCAATCAATGGAAATAAATAAATTAAATTAATTGTATCTTTGCATTATGCAGTTTTACTGTAGTTATAAAAAATACCTTCTTTGCATGCACACACACACACACACACACACACACACACACACACACACACACACACACACATATATATATATATAATATGATATTAATAATGATTTTATTACTATCATGTATGATATTAATAAAAATGCACTGTATGCTGCCGCATCGACTCTCGTCCTTCCGTTTAATTTTAAAAAGTTTACTTCAGCTATTATTTTTACGGGGTGACGCATAATTAACTTTAATGCACCGTATATATTTTATCCGTGACGTGATGTCACCTTAAAATTTCCAATATTGTCCCTATATATATTTTATTCACGACGTAAAGTACGTCATCAAAAAAAATTTTTTTATAGCGATCAAGACCTTTTTTGCCAATTGTATATTTAACCATGTTCTTCCATACGTCTAATAATAAAAAAATTATCTTTTGAACACTGTAAGTTATATAGTTTTGAAAAAAAACAGAAATAAAAAAAACGAATTGGCTATTTAAACACGAGACTCTAAATTTATCGTTTCTCAGCATGAATATACATAATTTGTTACTACACCTTATTTAAAAATAGAGTAAATGATTGACAGCTGTAATTATTTTAACGCGCATGCATATAGTTTGCAGTATCTACTGAATATATACATATATGAGTAATCGCTGCCTTTCTAAAACAGTTCTCTAACGATTCGCAATAAATTAATAAATAATATATGCAATAGTGTTTTGAATGATACTATAAGTAGGTGTTAATAATTTCTTCAATAAAGCTTTTTTAAATGATAATTTAAACACACGCTCACATACGATAACTATATTTTTTGTCAGCATATCTTATGTTTGTTGCATCATATTATCTTTACATTTAAAACTTTATATTTCACATATTTTTTTAACCTGCCAAAGATTTTTAATATTACAGTTTTACACATCTTGTGTAAGTTCATATACCTTTGACAATAAGCGAAGAACTAATTTCTTCATATATATATATATTATATATAAATCAGCGAAATTCTTCGCGATTCATTTTCTCAGAACTACTCTAGTGAACTGCTAATTAAGAGTTTAAGACCTGCGAAGAACTGGGTTATACGATACCTCCATTGAAGAATCTCAAGTACTAAATTTAAGAAAGGAATATAAAATAGCATTAACTCGAATTTTGCAATATATATGATAATTCGCATACAGTTTGATTTACATAAAAAAATTAGTCGATAAAAAATTTAAAAAATCGAATTATCTATACTTTTTTTAACAGAATATAAGTAACGTAGAATGGAAGAATTGAAGAAATGAACATAATTTGTATTATTATATTAAGGCAATACATATATATATATATATATATATATATATATATATATATATATATATATATACATACATATAATCTGTGAATCTGTAAATCGATCTTTCACAATAAGCTACAGATTGTCACAATCGATCTAATTCCGCAAATTTTCCACTGCTCGCAGGACCTGTACGTTCGACTCTCAAAATACATCGCGCATACCAGGATACGCAGAGCGCACGGCTAAAAAGTACGGGTGGAGGCCGATCGTAAAAAGTCTCCCTCCAGTATCCTTATATTGTCGAAAAAGTTACGCTTTAAATCCGCCCTCCGTGTGCGCCCGCGCGCTCACGCACGTATTCGTGCTCATCCGCGCGCTATATATAATACACAGATATAATAAATGGATATTCGTATAGGCGCTCGCGCACCGACCTCGGCTCCCATTCAGCCTCCAAGCGGCCCTCCCTCCCGCGCAGCGCGCGGTTATTCCCACCCCGCCCGCATACGTTCATACCGCGCGCGCGCATACGTTCGTTCACCTATACAGCTAAATAAAACGTGTTTTCCTCCCTCTCGTCCCCCCCCCGTCCCGCGGCTCCCCTCTTGCTCCCGGATAATATGTAACCGCACGCGAGCGCGCGTTCCCCGCGCGCGGAGAAGTGGAACATAGAAAGAGAGAGAGAGAGAGAGAGAGAGAGAGAGAGAGTGGGATAGGGACGGGGAGGGGGAGGGGGTGGCAAGGAAGATCGACCTGCGCGCACGTGTCTAATCATGGAGCGACCTGCGCGAAGCGGTCGAAACCTCGCCTCCCGTAAATAAATCTACGCGACGCCCCGGCTCTAGGCCCGAAGGAATACATTTCGATAATCCAGGCGTTCGAGTGCCGCAATATACTCGAGATATAGTGGAGATCAGCTCGCGAGCCAGTCGCGAGCGCATCGGACGTTCCAGCTGATCGGGCGAAATTCGGCCGCGCCGACGGTCCTGGCCTTTCGAACGCCTCGGCCCCCTCCCGACGTTTCAATCGGCCCAGCTGATTCGACTCTTTCAAGCCTTCCAGCGTTTCGTCCGCTGCTCGGCTCGTCGAGCCGCTCGAGCGGCCCGATCGATTTAAGAATCTCGTTCGCCCGAGCCGTTCGAGCGCTTCGAATTTCCTCGCGAACGCGCGCGGCGCCGGGGTGTGGGAACTTTTTTTGCGCGTTCGATCAGCGCCAACTGCTCCGCTACGCCGTCCGACAAAACGCGAACGCTTCGATCCAGTACGCCTCGAGGTCCGCGCCGCCGCGGCGAAAGTATCAGCCCTAATTTCAAGCTATGCGACAGCCAGGACTGTCGCGTCCTTACAATGACGGCGAAACTGGGCGCGCGAGCGGCTCGGCGCGTTATATAAATTTCGCGCGAGGAGGCCGTTAATCGTCGCCCCTCCTCGGGCGTGGATCGGTTATAATTTTAGTTTTAAGCGGGCCGGGGCGCGCGAACGCGTCTATTATTGGCCGGTCGTCGAGCGGGGGAAAGTTGGAGACGCATATCGCACGTATGCAGGCGCGCCTATAGGTATTACAGATTTTGGTACGCTTGAAAAATATGGGTCGAATTGGTATTGGAGAAAGTCCGTATGTACGCACGCATGTATGTGTACACGTATATATCGGGCCGGAATAATATTGCGCGAGCGGTGGCGTGCGCGGAAATCACCCGCTGCTGCGGCGGCTCGTAAAATCCGCTCGCGTCATCGATATATAAGCGCAGGGACGGACGAACGGACGCTCGATGCCCTTTGGGCGGACACCTTTTTCGGGGTCACACACGCGCGCACGCACACGTACACACACTGGGCAGTACTTTTTTGATTGCTGCTTTGTTTTTTGTTATTAAACTCCAGAAAAATAAGAGCCTTTCCTCAGAAATATCTCGAAAAATTTTCGGTATCTCCTGTTGAAAAAATAAAAGAATTAAATATGTAGCTTTCGATTATATGTATTTATACGGGCGCGCGCGTGCGTATGTACAATAATGTTTTCCGTAGATGGACAGGTAAATTCGTCAAAAGAAAAGTTCTATACGCTTATAGTATTATAAGATCGTTTGAGAGTATTATTAATATAAATTTAAACGAGCGCTATAGTTATTTGTGCTCTATAATATGCTACAGTAAATTCAACGCTTATACGTATTTCTTCCGATTAGATTATCGATTGTTTAATAAAGGTGCAACTGAATATCAATACATGGTTCTGCTAAAAAATTACAAACTGTTAGGATTGTTTGTTATAAAAACGAACCAAGTGATCAGAGCGTTACTTTCCTCTGTCCATTGAAAAATTCAAGTATGGTTATTAATTCATATCTAATGAAAATATCCTATCAACGATTTTTAATGATTCAAAATGAAAATTACGTATCTGAAAAATCGTTTCCCGTTTTGAATAAAATTGAAGATTATCGTATATCAATCGACTATACGTTTAGATAGGGGCTGTTTATGTTGGAGGCGAGCAAGCCGTGATTAGGGAGTGTCTCGGGCCTAGAGCCACGACAATTACAGGATAGAACGAGGTTAGCCTCGGACGCGACGGTATAAGGCCGTAAATACACGGGTAACCTCCGCCTTCAACGCAGCGATGCGGAGCAGTCGAGATGCGTTGTGTAATTATAATAATTGATATTAATGAAGTACGGATTTGTCCATTCGCTCGTCAGCTTATATACTGTCGTAGACATCTACCGGTATATTCGTGGATCTCCTTAGTGACATTAGCCATACAAAAAATATATTGAGATCATCGGGTTTTATTGAATCCGTTCAAAAAATTACCTGAAACGTAATTTTGAAACATTTTGAAACACCAGTCATTTGTTTACAATATAGATTGACTATTTCTAAAATTCTGATTAATTCGTATTGCGTTAATAGAAAACATATAACGCAAATAAATAAGTTAAATTTATTCTTATAAACTAAGTCTCCCCCTTTCCCCCAAAAATGTCTACGAAAACGTTTTTGTTAATTTTTTTTATTCCTGTTTTGTACGTATAAAGTTAAACAATGAAAAGTTTCCTAAAAGGGCCCGGGTCTCTCGGGCTTCGATATATACTCCCGGGCTTCGCGACGCTTGAATACGGCCCTGCCCGCGAAGCCTGTAAAGCTGATAACTGGAAAAAGAAACTCCCTCCCTCCCCCGTCAGCTGCACAAAGAACTAAAGAAGCCTCGCTTTTAAGAGCCAAGATTAAAAGCTTGTGAAAAGACGCCACGGCGCGCCGTAGCACCGGGAAGCGCACGCGCGAGCGGCGAACGAGAGCATAATAACGAGACAAGGGGCGAGACTCCGCGAGCCGAAGCGCTTACCGCAACTATATATATACATTATAATATATATATATATATATATATATATATATATATATATATATATATATATATAAATGGCAAAACGGTAAGGAGGAGAAATAGACGGATCGCTATTGAGGGGGCCGTGGGGAGGGGAGAGGAGTTCGAGGACGCGATATAATGGAGGATGCGAGGAACGACGACGGTCCGCGTACCGCAGTGTCCGCGCGCAAGTGCTTTGTATTATATATATATATATATATATAATGTACATAGCACGAGTCCCGCTTAGCTGCAATAACCCAGAGAAAAAAAAGATGGAAAGAGAGAAATGATCGCTCGAACGTATCTAATGCGTGCACGTATGTGTGTATATATAGAAAGAGAGAGGAGGATATATATAGGCGGACAGAATCACGGAGCATGAGAGATGGGGAGGGGGAGGGAGAAAGAGAGAAAAAGAGACATGGACGCAGGGGCGCGTGAGAAAGATCCAGGTACAGGTTCCAAAGTGCGAGAGGGAGGGAGAGCTTTTATACCTCGTTTTATATCTATGTTATATATATATATATATATATATATATATATATATATATATGTATATATACATATATATGTATATATATTGCGCCTTTCGTAACAGGCGCCTCATGTTTATGCGAGTGTGTGAAAGAGAGGAGTCGCCGGGAGTCGCGAAGTCGGTGTTCCAGATATATATATCGGGCTTGTACCGAGGGAGTTTCTCGAATCCTGCATGCAGCTCCCACGTTATGTGTTTTTGGAGAGTGAGTCGTGGTACCGCCACTTGCATGAAACAACTCTTCGTTGTATAACAATTGGAGGTATCCTCATCGTACAATATAAGGAAGCAAAAAAATTGGGAATGACAGATTTTCCAAAGTGTATATCATATTACATACGTATAATATATATATATATATATATATATATATATATATATATATATATAAATTAATAAATATTTTTTTATTGGTCTTACAGTCCAATCAATTCAATCCAAAAATAAAATAAAAATAAAAATAAAATAAAAATAAAAATAAAAAAAAATATAAAAAAAAAATAATAAATAAATAAATAAATAAAAAATAAAAAATCAAAATAAAATAAAAATTAAAAATAAAAATTAAATTAAAAATTAAATTCAAATTATAATGACAGTCAGACTGTCCTTGTTTACATTCACCCCCGTAGACTAATCTGAAAATAAAATATTAGCTGAAAAAATTCTTTGTTAGTAAAGTGCAGTCTGACTGTCCCCAACACCCTTACCTAATTGAAGACTTGTCCAACGGTTCGAGCTCGCTACGGCTCCTCATCAGGGATCATATATATATATATATATATATATATATATATATATATATATATATATATATATGAATGCTGTGAACTATTTGATGTTCGAACAATTCGAATCGGTGTTCAAGCCATTGGTACCTTCGAACAACTGGAGCTGTTCACAACATTACAACATTCAACTGTTCTAGATGATGACATTGCTGGACCAGTTTAAACCAGTCAAACAGTTCCACTATCTATCTATATAATGTACTTAAAGAACGGAAATCTCCTAATCCGAAGTACTTCCAGTCGTTCAATACAGATATATCTTTTTTTTTTAATGCACTATGAGACCTTATAAAGGTCTGTTTGGCTACAATACATATATATTTACATTTAGATACATGTTTTTCATTTTGTACATTTTATACAAATTACAAATTACATTCTAAAAAGAACTTCATGATATAATACAGCGCTATAATATTTAAACTTACAAGAAAGCTTTCAATATTGAAAAGCGGTGTATATTTTAATTTCAGTAAGACTTTTAACAATTTTTGTCTTTGAATTTCGTAATTTTTACATCGCCAGATTACGTGGTTTAGATTTTCTTCTGATGTTTCATAAGAACATAATTCATTGTCAATAATTCCAATACGTACTAGCGAGTATGCGAGATTGTAATGGTCTGATCAACATCTGTTGAAGGTTACTATAAAATCCCTATTTAAAGTTTTCCCTCGGTACCATGGTTTTTGACTTTTGTTATAGTATAATTGAAAGTATTTTATAACTTTTATTTTTCCTTGCTCAATTATTCTTGAGTTGTTTTGTTTTAGTGATTTTTTAAAAACATTTCTGTTAAGTCAATTTAAGGTAACTTTTCAATTTCAGGTGATTCTGATTGCGTTCCAGATTTTGCTAAAGAGTCAGCGCGTTCGTTTCCCTTGATGCCTATATGAGATGGAATCCAGAATAATTTTATGCTACACTTGCTGTGCAATTTTGAAGTATACATGTCGTATTTTTCTTTTATTCCTAAGATATATTTATTTGTTTTTACATTTACCTTAGTTGATTTTAAGGATTGTAGTGTGCTAAGAGAATCACAAAAAATAAATACATTCCGATCATTATGCTCTAGTGCAATGTCAAAAGCCCTATGTAAGGCAATACATTCAGCGGTAAATACAGAGGCGTGTTTCTGAATCGTAAATTTTTCATGAATATCTAATTCCGGACAGAATACAGAACTTCCAACATATTGAGCATTTGAATTCTTACTGCCGTCTGTATATATAGAAAGTGCATCACTTTCATTTACAAGATGATTAAGATCCGCATTAACATCAATTATGTTTCTCAAGCTTTGTCCAAATCTTTGTTCAAATTCGATTTTTGTAATTATGGTTTCAGAATTATAGCAATAGATACTTAAGTTATTTTGAGTGTAAATTAAAGGTACCACTTTTATAAACTTGAATATATTTTTTACAAAAAATGTTTTTTTCGATCGTGGCCTTTTTTTAATGATTATGTAGAATTTCACGATTGATTTTGATGTTAGTGAATTATCGTTTGCTAGAGTTTTTGCAAGAAAAGTATTATATAAGAGCTTTGCTCGATTTTTAAGAATAATTAATTTAGATTCGACCAACAATATATTTAAGGGCGTACTAATTCGATATCCTAAGGCAGCACGAATGGCTGAATTGGGAACTTTTTCGAGTTTTACGATTAAATCTTTTCGACTAGGGTAGTAAATTATTAACCCGCAATCAATAATAGATCTTACAAAACTCTTATATAGTATTATAAGCGTTTCTGGGCCAGAGCCCCACCAAGTTCCACAAAGATATTTTATTATATTGAGAGCTTTGTAGCATTTTTGTTGTACAATATTTATATGTTTGTCGAACATCAGCTTATAATCAAAGTGAATGCATAGAAATTTTACACTATCGCTTGATTTAATAATGCAATTATCGATTTCGATTTCCTTTCCAGTGTTTCCTGGAGGGATGTTTTTTTGTTGTTGAAGTGTATTAACGTTGTTTTATTATTAGATAGTTCTAGGCCTATTTCATACATATTTTGTTTCAAAGACATTACAGCTTTTTTGAGTACTCTTTTTCCTCTTATTACGTTGCTACATTTAATAAAAACGGCTAGGTCATCCGCGAATTGGGAAGTCGTAACATTTTTATGTAATCCGCGAGTAATATTTGTAATATAAATTATGTACAGGAGAGGACTTATAACACTTTCTTGCGGAACACCCTTATAAACCATTCTATAAAATTTTTCCATTGTGTCAGAGAAAATTAATCTTTCGTGTGATATAAAGTATACAAATTTTATTAATGCGATCGAGCACGCTACAGTGGCGAGTTTTTGTAATAGAATGTCAATATTGCGATTATCAAAGGCACCTAAAACATCTAGGAAAGCCATGAGAACGTCTTTTAGTTCAGAAAATGCTTCTTCTACTTTTAATATTACATTTGCAATATTTTCTATACTTGATTTTCCCTTGTGGAATCCGAATTGACTTGGCGGCTGTATGTTTTTATCTTGAACCCACCATTGTAATCTGTTTTTGATAAGCGTTTTGAAAAGTTTGCAGAAGCAAGATGTTAAGGCAATGGGCCGCATATTTTCGCTATTATTTTTAGGCAAAAAGTGAATAAAAGAGTGTTTCCAAGTTTGTGGATAGTTATTTTCCGAATAGATTAAGTTAAAAATATCTAAAAGAATAAGTTTGTATTGAATGGGCCGTTTTTTTAATATATAAAAATCTATACCATCGATACCTGGAGAAGATTTCGTATTTTTGTGATCTAGTGCAATATTGAATTCAGCTAAACTAAAAGGAACATCAAATTTGTTCGGGTAGCTAGCCGGCAAAATATGAGGGCCTGTTTCAGCCCAAGGAGTACTTATTTTATTCATAGCTATCTCTGTATTTTTTTTCCTTTCTAAGCTGTCACTGATTTGTGTAGACTGTACATTTACCCAGCGATTTTTGAATATTTTACATTTATTCCATACAAATTTTGTATTTGTTCGGAAGTTTAAACTTGCGGTAAACTTTTTAAAACACTCCTTTTTTCTCCTTGTACTTTTTTATATTCTTTTAATCATTTAATTCTAAGGTATATTCCCATTTTTTAAAATGCACTCTTCGGACCCTCTTTAATTTATCACATTCAGAATCCCACCATGGTACCGGGTTCCTCGTATTACTGAAATTTTTACTCTTACATTCCGGGATACATAGTTTAATAGAATTAGTTATTATCTCTACGAAATCGTAGTATTGTTTACTAGGATTTTTTCTGAAAATTTTAGAGATAAGAAGTGATTGTATTCTTTATTCAATATATTTAGGTATTCATTCCAATCAGTACAATTGGTTTTCAGTTTAAATGTTTTTTTTTAAAATAATACGATTTCTGAGTATCTATAGAAATAAGAATGGAGTAATGATCAGACCCCCGCGTTTCGTCAAGTATATTGACATGAATTTTGTCTAAGAAGCTCGAGTTAGAAAGAACCAGGTGTAAACTTGATTTTAATTTTGAGCGCATGTCTAAATGAGTAAATGAATTATCATTATGTATAAATAATTCGAATTTGTCAATTGCACTGAGAAATCTAGAACCGTTTTTACCATTATACCGACAATTCCACACAGTGCTGTGGGTATTGAAGTCGCCTAAAAGCAAAGTTTGATTATTATTATTAATATTTTGTGCAATATCATTCTATTCGCTTTGTGTCAGAACATGATCTGGTATTCTATAACAAGCTAGTACGTTTTTTGGCGCGATTACATTGTCAATTTGTATGCCTTGGAGCTCGACAGAGTCATTGGGAGATGTTAAATTTAAATCTTTAAAAGTAAATTTGTTACGTATAAATATAATAATGCCGCCGCCTCTGCTGTGTGTCCTGTCTTTCCTTATGACGTAGTAGCCTGGATAAGAGACAGTGTGTTTTTCGTTCAGCCAAGTTTCCACGCAGATAAGTATATCTATGGAGTTGTTTTTTAAAAAATATTCGATCTCAAGTGCTCGCTGTATAAAGCTTCTTGTGTTCCAATAAAAAAGTTTCAAATTATAATAATTGATTTTGTTTATATGATCCATTTTATTTGAGAGTATTATTCTTGTGAAAATGTTGTATCTGAATCTTCATCGGTAGTTATACAGTTGAAATTGTACAGGCGTTTAATAATTCTATTTATTCGATGAATGAAATTCTTGTCTTGCATACAATCGTGTGTGTCTTTAAGCATTCGTAGTAGCATCAAAACATTTTCGCTATACTTGGAAGCGATTTCACTTATGTTAGATTTACAGAAACTCGTCAAGAAAATTAACTAAATCTTCAAAGCTTATTGGATATTTATTTTCGTTCTTATTTAAGGTATTTTACTCCGGTAAAAGCTTGACTTTTAGTTGCGAAATGTCTATTTTTTGTTGTATTTTTCTGATTTTTTTCCTTGATTTATTACATTATGATTACTATTGGTAGAAACAGTATTACTTCGAGATCGTTTTATTCCTATAGTGGGATGAGACATGAAATTTGAGTCCGCATATGTGTCTAGTATTCTAGTGAGTTTTTCTTTAGTATTTATTTCAAGGCTTGCGTCGCTACTGTTAATTGACGAGCTAGAACTTTCTCTAATTTTGTTTTGGTTGATTTGTTTACTTGGCATGTTGCTATTGTCACTTAAGGTTGGCGTATTATCGACTTGATGTATAGTTATACAATGCCTGGCTATATAACCATCAGCTTTACATATGAAGCATTTGATTGTTGTATGTACACTTGGATATATATAATACGTAATTTCTTCATGCTCGATTTTTAAAAATTCTGATAACTTTCCAGAATATTAATAATTAATAACTTGTGAATAATTACATTAGAAAAATTAGTATTTCTAAAATTTGAATGCTACTCATTCACATTTTTCACATAAAACAAAAAACAAAAAGAAGATTTAGTTTCGTTTACAATCATAATAAAAAATATTGCTTCAAATGGCTGACTATCTTTCAAAAGAGATCGTTGATATGATTTTGGTTTTAGGAGCAAGCCAAAATAATTATCGTTCTGTGGCATAACTTTACGTTGAACGCTATCCTGACATCTTCATGATACAGCTATAAGGCATTTAATTGAAAGAGCTCGTGCTGGACACATTGCTCGTCAACGTAGGCGCCATGAGTTTAACAAAATGACAATCGAGTTATAACTATTCATGCAGTAATTCATCTTGATCCTTATTAGCACTCCTTCTACATTAGCTCTCCTCGAGTGGAAACGGAAATTGATATTTCAAAAGAGCTACAGTTTGAGCATTTCCAACAGCGCATTGTATTTTGCAAATAGGCTTTACAAATAATACAAAATGATCCAGACTTTTTTTAACTTTGTTTTGTTTTCTGATGAGGTCAAATTTCAAAGTGATGGGGAACTGAATAGAGATAAATGCCATTACTGGTATGATGTAAATCCTCATCGGTACTGAACTGTAACCCATCAAAGACGTTGGAGTATTATGGTATGGTCCCGGATTGTCAATGGATATTTGATTGGTGCTTATTTTTTTGAAGGAAATGTAAATCAGCATAGTTACTTGCGGCTAATAAGAGATGAATTGTCTGGCTTGCTGGAAGAACTTGCCCTATCTGTCCTAGGTTCCGAGTCTCCAGCTGCGCCGATTAAAATGGATCACCATGTATATAATATTCATCATAACAATGGTGTCTATGTATATAAATAAATATGAATTTCATTATAGATATTTCTTTCCTCTTTTATCGCCGCGCACATACGGCACCATATCAGCACCCACCCCTGCGGACGCGTCTCTATTATATACCGTATATATATATATATATATATATATATATATATATATATATATATATTAGCGCGCACGCAGCACTTTCTTTCCCTAGATTACGCCTTTATCATCCGTGTGACCTCACCAGGCGTAGGGATAGAGGGAAGCGTTCCATACGGATAGATCATCTATCCTGATTCGTTCACCCGTATATTATACAATATATATATATATATATATATATATATATATATATATATATATATATATATATATATAGGTATATAGATTTTTCTAAAGAAAGAGCCAACGAATGTTTCGCGTTCCGCGGCCTCAGCACTATTTCATCAACGCGCACCACGACGCTCCGCGACGGGGCTTTATTGCCCGTATCCAGTCTCTCTCTCTCTCTCTCTCTCTCTCTCTCTCTCTCTATATATATATATATATATATATATATATATATATATATATATATAAAGACATCTCGGACGATGACTTTCTCGAGATAAGCCGCGCGCGCGCATGCTGCATGCTCACGCCGCGCCGGGGACTCGGTGAGATTATCGCCCGCAACGCGTGCTGCTTTTTCTTCGCGGCTCGACGACGGCTCCCCTCTCTATTCGTCGTCGCCCCTTGGTGTATGCATATACGTACTTATAACGCGCGGCGATGCGACTTTTTCGGGATAAATCTCGGCGGCGTCGACGAGTTCCGGGAAACCGGTGGTTAGTTCCTGGTTATGAAAAATCATTCTTCTTAACTATATAATTAGACATACTTACGCGCGCGCGCAAGTGTGTGTGTGTGTGTGTGTGTGTGTGTGTGTGTGTGTGTGTGTGTGTGTGTGTGTGTGTGTGTGTGTGTGTGTGTGTGTGTGTGTGTGTGTGTGTGTGTGGCACCGAGTGAAAGATATGGAACGGTATTTTGAAGCCCGGATGATTAACTTATAACGTATATCTGATTGGAATGTAACAGTATTGCTATAACGTATATATAAATACACGAGATCATTTATTCGTTAAAAAACAAAAAAAAATAGCAGGTCTTATCTGAAATTCGCAATTTTTATTTTATATGCGAATATGTTCAGAATGACGTAACAATTTTAGTAACGAATTTGAAGAAACAATACCATCTCACCAGATCAGCGTATTCATTGTTAATATTTTTAAATAAATAATAAGAAAACTTTGATAAAAGAGAATGAAATAAATCTCATAACAGTTCCTTTCAATATTAACTGAAATAAAGTTTTTTTTTATAAAATGATATCATGATCGGCACCTGGTAGAGCTAATATATAAATAGCAAAATTAAAGAACAAACTTAAAACTATGTTATTTTTAGAAAATTTTATTTAACTTGTTATTTTCAAATTACAGGAATTCCACTTGTTTACAAGTTTTCACGGTATTGCTTTAAATAAGTCACAAGAATGAATGAAAAAAAAAACAAACAAGAACTCAAACGAGTTTAATTTTTATTACGAAATTCGGTCCGGGAGCAGAGAAAGTGAAACTCAACCGTAAATTGAGATTGTTTCTGTATTTTTATAGAAGATTCCCATGAAACTTCGTTTTAATTTGTAGCAATATTTAGCACCTCGATACATTATTTCCAATTGAATTTTAATGTATACAGCATATATTACGTACTAATACAAAATTTAATTCATTTAGTTATATATTTATAAGACATAAGATGGAATATATAATGTTACTATTTTTTATTTATTTGACGAATTAAACCTCTATCTGAAGTTATGTTGTAATTATATTATTAACTATATAAGAAAATATTCTTTATTAATAAATATTTTAAAAACTTTAAATAAAATGTTAAATTGATTTTCATGTATTCTGCATATGTATATTGCAATGAATTTATTTATATTTTCCACCTGCGTTCATCACACAACTTTAAGACTATTGACAACTAAAACGTTAAAAATCTATAACAATCTAAATATCTATCCAAAAAGTAAAGAATCAGTTGACGAAACTACAGATTAAGAAGAAAATTTAAAAATTAATGAAAAACAAGTTCCGATTAGAACTCTAATTATTAAAAATTATTAAGAAAAATAAGTCGTCATATCCCATCATATCCTGCGATATTACATTATATAATTCAAAACACATTAGAATTCAAAATTATCAAGTGTCTATGAAAAAATAAGAGCAACAATATGCAAACAGCGGTTTTCGTACATTCTCAGTTGAAGACGAATAACCTATTCGATCCAACCGATGCCGTAGAATAACCTGAAATTACAAAAGTTAACTATGATCAAGCTTCTTACTATTGATATCATGATATACTTGAAGTGCTGTCTTCGATGTTTCTTTATTGGACTGATTTAAGAAAAAATTATTCCAATCAGCTTACAACAGGAATATAGCATCAGATTCAGTAATGCACTGGCTACCTAATAAAACATTTCCATAGGGATACTTTACTTTATTCCATATACAAGAATTAGAAAAAAAATTAGAAACTAAAAAATTGAAATTTTACAGAGCGTGTGCAAAAAGAGATATAGGAAATGAAAAAAGGAAGGTATCATTATTATTTCTGTAAACAATGGGTACGTATAAAAAACTAAGTTCATATACAAAAAGAGAAAATATGGCGATATCACTCTATATAAATGTCAACGACTTTTGTAACGGTCATTAAATTTATGGGAAAAGAATATTGCATGATTTCATATCAGGATTATCTTCTTAAATTTTTAACATACTTTGAAGTATCCTTATTCAGGGATGTAATACTAGTCGCTAATAGAACTTAGTTTAAAATTAATTTAAATTAATGAGGAGAGTCATAAAAATCTAATATTAATACTCGAAAGATATTCAGGGTTAAGAGACTCATACAGGAACAATATTTGTCTTATGTTCTGGTAATGACATTGATTAGTTCAAATTCTTCTTGCGAAGTAGATGTTCATAAGCAGCTTCCATTATACGTAACATTGCAAGGTAATCTGTTTTGGTGGAAAAAATAAGAGGCATATCATTTGCTTAACTGAACTGTGAAAATTAGAAGGAAAATGGGCATGATATGATAAAAAACTGCAACAATGAAAAGAGAAAGGATGATTATTGTTTAGCTAATTTATTGGCTAGAATTCATTTAACGATTTATATCAAAGTGTGAGATAAATTTTTTTACATGAAAAAGAAACATCAACTCTCGTGATAGGCTTTATACAGGTGCACAGACTTCTACTTAGATTTTTGGGGCTTAGATCCACGACTCGTACTAGCTCGTGACATGTAATATCCTTGCAGTCTAAACCGCGTTGACAATCTGAAATGAGGATGTTATCATTGACATCGATATTAATGAGGTGGAACATTATGTTTTAGTTAAGATTTTGCGTAACTTAATGGAGCAAAGGCTAGTCGATTCCTTCCAGGTTTATCTGCTCTAGAAATACAATCGATCGTGGCTTATTTTCGGGCTGCTGAAAAATATTGGTTTTCGATAATCGCATTGATTATGTTATATATCACCTATATGTGCTCATGCGGAAGAATATTCAAGACGTTGTTCTAGATTTCAGTGATTCTTAAAGACTTTCTGCTTCCAAGTATGTATATTGTACCACTAATGTTTTTCTTCGAAGATTTTACTTTCTTCCTTAAAGGGAAGATACTTTGTTCACCGAACTGATGAATAGTTCTTGAAAGACTACTATTTTATGTCAGATTTGGATTTGACAATTAAAAATACATAACAATGCACTGCCTAGCTTTTTCCTAGCTCGCAATCGGGCCACTTTTTGTTGGCCTATCTCGTGTAATTGCGCAGAATTCTAGTATTGGTTTTTGAACGCAAAAAAGTATGCTTTTAAAATTCACAGATGATAATAGAAGTATCTGTATGTATTGTAAAATAAACTTTACACAGTAAGCAACTGTACGATCAAATCGTCATAATAGGCCACGTACAATTATTGCCATTACGCTGAAAATTGCTAATAAGAAATACTGCTCCAAAAAAAAATTGGTAAATATTGACCGCCAATTTGAGAAAAGGGACGATTCCGAGAAACGAATTCTATTAGCCTTCGAAACAGTGCATCAGTCGGCAAAGTCACAAAGCGTAAAAATCCCTCAGTTATTATAGACCAGCTTGGCCGCGAAGTGGATGGAAGCATTGAATCTCTCTCCTCCCCTACTTAGGCATCGGCAAATGGAACGTGCGCACGCGCGTAATAGAGAATATAATAATCGTTCGGCTCGCGACCTCGTGTTCGCGGTCCGCGCCCGCAGGCTCTCCTCTTCACTTCGGCATTTAACCGCGTACAATAATCATAATAATAATAATAATACTAATAATAAACAGATATGAACGTATTTCTATACGCGCATTTACGTTCCTGGACGCGTACAGTACAACGGACATGCGCGATTCCCGTTTTCTCTATGGATATATGTAGAGATAGAGAGAGAGAGAGAGAGAGAGAGAGAGAGAGAGATAGAGAGAGATAGAGAGAAGGAGAGATGAGTGAACCCAGTGTGCCCAGGTGAGGAGTATAGATTATTGCTGGATACATAATAACGTGATTCCCGAATTCTACATACCGATTTATGCGTGTATCATTTATCAACCAAAACGGTCCCGCGTAAACGAGCACGAGAACCCAATGTGTGTGTGTGTACTGGTGGTATGACAGGCGCCGCCGTTCGCGCTTGATTACGCATTCAGCCCGGCGCGGTACCCTCGAAGCATCCTCTGATGTGCGTGCGGTGTCAAAGGTACAGGATCAGTTAGGCTGTATAGATATGCATATATATATATATATATATAGAGGGGGAGCTGCGTCAGGAAATACATGTACTTACGGCTTCTTCTACTGATTCTTCTTTTTCCTCTGCCGACACGGGTATAATATGCGGGCTGCCGATTCGTCTCTCTCTCTCTCTCTCTCTCTCTCTCTCTCTCTCTGTCTATGTCCTTCCGGAACGTGTACGGCTTCGGCGTTCAGTGCATTTACCCTTTTTTTCCTTCCTCTGTTTCTCTCTCTCTTTCTCTTATCTTTCCTCGCCTCCGCCTGTTCACCGTCGCAGCGCTACGTCGCCGTGGAAACTTTATTATACCGCATATATATGGGCGGCAGCGCGACATTGCTTTAAATGCCCATCGCCGATGGAAACGAGCGACGCGCGCGCGCGCGCAGGAAAAGGAGACGGCGGCAAGAAGTATATTATATATGTATAAGGAGGCAGAGAAAAGGTTCCGCTATCTTTCTGGTTTCGCGCGATAACGTGTTCTTCTTTGATTCTTTTTCCTGATTTCTGTATGAATATTAAAATGTATAGGGCTAAAATTCTAATCTTACATAAACATATTATTTAATTTACCTTTATATTGCTGGTTTTCATTTTGTTTTTCTTACATTTGCTTCTCATTCTGGTTCTAATATCACGTCTATGTATGGCTTTTTTCCACCCGAACCTAATTGAATATCATTTAGATTTATTATCAGCATTCGCCTGCATTAAAAAGAGTTCCATTCGAAACATTTTCGGTTACGAAACCTTTGATTTATTCAGATGCGTTTTAAATTAAAGCGCGCGTGAGCAAAAGCTCATTATGCAATTGTAAAATAGTTATACTCAAAGCTCGCTCGAGCTATATATAATAATTTCATTGCCACTTGTCGTGCCGCGCAATAATGAACCCGGTGGCGTTCGCTCGATGTAACAGCGCAATAAAATTAATAAAATACCCTCTTCTCGAATCACGAATCCGCGGATGAAATAAATCTTCTCAGTGTATCTATATATCTATATATATATATATATATATATATATATATATATATATATTGAGAGAGAGAGAGAGAGAGAGAGAGAGAGGAGAGAGAGAGAGAACAATGGATCCATCGCATTGTTAATTGTTATTTTTCCTTCTCATCGAAGGAAGGGGGGAATAACTCGCTGGAACTATGAGAAAATCGGGACGATGTTGTTTGTTTTTTTGTACTCTTTTTTACGGTCATACTTTATTACCCTCCACGAAATTTCTTTCACTGAGCGTGAGCGTCGCACGCTCGTAAATTGGCCGACTGTAAAGTGCCACATCGGTTATCAGCCGCGTGCATATATATACCTGCGAAAAACGATCCTTTTTTTTATCTCTTATTTCTCTCCTTTCGTTTCATGGGTTTAGCGAATATATATATATATATATATATATATATATATATATATATATAAAGGGGTGGTAAAGGAGTTCTTAATGGCTATATATAAAGTACAATAAAAAATTTTATATCGCGACTGAAAGAGGGTTTGGAAATTTATAAATTTTGTGAAAATCTACTTTGAGGCGGCCGGCATGAGACGCGCTTTATCGGGCCGTTACGTGAACTAGCGCGGGGACATATTAAAGGCGGCGATAATTAGATAATAAAAAGTATCGATAATCTTACGGCGCAACCAACGTACGATCGTTATTGTTTCGA